>CAJGYO010000012.1:3296515-3797050 GCA_904845875.1 Miscanthus lutarioriparius
GCATTTTATGTTTAATTTAATCTAAAAAATAGTAATACATACGTGACAACACACACTATATATGGAAATTATTTTCTACTCTCAGAAAGTAGTTACCCCATATGTATATCTCTAAATTTAGAGCGTATATGGCCCGACGAAGTGTATGTAGATAGAGTATATTATCGTACTAGACCATCTAGGGTACTATGTATGACAAGTATGTATGTATACTTAGAGTATATGGTTATACTTATTTTATATGTTACTATTATAGTATTATATAATATATTAAAAAATATGTGCTCTTTTGAAATTTTTTTCACATAGTAAAGATCTGGAGTATTTTAATATTAGTATGTCAACATACTCAAACTAATAAATGAGTATGTACATATACGGAACGTGATTTATTGATTATGAGAGTAACAACTCCCGAGAGTATATAAAATGCACAATATATATATATATATATATATATATATATATATATATATATATTGACATAAGCCTTGTCCAAAATGACTTTATTTTTTAATACGGAGGGAGTACTCATCATGGCGGCAAAGTGTTAGTCCTTTTGATCGAACAATAAATTGGATCTTCCCCAGTCTGTGTATTTTCCTGCATGCAGTAGGAGATAATAAAGCCATAAGAGTTGAACTACAAAATTGGTCCATCTGCCTGTTTCTTTCAGAAAACGATATTTTATTCAAAAGTTCTGTACCCCCAACTATCAATTGTTACAGTTGTAGCCTCCAGCTAATTTAGGACTCCCAAAGAAGTAAACAAAGTATATGGAGACAAAGGCAAGCATAAACTAGCGTGCATATTGTCACACTTGGAGAATCGTTTGTTTAATTGTACTCATTTTTTTTTACGGTTGTTAGATCAAAATTGAACTATCCAGCATTAAACAAAGGAGAACAGAAGTATTAGATCACTTTTTGAAAGATAGTTGCGTTCAAAAACTTTTTGAAAGATAGATAGAGCTAGTAGATTGTAACAACCTGGAATCCAAATTAAGCAAACTAAATACAAAATCTGGCCTAAGTTGAGAAGATCTATTAGGTTGGCCTGGTGTGGGAATCTGGAGAGGAGAGCTGGCTTCCAGTGCCACAGCCACCGGAAAGGCCCCTGGATGGTTGAATTTACACGGGTTTGGACACTTTTTGATCCATCTATTTATAGATGTAGGATTGGGTCTGGTGAATTACTCGGTTCCCATAATCCAGCTCATTCCATGTCATTGTTGACAGAGCCCAGATAGCCTCTTGTGCATCCTCGCTGAGACGATGACGACTCCCCTCACCCACTGGCCACTGAATCCATCCACCCTGTTTGAAGCCTCCATCCCTCTCGCTTGCTCGCCTTGCCGCAATGGCGGGCTCGTTGACGTAGAGGAATTCCATCGAACACCTCGTGTGCATCAGGAACCTGACCGCAAGAAACCCAATCGCAATCGCAATCGCATACAGAGCGCGTGAGGAGGAGACCAAGATGGCCGAGGGCGGCCAGGCCCTTGCCTAACGCGATCGAGCGGCAGCGTTGTCCGGCAGACGATGGCCTCCGCATCCGCCTCATACTGTCATACACCAGCAAAGAGAAGTAGTACGGAGGAGACACAATTGAACGCACCTGTAATATTCCATGCGAGCTTCCGCCGGCGACGCGCCGCCTTGCCGCACCGCCCACAGTGCGCCCCCGCCCGCCGCTATTCCGTCCGCTCCGTCAACCAGTCGCCGACGAGCCTCCCCGCCCTAACCGCCGCCTCCACCACCAGTCCACCACGGCCAGCGATGCTCCGCCGCTCGCCGCCCTAACCCACCTCCGGCGACGGCCGGCGTCGGCGCGGACGCTCTCGGTAGTGCGAGACTGCGAGCGCGCGACGGGTCGCTTGTTGGATTATGCGGAAAAAAAAGGGGCTCTTGTGTTCTCGCGCAGTTTGACGTGCAATTATGATTTTGTCCATATTCAACGGTCAAAACAGGGGTAGATTCGTAAAGATCAGGGGCAAAATCATGTTGACTTTTAAACAGTGAAAGGCAAAATCACAAAGTTAGAAAAACGAGAATAAAATCATAATTACACATCTGTGTAAGGGGCAAGAACATCAAAAACCAAAAAAAAAAGTAAAGCTACGCTCTGGACGTCCCGTATCGTATCTCACACACCCCGTCCTGTTCCCATCCAGCGGAAGTGTACGAAACCGCACCGCGCGCCAATCCCATGCCCGCACGGTGGAACCGCGCTCAGCGCCCATCCCGCGCTCGCCTGGCGAAACCGCGACCTCGCACCCACCTGCCCTGCCCGTGAGGCGTCTGTCGGCCTCAGGCACCAGCACACTATCCACAGCGGCGCCGGCCGACGGTCTGTAACACCCGATCTACTTTTAAAACATCAAATAAAATATTTGCAATATAAGTCCGAGACAAATGAAACACGAAACATGCGCTTGAAACATGCGTGTGAAGCCATTACAACATATGCAATACCAAGATCTACTTTTCAAACATCCAGATGAAACATTTGAAACAAACGTCTGAAACACATGAAACAATTGAAACATAGGCTTACAACATATGTATATTGCCATTGCAACATATGTAACATCCCAGATCGACTTTTGCAACATCCAGATAAAACACAACATACGCCCGCGCAGCCACGGCCTACCTGTGTGGAGAAGTGCGGAACCGACGGTGACCTCCTCCTGGTGGCACCGTGGTGGTGGTGGTGGCGCGGTGCACGCCATGGCCGCCGATGGGTGAAGTGGATAGGGGCATGGCGAGGGACGCCCGCACGGCGCGGCGCGAGATTGGGACACAGATGGCGCGTGGACGCAACCGCTACCGGCGGAGGACGCGGTGAAAGCAGCCGCGATGGTCGGGGAGTGGGGAATGTTCTGGACGATGCGCGAATGAGTTAGGGAGCCGAATCAGTTGAAGACTTGAAGATGCCGCAGGGGATATTAATGTTGCGCCCCGATGGCTGCTTGAAGAGGCCGCATGGATATTGATGTCGGGCCCCGATGGCTGCTTAGGCCCAGGATGGGGCGTCCGAACGGAGATGCTCGGACGGACGCCCTGACTGGAGTATTATCAAAAAAGAAAAGAAAAGAAAGATTTTACAGGGGTCTTGGGAAGGCGTCCGTGAGATGGGTTTTTTCTATTTTTGCCAATGGCCCTGTTCGCTTCTCTTATAATCCGTCTTTTTCAGCTAAAACAGTATTTTTCTCTAACAACAAATTAGTCGGGACACTGTTTCGGCTTGTTTTTTCAGCGAAGCGAACGGACCAATATGTAATTGCTGACGATTCAGCTTTGTCTGAGTAATGGAAATTAATATTTCCCCTCAAAAAATACTAGATTGGGAGTTTTTATTGAAAACTCTTGGAGATGCTCTAGTAAAGTTTCTTTTATAAACTCTTGGGAAGAGGTCCTTTCAGAACTGCCCTAATAAAAAAAATAAAAACAAAAACCCTTTAGGAACTCAAATGAACTCAAATTAGGCCCACGTTGCCTTTGAGCCCCGATATGGGATTTACGCATGCATGGAACTATGGAAGGAGAAGAGGCTTCTTTCGGGCCCACCACCCACGTTTTGCAGTAGGGAAAGCTGGCGCCGGTTCAAGTTCCTCTGGATTATTGGACCTCTGGCTCGAAAAAAGGCTGATGCAGATTTATTGTGAGAGAAAAATACTGTTATTTCGCTGAAACGGTACGGCTGATAAGTTCAATCGAACAGAGTGATTAATTCATCAGACAGCAGAACGACTCCTCTCTCAAAAAAAAATGAACGACTACAACAGTATACTGTAAAAATAGCCTCGTGTATTGTTTGTATATACGCTAAAAAAATAGCATACAGTAAAAACAACTTTGTAAATTAAGCGTTGGCAGCGAGAAGTATAAGAAAACTAATTCCTCATTCCCCTCATTTTCTCGCTTCTTTATTGGAAGCAAAGAATTTTTATGTACTCCCACCGCTCCAAATTACAAGAGGTTTTGGCTTTTCATTCCCTCCATTTCAAATTACGATACGTAGTTTTTGCTATACGTTTAAATATACACTATACCTAAATACTCTCTCCATTCCAAATTATGAGATGTTTTAGCTTTTTGAGATACGTAAATTTTATTATATTATGCACTTAGATACATACTCTATCTAGATATGAAGTTAAAGCAATGGATTAGAAAAAACAAAGAGTCATATAATTTAGAACTGAAGGAGTATATAGTAAAAACAAAGTATTAAAAAACCAAAATATCTCATAATTTGGAACAGGAGGGATACTAATGCAAACCAATCGAAGAATATTAATGAAGCCAGGATTGCACAGCACCGTCTAATTAACCAGATATCAATGGTCAAAGATATACATCCAAGTCGCAGCAAAGTCAAATGTGACAATATTTTTTTTTACCAGAGGGGGAATATCCAGACCCCGCACAGAGCGGGAGCTTTGCACTGGGTATGCCCTTTTTTTTATATATCAAGTTCCCATATCACAATGCCAGGTCCTTACTCCAGACCATCTTCCCGCTCGATTGATGCATACCACAGAATTCAGGTCATGTTCAAGTATTGGCGACAATAAATCCTTAAATATTAAGCCTTATGATGTTTTCTTTATCTTTTATCTCCCTTAAGGAGGTCTTCGACAGAGCTTCTGTACTTTGTAATCAACTCCCTGACAGAAAGATGGATATTGGTAAGTTAAACATACTTAAAAGGCAGAGTAAATCTCGTGGCTTGTATAAACCCCCATGTTTGTCAGATGTGGTTTAAAAAAAAAAAGCCCTACCATCATGAATTCCCAAACGAAGTAGTCATGTTGGACCCTTACTATTGAAGGGTTGGTCATCAATAACTTCTAGTAGGACCAACGTGTCAACTTATGTTGGGATTTCTAAAGCTGTCTTTCCAAAACCATGGCCATACATCCTGGGTTATATGGGGCACAAGCTATGAAACCATTTTTTCCCCTTTTGCAGCTAAGACAACACACACGTAGTTTTCTAGAATATATACTCAGACAGTGGAACTTACTTTCTTTGATCAAGCAGCTGGCGTGTTTCGTCCAAACTCTGCCTTTGTCCATCAACCGTCTGTTGGTAACAAATACAGCAATTACCATGAGTACTGAAACTTCGAGAATGAATAACTGGTCCTTACCTTTCCAAGAGAGGCCTACAATTATGTTGCAACTAAACATACACCTAGTTATTGGGTGAAATCCATAAAGCATATGTACATTTGCTACATATAATGCATTATTAATCCAAAACAAATTACAAAAGAAAGGGTCAACACATTGTTGCCTAACTTATTTCAAATGGTTATCAACAGCAATCATGCTAGAAAAACATGTTTCCAATATTAAATGTATCACAGCTGGTAATGGGTAACCAGGCAATCACCAATGGTGCTGATCTAGCAATATTCCACTAATTTCTTTGAAATTTAACAAAACAACCAGCACCATATACAACATATAAAATTAGCATTTTTTACATATGTTAAAATAGTTCTAAATATTGTAGATCGTAATGACTGCACTGCCACCAGTGTCAACCGGAAAACTAGGGCTTGTTAAGGAAGGCAGCTCATGCCGGTCTCCACTAAATGCCACCGGTCACTACTGGCTGGTAACATCAGTTATTACTTATTAGTAGCCCTGCAATAAAAACTGCCAAAACCAGCCACACTTTAGACAGTCTTAACAATTAATAATTGTGAATTAACGAACGAGCCAATGGCTCAGTGGTAAGGCCGCTCGGTGGGAGCACCACCCACCCGAGTTCGATCCCTGGCTGGGACGACTCGGGTGTCGCACGGGGGATTTTCACCAGAGGGGACTGAGCGTGTGTGTGAGTTGCTCATTAGGTGCGTTCTGAGACCGCTTGCACAGCCTCATCCGTGTTTGAGCATACAGTCAGCCCGAGTGCCTATTTGAGTTCTTATATGATATGCCATAATGCCATTGCTTAACTTTTTAGATGGATTTTTCTAGAGACACGAATATTTATAAACATTTTCTGAGACAACACAAAAACTTGCAACATATTTACTATACCCTTGTCTTATCATTCTTCTCTGGAAAAAAAATAATCTTAATTCTTGTGCAATTGAAAAATTTATTGGATGCCAAAACAAACAAATTAAGATTCATTAGCCAGAATAGTTCATTTTAACTTAATACTATCGAATTCAGAAGACCACTAAGAATAAAGCAAATGAGTCAAGAAAAAGAAGTAACAGAACTTACAGTAGACTTTGAGCTTATTGTTCCTGATATGGAGTTCAACAGTTGTTGGCACCTAGCAAACTGGCTGGTCAACTCTTCAACCTATATAAAGAAACAAGCTTCTCTTGATATAATAACTTACGGAATTAGGATTCGGCAAAACAAGGGAACACGGGGAAAAGTATGGTGCTTAGCTGGTATTCTATGTTCAACATAAGAAAACATTTAGAGACTGTATAAGCAAACGGAATACAATTCTTAACACAGAAAATCCACAGGATGGGACCCCACAAATCTTCTGTAAGAAATATCATGCTAGTAGACGACACACAGTAATAATTCTATCGTCCTTCTGCAGTTGCATTAGTTTCATGGCTAAGGGTATGACTTCCACTGGCTTGTGAAGTCATGATCTACAAATCGTATGTGATGGCTCTGGCTAAGGAAAACTGAACCACACAGACCCTGGGCTGGCCTCAAGATTCCTGTGCGCACCAACACTAGAGCACTATTCAATATCTGTATCTTCGCTGGGAGGTGATTTAAGAATTATATTGCATATCAATTCAAACTTGTATAAGAATATTCAGGCTCCCCACCTAAGAAGAAACTTTCAGCGACTATGAAAGATGCTTTCTACAGCGAAGCTACAATTATTGCTTCTGACAAGATCATGAACTATGAGTAGAAGTGCATCGATCCATAAAACAATTGAAAATTAGAAAATAGGGGTTCTTACCAGTGCATCAGAATTTTGGTCCCTTGTTCCTGTACCAATCGCATCAGCTAATCTTGTAACCAACTAACAGAGAACAAAAAAAAAATGTAAAGAAGAAAACTATCAGTATTTCATGATATATTCTAGTATTTTCTCAAAGAATAAAAGGAAAAGAAGAGTTATCATACATGTGAATACAAAGATTTGCTACGCAAAAATGCCATTGCAAATAAGCCTAAATGTTAGATGCCAATACAAGCATGTGATTACCCGCTTAAGAAAAAACTGCAATACCTAAAGTGCCCTCACATAATATTTATTTTTTATCTATCTTGTCAAACCAATTATCCTGATTAATCTCAACATTTTCTCTAGCCATTGCCATTGTTAATTTGTTACACCACTGTATATCGTTCATGTACACCTAATGTGGCAATCTCCACCACCGGCCAAACTGACAAATCATTGTGTGAATAAATTGCAATAGTTGATAAACAAAAACAGAACAAATTAATGACAATCTTTAACGGTTAGCAAAATCCCAAGTTCCCAATTTTGAAACTCAAGTGCACCGAGGGCACACTGCAACAACATCAATGATATCGCTGCAAGAAATAGCAGGTCCATATGAGGATAGATATCATCTATGCTATCTTAAACTAAGAGCAAAGCCCCCAAAACAAAAAAGCTCCACACAATTCCAAACCGTCCCTTACTTACATGGAGGAGGTGGAAGTGGGAGGCAAGCGAGGCGTGGTGATGCGGCTGCGGCTGCGGTGGAGACATCAGTGCCTGCTGCGGTTGTGGAGACATCAGTGCCGGCTGCGGCTGTGGTGGAGACATCAGCGCCGGCTGTTGCTGCGGCTGCGGCTGGTGGTACTGGAGGGCGTGGAGGTGGTGGTCGGGCTGCGGGGACGGCACGAGCCCACGGTAAGGGTCGCCGTACTGCTGCTGCTGCGGGTGGTGGTGATCCATCTCCCTCTCGCCACACCTAGGCAAAATAATACATGGATACACTTGCAATTACTCCTGGATCAGATCCGATTCTTAAGCTAGGTTTTGGGTGCTCGGTTTCGCACAGCAGAAAGGGAAGAGGAGGGACGGGCAAACCTGGTGGGTGCTCGTCGCCGGCGAAATGGACACGATGAAGGTTTGGCCACCTGGCGGCGGCGGCGGCTGTAGCCTAGTGCTCGCCGAGAGATAGGGAGCAGTGGAGCACGCGGGGTGTGAACGGCGGCCGCGGTAACTGAGCAGTGGAGCACGATGCCAGTCCGGGACTGTTTAGCTGAGGGGGTGCTAATCTCGGAGATATCCTAGAATATCCTAATCTCGTGACGGGAGAATTGGCTACTCGCGTATTTGCCGTGACAAAGAATGGGCTCCGCAAAATTACCATCAAACCCACAATTCATATACCTAGACGGACCCACAATTCATAGACTCAGTGATAATTATAAGCAAGGAGGCAACTATTGCAATGGCACATAGCCAATTATATCATCTCGTGACTATTACTAAATAACCAGAGGCGTCTGATGCAGTCCATGATAATAAGATGATTATTCATGAACCTTTTTTAGGTAAAAATGGGAGAACGGAGTCCAAGAAACAAAGCCGTGCATAATTAAGGTGGTGTTTAGATCCATGGTGTCAAGTTTTGAGGTGTTATATTGGATGTTACGTGGGATGTCGCATAGGATGTCGGATATAAATAAAAAAACAAATTACAGAATCCGTCAGTAAACCACGAGACGAATTTATTAAGAATAATTAATTTGTTATTAGCACATATGTTACTGTAGCAATTTATTGTCAAATCATGGACTAATTAGACCTAAAAGATTCGTCTCGTAAAGTAGTCGCAATCTGTGCAATTAATTATTTTTTTAATCTATATTTAATACTCTATGCATGTGTCAAACATTTGATATGATAAGATGTAAAGTTTTGATGGAGAAATTAAACAAGGGCTAAAGGATCTTGTTTTTTACGCGCTAGTAACGCTAGCATATATTGTAAAAAGAACTTGAATGGACATCCATACCAACGGCGCGCTCAAACTATCATATAAGGCTCTCTCCAATAGGAGACCTATTGGGATACCCAGGCCCAAAATGGGTCTCCAATATGATATATATAGCCTCCAACAAAGTATCTATATGGAAGACTCATTTTGGGTGTCAGGAGAGGCATAACCCAAATATGAGTATCCTCTCTCTGGAGATCCATTTGTAGAAAGAGTTGTCTTTTGGGTCGTGTTGTCGGAGAAGACAAAAAATGGATATTGAACATTTTGCCTGTAGCGTTACCTAAAGGACGAATGTGTGTTATATTTTGGGTCACGGTTGTTGGAGACAGTCGTGCGTCCCCATCGGTGCTGCAGAATCGCCAGTTGACGTGGTGGCAGAGCGAGTAAAAAAAGCATTGAAAAGAAGAGGATGGACGTGGCAGAGAAGGTGGAGCCGTATTAAGACTGTCTCCAACAGCGTAGGCAAAGGGCGACCCAAACCTAAAATACGTCGTGCACAGTATTTTGCGTCTAAAAAACACGAGCCAACAGATAACGCAACCAAACACCCATTTTGCGTACCAGCACACGATGGAAGGCAAAAAAGCGTTGTCTCTCTCCACGACGCAAAACACTAGATCGAACGACGACGGCGAGGCGCGCCTGCACCTGGAAGCTCCGCGCGGGGGAGGTTGCGTCCGCACCGTCGATGGAGGTTGCCCCTGCTCACCGGTCCACACTCTCCCCTGCTCGCCGGTCCGCGCCGCCGGGGCTGGCCTGGATCTCGCCAGTCAGCGCCGCATGCAGGGAGGCGGCGTCGACTGTGGGAAGTGCTCCCACCGAGGCAGGCTGCGCCAACGCCCGACGAACAACCTCGAGGTAGGGGGAGGGGAGCGCTCATCCTCGTCGTCAGTGAGGGAGATCTCATCCCACCGCATGGATTTGGACCTATCGGCAGAGGGGAAGAAGGGGCGGCATTAGGGGAGAGAGAGGGGCCGGCTCCAGTTGCGGTGGAGCACCACAGGATCCCACGAGCGACGACCTAGTGGAACGTCGCGCCCCGGACGACCCGCCGCCACTGGGGGCGCACTGCAGCGGTGCTGCCCGCGCGCTGGCCGGCGACTGCGTCAAGCGCTCCAGCTGAGGAAGGGAGGAGCACGGCGGAGGAGGAGGTGGGGACGCGGACTCCGGCGCCGACGCTATTTGGGCGGCGTCGCCCACGCGGCAGGCCCGCCATGGCCGGGCGTGGCGCACCGATGGAGGGGCCCGGCGGTGGAAGAAGGGGGGACGGGAGGGAGGCAAGCGGCACAGGGAGGCAGGATTTGGCTGCTCGGGGTCTGTTGTTGTTGAAGAAGGCGAGATTTGGGTCCTATACTATTGAATGGATATCATGTCTGGGTTGTTTATGTTGGAGACCGTCTAAGAGGCAGCTAATTTCTCCTAGGACGTGCGAGCCTACTGCTTGAACTATCGCTAGCGAGGTCCTTTCTCACCCTCTCTCTCTCTCATCCAGTGGATTAAAAAATAATACCTGCTAACTATTTGAAGGCTTGTTGGAGACGCCCTAAAAACTCGAATTGGTACCTGTGTTGACCGCGTGCTCAGACTGCAAAACATGACCGAGGCCTTGTCTAGATTATCCCTAAATTCCAAGTTTTTTCACTCTCTCTTCATCACATCAATTTTTAGTCGTTTGCATGGTCTAAAAATGGCCCGAGGTTACTTGAGTGGTCTTGAAACGCGTCTGCTGAGCAACTCACGCGCACACACCTCACGAACGCTCGCTCAACCTGCTATAAGAAAAAGTCTCTGTACGACACCCAAGCTGTGCCTGTTCGCTTGCTCGTAAACGATCGTAAATTTCCAGCTGGGAACAGTGTTTTTCTCTCACACCAAACCAGCCAGCAGTAAATAATCCACGATACGATACGGCCTCCCGAACAGGCCATTGAGAGGAACTAGTCGCGGATCGAATTTGTGCGAGCAACGCTCCATTGAGAGGACCCAACAAAGACCGGACAAATTACTCACAGCTCGCCAACTCATTTGACTTTGTCCGGCTCAATTTAGCTCGGCTCATTTTAATTTTTTAACGAGCTGAGCTAAAAGTCTAGCTCGTTGTTTTAACGAGCCGAGCTGGCTCACGAGCTCAAACGAGTTGAGGTTTGTCAGCCCACGACCATAAATCCAGAGGATGATGATGTTGATCTAGAAGTGTACATCTATTCCATTGATATGTAATTCTTATTTTCAGTTGTTTCATATAAATTTTGATTTTATAATTGTTGTGGTACTGAAATGTTGATTTATAGATTGTTTTCCAGGGAGATATGATGATGCTGACATTGAATCTATGGACTTTCCTAAGTCTGTGGTGGCAAGCAACTAGTAAGTATGCTGGAACTATATGCATCATGGATGGACCAGCTATATTGCATGGTTGATACTTTTGATAAACCTGATATGTATTAATCATATATGGTTGCGTAATGGTGGACGTCACCTTCTGGAATTATTGTGGCATAAACATTATAAACATGTGTGTCCTATTTTTTTATAGCTCACGAATTAAACGAACCAGCTTGAGCACGCTAACGAGCCGAGCTGAGCTACCCCTCTAACTCGTAATATTAACGAGCCGAGCCGAACTAGCTCATTAGCTTAACGAGCTAGCTCGAGCTGAACCGAGCCGAGCCAAGCTGGCTCGATATCTAGCCCTAAACCCAACCATCCTGCCACATGCTTGTTTACGAAGGATGCCTCAAAATTGTCAAAAAAAAAATGGTCCAGACAAGAAGAGAATTTATTTCTCGGTGTTTTTTTTCAATTAGCAAACTTGTCCGTGCGTTGCAACGGGATGTACACGTTACGTAGTCACCTAGTTAACTTGCAGCTTAGATTTATTAATAATCATATCGAGTCCCGGTTCATCTTGGATCTAGACTCCCTACCCTGCCTTATCCAACCATCACGTTATGGCTCCGTTCGCTGGTCTGAATTTTGGCTAAAACTGGTTAAAAACACTGTTCCGGATGAATTATTGTGAGAGGAAAACACTGTTCCAGCTGAAAAAATAAGCCGAATATGAGGTAAGCCGAACGGGGCCATGTTCATCAGCCTGTTCGGTTGGTTGGTTCGTTTTGTTGCTGGTTCGTGAAAAAATACTGCTGGCTGATTTATGTGAAAGAAAAATATTATTCCGACTGAAAATTTACGATCGTTTACGACAAGCCACAGCCAAACGAACAGGCTGCATATTCGTTTTGGGATCATACTCTGCGGCATCATGGCTAGCTAGATACAGTGCTCTAACTTATATAGACTTGTGAGAGAGTGACATTCTAATTGAATGATCTATGCTTTATAGATAATAATATATACATATGGGCGCGTTCGGCTCCGGCTGCTTCTCCTCACATGCTACAGTACATCTTTCAGCCACTACAGTATTTTTCTCTCACACAACCAGCCGCTACAGTGTTTTTGGCTTCTTTTTTCAGACAAACAAACGGGGCCATAAATATAGATTAATTTACTTTTGATCAGATCGAAAAGTTCGAACCATGGTCTAAGTGTTTTTAATGGATTCTAGTTGGATTAACATTCCATAATTTAATTCAACCTACGTAACTCGACAAAGCAAAAAATTTACAAATCGATACAGCCTCCGGCTTCCAAATCGAGAAGGAATCGGTCACCGTCACGTTCAAGTATTCTCCAGTGCTCTCCGCCTTGACCAAAACAATGACTAATTAACCCGGCCAATTAATAAACTTCCATACAAAATTTGACGTGCTTCTGCATGGCTATGGATATGGAAAGAAATAGCTATTTTGGCTCAACCGGACTTGGATCTGGTAAACGTCCCCATCTCAGACGGTTGCATGATTGCTGAATCAGGTTGGACGAAAAAAATTTAGTGGCAAGAATTTTTTGTGTTTTTAGTATTAGGTATAGATTATTTTGATG
This sequence comes from Miscanthus lutarioriparius, assembly GCA_904845875.1. Lineage (NCBI taxonomy): Eukaryota > Viridiplantae > Streptophyta > Magnoliopsida > Poales > Poaceae > Miscanthus > Miscanthus lutarioriparius. The sequence continues at coordinate 3,309,443 of CAJGYO010000012.1, forward strand.
GCATTTTTTTCGCTAACCTGGAAAGAGAAAAAACGTAACTTACAATGATGATACAACATGAGAAATTACATAACCAAGCAATATATCCTAATGAAATTGTCATCTAGATATAGCTGAAAATAAAATTTGGACTTCTTCGGCACTAAAAGAACATATCAAAACAAGGAGGCTTTCATCTAATCTAGTGATATTTTTTCTCGAATACGCACAAGATTTGCGTATCATTGTAATTAAGAAGAAAAGTTCAACCATACAAACGACGCACTCTGACGAGCGCCCAAGGTCCAAGGAGGTCTATCAGTTGACCTCCTAGTATACAGATTCAAATTTCGACATTACATAGATGGTACACAACCGAGTCGCGGTCTGCGCGCTCCTACTCCGTCATCCGAAAAGAGCACACCAGGGTACGAGCGGCTCTTCTACCAATCCTATCATTGGTCGCTGAAAACAACTCGTCCAGAGCTACAACTTGGCTCGACGTCAAGTTCCCCGTGAAGATGGCGTCGTATGCTCGCTTGGACGCGGATGAAGTTGGTGTCGCCTGTGACAGGTTGCCCATCCTTTTCATGATGAGAACCTCGTCCCGCTTGGAGGTCGATATGTGCGCTAGCGGTTGAGCACTAATCTGTTTGCTCCTGTTTGACAGGGGTCTTTTGGTTGCCGCCTTCTGCCTTGGTGGAGTAGCGATTAAGGGTGACCTTTGCTTTAGCTGCACCTCCTCGGTAAACCGTGCGAGGCGCCGAGCGGGCTCACGCGGCGTGGGTGTCACATCATTGTCCGGCTGGCCATCCTTCTTTGGCGTAGAAGGGTTGGGTGTGGCTTGGCCGTCCTGCGTTGGTGTAGAAGTACCCGCCATGTGCTTGGCCTGCTCGAACCCAGGTGGCCAGACCTCACCATCCTCCCCTGGCGCCTCAGCACCCGCGACAACGGATTGACCCATCTATGGAGGTGTGCCCTGCACAGGCGACAACGGAGGTGAGTCCGTCGCGCACTGAGGAGCCATTGTCGGAGGACGGGTGTCCACCAACAAAGCTTGAACCTCCTGAGAGGTGGTTGTTGTAGCCTGCAGGCAACCAAGTGCAGGTGTGACCGCTTGTCGGCTCGCAACGAGCGAGGCGGCAAGCTCATCCAGCATCGGGTCGACCAAGATGACCCAAGCGGGGGGCTCTGCGCCCTCGCACAGTGCCTCCGCCAGCGGATCTGGCTCGAGGAAGTAGCGTGCGACAGTCGAAGCAGTGGCATTGTCGGTGTAGATGGTAGGTGCACCCATGTTGATGTCAGGTGCCAGCTCACCCCGGTGCCGTCGGCGTCTTCTCCGTCATTGGCGAATGTCGTCGGCGTACCCCACGGCACCTGGCACGGTCCCATCCGATGTCGGTGGATTGTCAAGGGGTGCATGCTGGGAGGCCTATGGGTTGTCGGTACGAGCTGAGTGGTAAGCCACCACCCTTCGGCATTGACTTGGACAGCTTGCAGTCCCTGGCGAGATGGCGGAATCCGCGGCAACGCATGCAACGCTGTGGCCACTGGTAAGTCGCTACTCGATGTAAGTAGGAGAGGCAGTTGAAGCATCTATCGTGGAGTTATGCGTGTAGACCTAGGTCACGGAGAGGCTCAATCGAGGCAGCCGCAGGTCCCGTCTCCTGCCGGGGTAGGATCTCCTGCCACCCATCGGCATTGGGGGCGGAGACCCGTTTGCGGGCGTCGAGGCGTTGGTGGGTAGGGAGCCGACCATCCATTGGTCGAGCAGGCAGGCCACGCACCAGCTGGGGTGTGCTACCACCTATGCTTCCTCTGCCTTCGCCATGTCCCTATCCAGTGTCCGTTCTGCCACGCCCTAGATCCATGACCGAACGGGTCTGGGCACGCATATGGGACGCAGTGGTCGGCTTCGCCGAGCGATGAGCGGCCTCTAGGTAGGTTGCAGGGTGGTCATCATCTGTCTCCTCGCCATCGTCATCCGCCCACCATCGACTCTTCGTGCGCCCTCCTAAGGGGCAACTTGGGAAGAATGGTGCCGTGTCTGGTGAGAGGGAGGAATTATGGGCGTCTAGCAAGCCGTCGGCGGGCCACAAAGGCCCAAACTTGGGCCCAGTTGGCGTGGCGAAGACGTCGACGGCGGTGGGGCTCGTCCTAGCTCCAGCTCCTGCGTGCTGGGCGACCTTGGTAGTGGCGGCAAAATCCAGCCCCATGCGGCGTCACCTCTCCCGGTGGTGTAGGGGACAGGAGGGTGCCAGCGATGGAGGCGGCCTTTGACGCTCGAGGCGTCTCATGTGGCGATGGCAAAGTCAGCGCCGGTGTGGATGGTGTGGTCCCCATGGGCTGAGGCAGCGGTCGTGCAGTCCCCTCGCGAGCAGACGAGACGTCCTAGAGCCTGCGCGGCAGGGGTTGGCCAGAGTCGGAGGCAGGGGAGCCGGCATTCGGTGCCGGGAAGGGGTCCTCGGCGGCGGCGCTTGAGCCTCGCATTCCTAAGTGCCGGCGTCCGCACTTAGGTGAGGATGAGCAGGCGACCGAGGGGCCCTAGATCTGGCCCTGCCCAGGTCCAGGGTGGTCGTCGCAGCAATGGTCATCCCCATGGAGGAGTGGTGCCGGCGTAGCCGCACGACGCAGGCGACGGCCGCGGGCACGCCACGCGCACATGCACCCTCGCGCTGGTGAGGTGCGGGTTTAGGCCTAGGAGGGGAGGAAAAGGAGGGGAGAGGGAGGCGGGCACCGACATCGGGGCGACGATGGCGGTGGCGGCGACTGCGAGGTGGTGGCCGCCATAAGCAGCTAGGATTTGGTGGGCATCTGCTGTTGGAATTTTTTTTCTTCCTCCCATTTCTTGTGTTTTCCCTCTCCTTATCGTTGATCCCAATCTAATGATATTCAAATGACAATATGTATTCCATTCTCATACATATCATGGCAATACTTGTCTAGGTGTATAACCAGAAGTTAATTTATTTTTTAGATGATGGGATATATAGGTCATTACACGCTTATGCTAGATAACATATAGGTCATTATACGCTTAGGCCAAACATTCCTCTTAACAAAAGTAGGATTGCTGAATGTCGAGATTCTCCTGACAATAGTTTCTCTAGACAACCAAATATTTCAAACATCTAGCTTAAAAAGCTCCATGCAAATGGTACAACATGGCTTACGCTTAGTACGCGGTGGCCCAATCCATCAACCATCAGATTATCGCCGCTTTCCCATTAACCTAAATCAAGCTTTCTTAGAATTTGATTAAACTCTCAGTTTGTGACTTGAAGGGTTACATCAGAGATGAGTGTGATAGGATTAAATTTTGTGATACATGACATGCACCCATGCTGACACGATCCATTCCTCATTCCTCAAGGTTTTTTTTTGTTTTTTACCTTTAAAACAAAGCAGAGCACCTAAAAGCCCTAGTTTGGTTTTGGTTAATTGATGAAACATATTTAGACTAACCCTATGCTCAAAGTGTGGATTTGAGATAGGTTGGTCCAACCCAAGTGAAGGAACTAGGTGGCACTCATGGATGGAGATGGCCACATGAAATGAAGTCCATGGTAGTGGTGTGGACATGCGATGGTGATCAAGCTCTGGAATTTGGAAAAGAAGAAAGAGAAAAATAAAATGGACTTAAGGCAAAGGTGATATCCATAGGGCCATTTTGTTTTTGGTGATCAAGACACTATAGAGAGTGTGATCACATTTAGGATAGATGGTCGTACTATTAAGAGAGGAGCTCTTATTTGACAACTCGATCATCTAGTGACACTAGGTGTTAGAAAACCTGCATATGCATTTTAGGCCTAGTGCACAATCGGTGAGAAAGTGATTAACCTTTGAAAAATAATTGTGAAAATGCTAACACACTTGCACGTGATGGTGAAACACTTGAAGTGTTAGCACATTTGCAAAGGTGATTGAAAAGGTGAAGAAAAGGAGGCAAAACTTGGCTCGGGGTGCTGCCCTAGGGGGCACCGCCACCCCATGTCCGGTGCACCGCCACCCCTGCGGCGGCGACCGACTAAGCCAGGCTGAGAGGAAGGTGTTTGGGTGGGGCACCGCCACCCTGTCCGGTGGCACCGCCACCCATAGGGCGGTGCCCACCTGACCCCGTCGAGAGCAGCAGAGATGGAGGTGGCACTGGCATGTCCAGTGTACACCGCCGTGGTGAGGGCGGTGCACCACCTGGTCACCACAGCTGGTGGGGCGGTGTCACCACCACTTTTATCTAGAGGGCAGGGGAAATGAGGTTGGTCACCGCCGTGGGCACCACCGCTCTAAGGGCGGTGCACTGCCGTTATTTTTCAAGGACTGGTGTTTTTAGGGGTGCCACCGCCGCCTGTCCGGTGCCCCAACGGCTGGATGACCGTTGGAGGGGCACCGCCACCCCTATTCGGTGACCACACCGCCATGTCCCGTGCCCTCGCAGAAAGTGGCTCCAAGGGATAATGGCTCTATTTGCTTGTGGGCTTATAAATAGTGGTGGTGGCCGGCCTTGGCCACTCTCTTGGCACTTCCCACACCTGCATACACCCTTTGGGAGTTGAGCATGCCACTCCACTCACTTGCGCACTTGATTTCATCATCTTGAGTGAGATTGGAGAGCCTCTAGTGCATTGCTTAGTGGTCTAGCATCTCGTGGCACTAGTTGAGCGATCTGGGCTAGTGGAGATATTGTTACTCTTGGTGTTTGCTGACACCTAGATGGCCCGATGATTGGTGGATCATCGAGCAAAGGAAGATGATTGTCTCCGACTCCGATCATTGTGATTGTGAGTGGTTCTTGTGCCTTCCCTGGCGGAGCGCCAAAGGCAGCTCTAGTGGATTGCGCATAGCTTGTGGATCCCCATCTTATGTTGGTTGTGCGACACCCGGTTGCGGGTTAGACGTGTGATGCCTATTAGCGCGTGAACCTCTAAGTGAGTGAATCGCCACAACTGGGACTAGCTTGCCGACAAGCAAGTGAACCTCGGAGAAAAAATTAATTGTGTCATCATTGTCTCCTTGGTATTCTTGGTATTCATTGTGATTGATCACTTGCCACGGCGGTATATCACATCTACCTCTCTTGCATTACTTTCCTAGTGTAGCTAAGCTCTTTAGTGTAATTAGTTTTAAGAGCTAGCTTGTGTCTTTGTCTAGTGGTTAGTGAGGCTCTTTAGTTAGTCTTTGAGAGCTCACTAACTTAGTGGTAGTGACCTAGCCTTGTGTGTGACATAGAGACTATAGCAACTACAATTGTTGGTAGGTGGCTTATATTTTTAGTAGGCTAGCACAATATTCGCTTCGCCTCATATTTATCTAATTATTTGGCTTAGTGTTGTTGTAGAATTTTTAATAGGCTATTCACTCCCTCTAGCCATTAGGACCTTTCAGCACCACATCTCTCATTTTCTTTTTTTTGAGGTCAACTGCGGGGGGATCAAAGCGATCCCCACCTGATTTCATTCCACAGATCCCGGCAAGCCATTGGGTGGAAGAGTGCAAAGCACCTAATACAGAGGGTCGACCCTTGAAGGTCAAAGAAGTACATGAAAGAGGGAGAGAGGGAATACAACAACAACAAAACAACAAGGGTAATCCTAGACGCAAGCCGAAAGACACCAACTGATCGTCGATTTACGCCACCGCTGAACAGCATACTCGCTGGTTTTGTCGTGGCCATCATGCCTTGCACCACTCCTCGTAGCTACGCCGCTCCGCTGCTGCCCTCCATCTGAGGACCAACTAGTGGAATGGGGACTAAGAGTGGAGACAGACACGCAAGCCCAAGATCACCGAACACAGCGACCTCCCTTGAAACTGATGGCGACACCTACAGCACATCCGGGCCCACATACCACCATTCAACGTTGTCCACGGGAAGGAATCCTTAGAGGGGAATGGCGACAGCGGTGGAAACACCACCTAACATAAGATTTTCTAGCACCATCAAGAAGAGCGTCGACGGAGCAGAGACGCCAGAGGAGGACACTCGTCGAAAAATCGGCGACGACCGATAGTTAGGGCCAGTCTCACCCAAGAGGGGAGCAAGGAGCAAGGAGGCACACACAAATCGTCACACAACAAGCTGTCCTATGGAGGAGCATGACAACGCCTTCAGAGAGGTGTGCGGCGCAAAGGGCGTAGCCGCTGTCAGGCTGGGGAATTGGGCGTGGCTTTCGCCATTGGTTCTCCAATCCACATAGGAAGCCAGCTAGTCATCTGCGACCTGGAACTGCAGTCTGTAGCGATGCCTCCAGTGAGGGATATGATGACAAATCGCTAGTCTAGAGCAACAGCCAGACAGGGTTTTCACTGAGACTCCATAGGTCAGCAGAAGGCCAAAACAATGCTGGCGACAAGAGCTGTAGGGGAACATGGGTGTTGTAGACGCACGTAGCCCGGCCAGACCTGGCTAACCAGCCGGCCAGCAATTTAGCCAGCTGGTCAGCTGTGCCAACCAGGGCTGCCACGTGTAGGCTCCGATAGAAGTAGCAGCTTACAGCAACAACCAGCAGGTCTAGCTCCCATGCCTGCCGCGTCGTTGCCGCCCGCCGCCAGAGCAGCATTGGCTAGGCACGCACGCGCTGGTAGCCTCGTAGCCAGTAGCAGCGCCCACCTACAGCCAGCCTCTGCCCGCGTCCCTGGATGCGGTGCCCAATGGTTGGAAGCTACTTCTGGTGGACACACGCGTCGAGCTTACAGACCACGAGCAGTAGCTGGAGATGACCGAACATTCCCCATCGTGACGACATCTAGGGCACACGGGCACAGGCCACTGGGGTGAGAAGGAGGCCTGAGCGCACCAGACGATGGAGAAGGCGACAATGGAGCAGCTGCCACTCGGCCACAACTGCGAGTTCGCCTGGCCGCCTGTCCGCCCACCACCAGTCACGATCTAGCTCTGTCTGCCGAGAACGGAAGGAAGAAGCGCTGCGGCAACCGCATCCTGGCACCACAGCAGCAACTGTGCATGGGTCCTGCGACAGTCAGTCGCATGGGCCTAGATCCTAGCCGTGGCGTTGCTCCATCCCTCGCGATCGTAGGAGGCCCAGCAAGACGATGGGCCCGGCTGATTTGGCACCGAGGCACCACGCTGCTCGATGCACCTCTAGAGCATGGTGCCGCTACGCCGACACATCGCCAGCCAACAGAAGTCGGCTGCCACCGCGCCTTAACCGCCACGACGCCAGATCTAGGTCGCTCTCTGAGCTCAACCACGCCCGTTAGGGTCGCGCAGGTGGTCCGTCTGCGCCGCCGCGAGCGCTCGTCATTTGCGCGGCGGATCCGAGGCCTGGTGTTAGATTGATCTCAACCAGTTGGCCCAACGGCCAAATGGCCCCTTGATTCACGCCCTGATCAGGGGCGTCCAGCCGTTCTCTTGGCTGATGGGCCCCCATCGCACAGCGCTATAAAGAGGAAGGTGGGGGCCAAGGCGTAAGGGATGAGGTTCACCATAGCTGCCAACGCCCATCGAGGTTCCTAGCCCTAGTCTGATCTAGAAGGGCGCGCTGTAAGCGACGAGAAGTCCACACCGCCTTCACCGTCGTCACTGGTCCACACCTACGCTGCTCCTACCGTCGATGACCTAGCGGGTGCCTGCACGGCTTCCCCTACATTGACACATCGTGGCCACCTTGTTGGCGGCGCCACGGCTACGACTGCACTCGACGAGGTACTTTACCAAGTCTGCTTATCTAAGTTAAGAATTTCCCCACTGATCTGCACCTAGGGGTCCTACAAGTCTATCACCCGAGTCGCCAGGATCGACCGCTTCTTGAGCTCGACCCGCGTCTCTGAGCGTCGCTTGGCGCCCAAAGACCGCTGCCCGCCAAGCGTCGTAAGCTCACTACACGCCAGATCCGGGGCTGGGCTTGCTGGATCTGGGCCTAGAGTGCGCTACGGCAACCGCATCCTAGCACCACAGCAGGAACTGTGCATGGGTCCGACGACAGTCAGTCGCATGGGCCCAGATCCCAGCCGCGCCGTTGCTCCATCCCTCGCGACCGTAGGAGGCCCAGCAAGACGACAGGCCCGGCTGATTTGGCACCGGGGCACCGCGCTGCTCGACGCACCTCTAGAGCATGGTGCCGCGCTGCTCGACACGCCACCAGCCAGCGTAGTTCCGCCCACCGCGCCTGACCGCCCGCTGCACGCCGGATCTGGGTCGCCTCTGCAAGCTCAAGCATGTCCACAGGGGGCCGCGCGTGGCCGTCTGCGCCGCCTCGAGCGCTCGTCTTCTGCGCGCCGGATCCAGGGCCCGGTGTTAGATTGATCTCAACTAGTTGGCCCAAGGGCCAATTGGGCCCTTGATCCACGCCCTGATCGGGGGCGCCCAGCCGTTTTCCTAGCTGATGGGCCTCTGTCGCACAACGCTATAAAGAGGAAGGTGGGGGCCGGGACGCAAGGGACGAGGTTCACCATAGTCGCCAGTACCCCATCGAGGTTCCTAGCCCTAGTCCGATCTAGAAGGGCGTGCTGTAAGCGACGGGAAGTCCACACCGCCTTTACTGTCGTCACTGGTCCGCGCCTATGCTACTCCTACCGTCGACGACCTAGCGGGCGCCTGCACGGCTTCCCCTACACCGACACGTCGCGGCCAACTTGTTGGCGGCACCACGACCGCGACTGCACTCGATGAGGTACATTACCAAGTCTACTTATTTAAGTTAAGAATTTCCCCACCGATCTGCACCTAGGGGTCCTACAAGTCTATCACCCGGGTCGCCGGGACTGGACCGCCTCAGCAGGCTCGACCGCGTCTGCAGGGCGTCGCGCCAGCCCACAGCACCGCCGCGCCCGGACGCTCACTGCACGCCAGATCCGGGGTTGGGCTCGCTGGATTTGGGCCTAGAGTGCTCGGATCTGGTGCTAGCTGGTCGCCGCCGGCCACCTTGCCACGGAGAAATTCAAATGACAAGTGAGGAAGAGAAGGGGAGGAGAGGAAGGAGAAGGTGGAGTCTGCTGCGGTGGGCCTTTTTAAACGCCGCAGCGGGCCGCCGCCACCGCTAACCAGAGTGCGGCGGCAGCGGCGGCCGGGAGGGCCGGCGAGGTAGGGGGTTCCAGCGGCTGCGGTTGGGTCGCCCCCGAGTCGCCTGGACGAGGGGGAGGGGGGGTAATTCTACTAGCACAACTGAGAGCGATTTTGAATTTGCAAGAGTACCTGTCTCGATTTTGAATTTGCAAGGGTACCTGTCTCCTTTTCTGGATGTGTAGGCAAACTAGTCCGTCACCAAAAGCTTCAGTAGTTTATTTACGCAATTAACTCAGGAATGTTCTGGTCGACATAAATCAATTCCACGAGTAGCCGAAATGCTCCTCTAGTTGGCATCGTCAAATATAAAAAGCACGAGCAACGACCTGTTTTTGACCTACTTTTGATTCGTTGGCGACTCGCTGACTCGAATAGTCCAATCCACAGCTTTTGTGAAAGACGTGGACACGCAGTACACCTCATGGCGTCTTTTGTAAGAAGAAAAAAAATATAAAATCAGCGACAAATAATTACTGTAATAAAAAAGGGTTTGAACCATTTTCATTTGCTTCCACAACAGGTTGTCTTACCTATGCAGATTCCGGAATACGTAGCACATACATGATGTACACCTGCGTTACAATAAATTACCGGCCTGCTTAGTTGGCAAACCAAAAATTGTCATGCTAAAAAATTAGCAGGCAAAAGTTATCAAAATTTGGCTAAGAAATATTGGTAAACTCTGATAGCAAGTGATTATAAAAATCTTGGCTTGCTCAAGTTTTGGTAATCAAATTTTGGCAATGAACCAAACAAGCTTTACGTCCAAGTTTAAGTACTAGTAATGTCTGTTTGACACACATATCAAGAAGAGACTCCTTTCGTCTCAAAATATTTGATGTTTTAGATTTAGACACTGGAATTTATGAAGAATGAAAAATTATGGTGTACAGAAAACAGAAAGAAAAGAGATAGAAATAGAGATATATTGGGAAAACTCTCTCCAACCGAAAAATATTTGACGTTTTAGATTTGGACACAGAAATTTATGAAGAGTCAAAATCTGTGGTGCGCGGAAAATGAAGGAAGGAGATAGAGATATTGATGTATTGAGAAAAATCTATATTGAAAGAAATAGAGATGTAGATGTATTGAGGAAAGAAAAATGTATATTGAAAAAGAAGAAAATGTGCATTGAGAAATGAGAATCTCATATGTTTCGAACAATTAAATTCTATAAGATCACCTATTTTAGGATGGAGGGAGCATATATTTTCGTAGCTCCATCCACTGGCGGAGACACATTAGGGCCATCCTGGGCGGCGCCCCCCCTTGCTCGGGATATGTTTGCAAAGGGAGCCTGTGTCTTCAGTAGCATACATGCACACTTAAAAGTTGCAACTACGCACACACATCTGCATCACTGCATGGCCTAGCTACATGCATTCATCTACGCCACGACTAAACTTGCATTAGCTTCTTTTTTATTCTATCTGCTTCCATCCTGATGATGCTAGGAGTATATTTTCACGCATTATTACAAAACTTAATTAGCATTTGTGTTTAGCTCATCCGACCGTTTCAAATAAGTACTGCTGTTGTTTCCCCTATTTGCATGCAACTGCATTATAATATTTTACTTATTAGTCGGTTACTCTTGTATGTCTATTTAGCTCTCTGGTTCTACTTAAGGACACAATGACAATTAGCAGGAGTTCATCTTGCAACAGCTTACACTCATCAGGTAACATATAGTAGACTGCATATGCATTACTTTGTCTATTAATATATTTAATTTAGCTTACAAACTCCTCCACCAGAACTGTATAGCTGTGTTATATAGAAAGAAAATTATGCCTATAACTAGTGATTAGTCTCAAGACTAGAATTGCCCCCCTTGAATTCTAACCTAGCTCCGCCACTGGCTCCATCTGTCCACCTTCTCGATGTGTTTAGGCAAAGCTGATTAGGCATGGAGATCTCAGCTATCATGTCTCTTTTATGCTGCCTGCTGTGGATGAATCCAAGTACTAGCATGTGACGAGTTCACGAGCAACGACTCGGATGTTCTTTTGGTTCAGGTTCAAATAATCTAGAACCATTGTTTTGTTTTCCTCGGTCTTTAGATCCCATGGTTCTGCCCGTAAAAGTGACTGACATCGTTTGTCAACAGGATCAGGTGGTTTTGGACAAGGAACCTTCTAATTCTAATTAGAACATAGGAGTAGGAGTACGTACGTAACGTAACTGCGGAGAGAGAGAGAGAGAGAGAGAGAGAGAGAGAGAGAGAAAGAAGGTTCTTGTTCTACTCGTCCATGCCTTTGTGGAATGGAAGGCTGGACAGCGGCCACTGGTGCAATAAAGTTGACCATGCAGCTTTTTTGAACAGTTTTTTTGGTGCAATAAAGTTGACCATGCAGCCTTTTTTGAACAGGATCAGGAGCTTTTTTGATGCAGGCTGAAACGTCAGGCTCGGTATATACTCGCATGCACTTTTTTTTTTACAACATATTCGCATGCGATTGAATAGTTGAATTATTCCTCTTATCTCATCAGAAAAGACAACATATTCGAATGCACTTGAATAATTGAATTATATATTCCTCTCATCTCGTCGTCATAAAAACAAGAGCAGAAAACGACCGTGACGAAAGAAAACGGGCAGCGACGCCGCCAACGAACGCTGTCGTGTCGAGGAAAACGAAAGGGCAAGCAAGGGCTAGACCGCGAAAGCATTCAAAACAGAGGCCCAGGTCCCCGGTTTCTGACGTCGCTGGTTTTGCCGTCAGGTCCGTTCGGCGCCGCCCACGCCCACGGTCGGCGACTCGCCGTGGCGCCGCGCGCTGCTGACTGCTGTGCCGGCTGCCGCCGTGCCGCGGCATATGCTGGTTTCGCCCAGGAATCATCCCTCGCACCCACATCATCATCCGCGCTCGCACGCATCGAGAAGGCGGGCGAATGCGAATCCCACTGGGCACTGGCCACTACAGTAGCACTGCTCAGCGAACTACTGTAGTATGTGAACAATTAAAATTCCAAATAGTAAAAATATATTTTAAGATACATCTAATGATAGTATTCCCTAGTCAAAACAACTTATAATTTAAAATGGAGGGAGTATTTATTAGTGCTGTTTGGAAAAGAAAACTTACATGGTTTGATTTATATTACTTTAACTGAAAATGTATTATTTCTAAACTAAAAAAATGTACTCTTTCTATATCTAAACTAAAAAAGTGTATTCTTTCTGACGAGAGTGACACTTTCTATTGCAAAACTTCTTCTTCAAGAAGACCCTTTCTAGTTTTTCACTATTGGATAAATGGATTGGAAACAACAAACAAGTCTCGCTCGCATCATCATATAGCCAGTGGACGCAGGAGCCACTGACTGGTAGGCCCGCCATGCTCTTTGCCTCTTCATGCCAGTGGGACCATCGCTCCAACTCGAAGAAAAGAATGGAAGGTGAACAGAAGAAAATCCCCAAATTCAGTGGGCACCACGTGTCCGGCGACTCATCCCTGCCCGGTGCCTACGCCTACTGCCTGCGCCTTCCATCTCCGTCGTTCTCGTCGCCCACGGAATCGCAATTCCCCACTCCTCCCTTTTCTATAAAACTCCGGCACCAAATCTCGAATCCCATCTCGCTGCTTTCCGCCGGCCGACCCCGACTCCGACGCCGACGCCACCACCGCTCCCTCCACATTCCCCCGTCCCGGACCGCGGAGCAGAGAGGGAGAGAGATCCGTAGCGGCGCGCGATGGCAAACATCGACATGGCGAAGATCCTGGCGGACCTGGACCGCGGCGCCGGCGACGCGCGGGTGCCCAAGACCAAGCTCGTCTGCACGCTCGGCCCGGCCTCCCGCACCGTGCCCATGCTCGAGAAGCTGCTCCGCGCCGGCATGAACGTCGCGCGCTTCAACTTCTCCCACGGCACCCACGAGTACCACCAGGAGACGCTCGACAACCTCCGCCAGGCCATGCACAACACCGGCATCCTCTGCGCAGTCATGCTTGACACCAGGTCTCTCTCTCTCTCTGTCTTCTGTGTCATGGATTTGCTCGCTCTGCTGCGGTTACCAGCTTTAGCTGCATGTTTGGGTTGGCTATGCTTGCCGATTGGTTGGATCGGGGCTGACGGGGACTGTTTTTGTTTGCCGCCGGAGGGATCTAGTCATCTGTTCAGTGGGACGAGCTAGAGTGATCTGTTCGGGGATTACGGGGACTGTTTTTATCTCAATGTATGGTTTCCACTCACGGCACTCAGGGAGCTTGGTATTATCTCAATATGGTTTCCACTCAGGGTGCTTGGTATTTTGATCTCAATGTTTTTTTTGGTAGAAGGTTTAGATCTTAACTTAATTACTGCATGCTACATATACACAGTATATGAGTAACGCGTGTAATAGTACCAAAACTAATGCGTGCAAGTAACTTTTTCCTTAAATAACATGTGCTGACTTTTGGCAGTTTGACATATCGTGCCAAGGGATTTGCATGCACTATAGTGGCCCTCTTGCAAAGAGCTGATGTTTGTGCCTTGAATACTCCATATAGAATAGAAGCTGCACGTCTTGTTGGTTGAAGCTAGTTTCAGATTTTGTCTGCTTGTTGTTCACGTTACTGCAAGTCTGGAATGTTTTGGACTTAAATGGTTTGATTGACTGATGAGCCATACTATGAAGCTATGCTATGGGAGAGAGTTATCGAGCATCGCTTGAGAGCAATAATGCAGGTCTCTATGAACCAATTTGGTTTTATGCCGGAAGGTCAACCATGGAAGCCATTTTCTTAATAAGACAAGTTATGGAGCGGTATATGGAGAAGAAGGACCTACACATGGTTTTTATTGATTTGGAGAAGGCTTATGATAAAATACCAAGGAATGTTATGTGGTGGGCTTTGGACAAACATAAAATCCCAACAAAGTACGTCGGGCTCATTAAGGACATGCACAACAATGTTGTGACTAGTGTTCGAACAAGTGATGGAGACACGGATGACTTCCCGATTAGGATAGGACTACATCAAGGGTCAACTTTGAGCCCTTATCTGTTTGCCTTAGTGATGGATGAGGTCACAAGGGACATACAAGGGGACATCTCTTGGTGTATGCTTTTCGCGGACGATGTAGTGCTAGTTGATGAAAGCCGGACATGAGTGAATCAGAAACTGGAGTTATGGCGGGAGACTTTGGAGTCCAAAGGTTTTAGACTCAGTAGAACTAAAACTGAGTATATGAGATGTGACTTCGGCACTACTACTCGGGAGGAGCAAGATATTAGTTTGGAAGGTCAAGTAGTGCCTAGGAAGGATACCATTTCGATATTTAGGATCAATGCTACAGAGAGACGGGGATATTGATGAAGATGTTAGCCATAGAATCAAAGCAGGGTGGATGAAGTGGCGCCAAGCATCTAGTGTTCTATGTGACAAAAGGGTACCACAGAAGCTAAAAGATAAGTTTTATAGGACAGCGATTAGACCTGCTATGTTGTATGGTGTAGAATGTTGGCCTACGAAAAGACGACATGTTCAACAGATAAGTGTCGCGGAAATGCATATGTTGCGTTGGATTTGCGGTCATACAAGAAGGGATCGAGTTCGGAACGATGATATACGTGATAGATTAGGGGTAGCACCAATTGAAGAAAAGCTTGTCCAACAGCGGTTGAGATGGTTTGGACATGTTCAACGGAGACCTCCAGAGACACCGGTGCGTAGTGGAATCCTAAGCCAGGATAGTAACGTGAAGAGAGGCAGAGGAAGACCGAAGTTGACTTGGGTAGAGGCAATAAAAGGAGACTTGAAAGGATGGAATATAGCAAAGACTTAGCCTTAGATAGGAGTGCTTGGAAAACAGTTATTCACGTGGCTGAACCTTGATTGCTTCTGTTGGGTTTCAACTCTAGCCTACCCTAACTTGTTTGGGACTTAAAGGCTTTGTTGTTGTTGTTGTTGTTGTATGGTTTGATTGACTGCTTCCTACGGAGTTCATCTGCATCGAGCTTCCAAGGTCATTATTCCTTGATTTATTGACAGTTGCTGCTACTTTAGTCAATATATGCTGTTGGTTATCGTGTTTGTGAAAAGGAAACGATACTCCATGTTGGTTAAAGTTAGTTTCAGATTTTGTACATTAGCACTTTCGGTTGTATGTTTAGCTTTAACTACCCAGAGTGTACTGCAAAGTTGGTGGATGTTGAGTACTCCTACTTTAGCTGCTGTGGAAGTTAGGTTTTAAGAAATCAATTCCTTCACTAGACTTGAAGATTGGCAATTGTAAGCCAAAATATTTTTCTTGGACATCGCCGTTTTGAGCTCAGTGGTTTCAGTAGGAGTATTTAGACATTCATCTTGACCAAAATGAATGCTACATATATGATTAACACCTGTGATTACATTAGTTGCTTTCTTATGTGATGGGATACTGATTTGTGACGTGACACAATAGTGCCAAGGATTAGATTTGCCTATGGCTCTATATTTGCCTTGTTGCCATTGTTCACTCTTGTGTCAACAATTCTCCATGTGAATGGTTGAATTCAGTTCCAAATTTGTTATGTTTTGTTCAGATTACTTTTGCCACTTCTGGTTATGGTTCTGCGTTTAATGGTCCAGGGATTAATGTATTACTTCTGGTTTTGGATTTGGAATGGTTTGGTTGTCTCTGAGTCTGAGGTTGCAATGCCAAAGCATTCAGCCTCCCCAGATATTCAGGGTCAGTCAATTTTCAATTGATGTTTCATTTTCTTGACACAAGAGCTGATCAATAACAGAACTTCTAGGTGTCTTTATTCCTTAATTTCTTGTCAGTTGCTACTAAATTGCTACCTCTTCATTTTCTTATGTTCCAATTCATGGTTCACATGGTCATATTTGTTGGTTTGGCTTCATCATTAAAATTGAGTACATATATACTATACCTGCTCTTTGCTGCTTATGTAGTTATGTGTCACTCCATGATATTTTGCAAAACTTCTGACTGTATTCTTCTTTGTATGGCATTTAAGGTGGTTATATGAAGTGTTCTTAACCAACCTTTTGTTGCTGCAGGGTCCTGAGATTCGTACAGGGTTTTTGAAGGATGGTAAACCAATTAAGCTAACCAAGGGTCAAGAAATCACTGTCACCACTGATTATGATATCAAGGGTGATGAAAATATGATTGCTATGAGTTACAAGAAACTGCCTGTTGACGTGAAGCCTGGAAATGTCATACTCTGCGCAGATGGTACTATCTCTCTGGCCGTTCTGTCTTGCGATCCTGATGCTGGAACTGTGAGGTGTAGGTGTGAGAACACTGCAATGCTTGGTGAGAGAAAGAACTGCAATTTGCCAGGAATTGTTGTGGATCTTCCTACATTGACTGAGAAAGATAAAGAAGACATTTTGGGCTGGGGTGTTCCAAATGATATTGACATGATTGCTCTATCCTTTGTCCGTAAAGGGTCAGATTTGGTGACTGTCAGACAGGTTCTTGGGCAGCATGCCAAGCGCATTAAGTTGATGTCAAAGGTTTGTATATACTATCACTGTCGTACTTCAAAGGGTTATATCAGCTATTTCTCTGTCCATAATTTTTGCACGACATGATTTGCTTGCATCTCTCGTGTGAAACCTTCTCATCTTAGTTTTACTGTAAACAACTTGATGACCAGTTTTTGCCATGTTATGTTATTTATCAGTAACATATGAAAGTAGTATGTTGAGTACTCTTTTACCAACTAGGATATAGTGCTTGCCCAGGCTACGACTTCACAAGAATTTTTACTTGACAGTTGGTTAGCGAAATGCAATTCTGTTACTTTTACTCTACGTTTTCACCTGTTAGGCTGTTTTACTCCTAGCCAAATTCTCTGAAATACTTGATAATTTCTTTATGGTTCAGACTAGTTCATGTCATATATTGCTTTTTCACTGCAATGTCTGGAATCGGTTTCCTGCTATAGTGTTGTTCATATTACATGATGATAATGGACATATTATAGAACTTATGATCATGTTAGTTATGCTGTCATGGATCTGATTTCTTTCATGATATGGTTCTGCTATGCAGGTTGAAAACCAAGAGGGTGTTGTAAACTTTGATGAGATCTTGAGGGAGACTGATGCTTTTATGGTTGCTAGAGGTGATCTGGGAATGGAGATTCCAGTTGAGAAGATTTTCCTTGCGCAGAAGATGATGATCTACAAGTGCAACATTGCTGGCAAACCTGTTGTTACTGCTACCCAGATGCTCGAGTCAATGATCAAATCTCCTAGGCCAACACGTGCTGAGGCCACTGATGTTGCAAATGCCGTTCTTGATGGAACTGACTGTGTCATGCTCAGTGGTGAGAGTGCTGCTGGAGCCTACCCCGAGGTGGCTGTGAAGATCATGGCTCGTATCTGCATTGAGGCAGAATCTTCCCTGGACCACGAGGCAATTTTCAAGGCGATGATCAGGTCCGCGCCTCTTCCAATGAGCCCTCTGGAGTCTCTTGCATCATCTGCTGTGCGAACTGCCAACAAGGCCAAGTCCGCACTGATCGTCGTCTTGACTCGCGGTGGCACCACGGCCAAGCTGGTCGCCAAGTACCGCCCCAGGGTTCCCATCCTCTCTGTTGTTGTACCCGTGCTAACGACGGATTCTTTCGACTGGACCATCAGCTCCGAGGGCCCAGCTAGGCACAGCCTGATCTACAGAGGTCTCATTCCCCTCCTTGCCGAGGGCTCTGCAAAGGCTACAGATTCAGAGTCGACGGAGGTGATCTTGGAGGCCGCGCTGAAGTCTGCTGTGCAGAAGCAGCTTTGCAAGCCTGGTGATTCCATCGTGGCTCTTCACCGTATCGGCGTCGCCTCTGTCATCAAGATCTGCATCGTGAAGTGATCACCATGACTTGACTCCTAAGTCCCCGGGGTGGTTCTCACCGCTGGGATCCATGTTTCTGCCTCCTTTTTACTGCATTTTTCGGGGACAGATAATTATGTTGTAAGCCTGCGTCTGTTCTTTGCAGTTGCAGGATGTTTTTTGTTCACATAGTTTCTGAGCTGGTAAATGGGGAGGGAGAGGACTCCATTGATGTTAGTGGTAATAAGATTTGTATCTACGGAGTTAAGTTAAAAGGCTTTTTCATGAAAACGGTGGAACGTGCTGTATGTCGGTCGATGCCCGTATTTTAGTGTAAACATTATGTTACGTTCTTTTATTTTATAACTGTTCCTGGGGATAGCAAATCTTGCAAAAATACGTAGTAGAGATACAAACTGTGAACTACACCAGTCTGTCAAAAAAGATGCAATTTTAAGTCAAATGATTAGAAGTTTGATTAAGTTCAAGAGATACTAATATTTATTATATTAAATATGTATCATTAAATTTGTTACGAAATATTTTTATAGTATCTCTACTTAGATTTGTTATGAAATAATTTTGTAGTATATCTATTTGGAGTCATGCATGTTGATAATTATAGTCAAACATAAAGATAGTTTGGTTTGGACTGGAGCTAAATTGCATCTTTGGACGGAGATAGTAACACGCTTCTTTTTATTAAAAGAACAAATATAGTTGCTTTTACGTGAAATCCATTTCACCGATGACTCGAAGGGACAGGAACGTGGAACTTTACTTTGCTGGCAAGTGACCGTGGAAGGATAGGTTCGCGGCGTGTGCGCGGTTCCTCACTTCACTGGACGTCCGACACCGGCGGGGAATGCACGCGTAGGCGTAGCCATCCGTCCACGGAAAGGGAAAGAGATGCATCCGTGTCCGGCCGCCACCACGGATGGGTCTCTTTGATCGCCTCCTCCTCGGCGGCGATCGCAGCAGGGGGAAGGAGGACCAGGAGCGCGGTGGCGGCGCCGAGACGGCCGCCATGGGGTCAGACGTGCCACCGCCGTCGGCCATCCCTCCCCTCTCGGCCGCTGCTGCATCCGTAGTCCGCCGATGCGCCCGGTCCGTCCATCCCGACATTGCGCGTTTCTTTTTCCGTTCACCGTGACAGACAGACAGAACATTGCATCTCATCGCATTACATTCTGCGTGACCGTGGCAGGATCGCGGGCGTGCCGGTGGATCAGCTGCTCCGGCGGCTGGACGCGGAGGAGCAGGCCGGCGGGCCGCTGGAGTACGCCAGGAGCGTCGTGGAGTACTGCTCCCACGTCGCCCTTCGCGTGGAGGCCAGGCGCCCGGACCACCTCGGCGACAGGGAGTTCCACACGCTCACATACGACATGATGCTCGCCTGGGAGGCGCCCGACGAGGAGACCTACGCCATGTTTCAGGTCAGATCGGCTCTTGTCTTCTCCCCGTTAGAACAAACAGACCATGTAGATACTGAATCAGGATTCATTGGTTTTTTCACGACGCAGAAAACGGCATTCAGCGTTCTCCGCGACGACGCGGATGACGACGACGGTGCATCCATTTTCTATTCAAGCCCAACGCAGATGGCCATTCAGGTCTCCCTGTTGTTTCCCCCTGTATATGATCGTGTTCTTGATCCTTTGTGTTGCCTGATCTTGATCTTGCGTGATATCAATGGCTAGGTCGATGGCAGGAGGACAGTTGGACCCGAGGCATTTGCCAAGATTGCTCCTGCTTGCCCTGCCATGGCGCACCCCATCACCGTTCGTAACCTGTTTGACGCGCTCACCAACTCTACAGGAGGACGGCTGCATTTCCTTATCTACCACAAGTATCTCAGAAGCTTAGACGAGTACGTACATATACGCATCGATCCATCCTCACCATGTTCACATTGTTGGAAGCTATCGAATTCTTCTGAATTATCAGCATCACTCACTGTATGTCTGTATCATCTCTGACACTAGGGCGTTCTGCTCTGCAAAACGTATGTTAGGGGGGCACAAAGCTCCTGCCCTGCAGCTCTCTGACGACGAAGTGATCCTTGACATCCACGGCGCTGCGACAACCAAGCCAGTTCTTCAGCACATCGGGACGTCCACATGGCCTGGTTAAGCACCCTCCTTATGGTAATTTTGATCAGCGCTGCTGATATCTGCTTCTTCACGAGGTTCTTAATGTGTATGGATGGATTGCGCATTCTGCAGGGAGGCTCACACTGACGAATCACGCGCTCTACTTTGAGGCTATTGGTGTTGATTTCTCATACGGCGAGGCTGTTGTGTATGATCTGGCAAGGGACTTGAAACAATCAGTAAAACGTGAGTCCACTGGGCCATGGGGTGCTCACCTCTTTGACAAAGCTGTCATGTACAAGTCCAGCTTGACGTGAGTAGCTACAACAACAGTACATTACGTTATATACAAAAAGGCAATCTTTTATCATAATTGCAATTTGCACATACTAGACTAACTAACGTATGTGTACTGCGACAGAAGTGAACCTGTCTTCTTTGAATTCCCACAATTCAAAGGCCACACTCGCCGAGATTACTGGTTTGCAGCCATCAAAGAGGTGCTGCACGCACACAAGTTCATCAGGAAGTACAAGCTTGCTAGTTTCCAGAAGGCGGAGGCTCTCTCCGTCGCAACATTAGGGATTTTGCGGTACCGCACTGTTAAACAGGGATTCCACATACTACCAGCACATTTCAAGACCATCCTTGCCTTCAACTTGGCCGAGAAACTGCCGAAAGGCGACAAGATTTTGGAGGCATTGTATGGCCAGCTCAAGCAGCATTGCCCAAGATTCAGAGGAAGCCAGGATTTCGGTCAGAGCAGTTCGGATGAATTGATGCTTGCTGACCCCTTCCCACTTTCTGCGTATACAATGGTGACAATGGGTTTGCTAAAACTGAAAGAGGAGGACAATGCTGAGGAGAGGGATTTCACTGTGCGAGACGTGCAAATTGGAGGAACTAGCTCAGTTCAGATGGCTCTAGAGCGATCGGTTGGGTATTCAGGCAGAGTGGAAGCGGCAAGGACTACGCTTGATCAGGTCAAAGTGGAAGACATAGACACTAATGTAGCTGTCCTAAAGGTATTGTTTTTTGTTCGGAAATAGTTCGTTATTTTTGAACGGGAAATAGTTTGTTATATGAAACTAAAACTATGTCACATGGCAGAAGCTAAACTTCCATTGAACTGTAAATGGCAAGGCATATTTCAGTATATGTCTTCCAGGGAGCTCATGATCTGGGCTTGTTTAAGAATTATTAATTAATGTACTAACATTGTTTTAACTCCCTCCAGGAACTACTATTTCCTTTGATTGAAATAGGTAAAAGGTTGCTCACTTTGGCTGGGTGGGAAGAGCCCTTTAAATCTTTTGTCTTCTTGTTATGTTTCCTCTACATGGCATACAGGTATTGTTTTCCGATATGTGATGATATCATCTGCAATACCTTGAAGTTATTTTTCACAAATTTGGGTTAGAAAAAAAGGTCTGTGGAAGTAGCAAAAGTTGTCTATTTTTGAGGAAGTTGTCTTTATTGCAGTGGTTGGATCTGGTTCATGTTTCCTGGCTTTTTGCTTGGTTCTACTCTCTTCATGCTATGGAACAAACATTACGGGAATGGGCGCTCGGTGGGAGCATTTGAGATCATAACTCCTCCTCGAAGAAGAACCGTGGAACAACTTCTAGCTCTGCAACAGGCCATCTCACAGCTGGAAGCACACGTGCAAGCAGGGAACATTTTTCTCCTCAAGCTTCGGTCCCTCATGCTTGCAGCATTTCCTCAGGTGTCTCTTGATCTTTTCTGCTATGTAGCCATATACTGTTTGAAACATTGCCATCCTGACTAGTGAAATGTGTTGCTTGAATTCAGAGCACCAACAGAGTTGCAGCTGCACTGGTTGTAGTGGCCACGATATTCACATTCATGCCATTGAGAACCATTGTTCTACTGATTCTTCTAGAAGCATACACAAGACAGATGCCATTGAGGAAGAAGAGCAGTGAAAAGTTGGTGAGAAGGTTAAGGGAGTGGTGGCTCCGGATTCCAGCTGCGCCTGTACAACTTCTAAAGCCTCAGGACACTAGGAGATGGAGATCGAGATTGAGATAAGATAAGCAAGTCAAAAAAAAATGTTGATTTGATTGCTTTACGCCATGTTCCATGGACATTCTTTTGAGCGGTAGAGATATTGGTGTCATGCCATCAAGATGAGTGTTCAAATGAAAGAAATACCTTGGGTAAGCTAGGCTTGATTAACAAGTGAAAATAGATGAAGAATTGGTGTCTTATTCATTGTAGCAAACATATATTGTTTTTGCTGATATGACTAGTACCAATTAGGAAAAAAAAGAATAGATGAAGGAAATTAATGTTATATCATGACTTGGTTGTCCGTTGCAACTTGAAATTGATCACTGAAGCTGTGATATATTAACATCTTCATACCAAACCGTTGATCACGTCATGACGGACGAAAACAGCTTTCGGCTTCCGGATGCAGCCCCGGGCATCAGAATGTTCAACGCATTAACAACAACAACCGGCCAGTGGTCAAATGAAGCATGCTTGCCTGCAGGGATTAGGCATCTTCCGTGCAATTAGACAATTAGTTATATTCGCTACAGCCTGAGTACCGCACGATAAATTCTAAATCGTACCGTATCTAGAATTTTGACAAATGATAGGTCATGTGGCATGACACGACCTGTATATTGGGATACGTACGCGTAGACCAGTGTGCTAGTACACCTAAGCTCGACACGTAGCATGAGAAGGCCCACCTCTATGCAAGCCTGCAACCATTCAACACGCCGGCGGAGCCGCCGTGACCTCACCGGCTCACCTGCATCTACGTGCAGTGCAAACGCCGCGCAGGCGCAGCGCGTACCGCTGGTGGCGCGCGATGCGTGTCGAACTACGACACGACAACGGATGGCCTGGCCTGGCCTGACCACACGACTCACCTGCCTCCAAGAGCAGCATGCTCATTAGAACGCGTAGGTGCACCCGGACGCGGGGGCGAGCAGTCAAAAAACTTATATATCCCAGAAAGGTCACGGGCATCACATGAGTGAGAACACAAAGGCATGTGATTTCTTCTTCCACGAAACACAGGGGACAGAGAAGAGGGGAAAGCGTGGAAGTAAACACCCACGCCGGCACGCCGCCATGGCCCATGGCGCGAACAAGTCAAGGGCAGCCGTCTAGAAGCCAAGCTAGACCAACCAGACATGGCGACGGCATATATAGACGACTGAACACCGAGACGACAATAGCTTTAAGCCTTTAACTATCCAGTCCTGCAGCTGCGGCGTTCGTGCATTTCGTACAGGCAACGCCGCCACACCGGAGCCACCGGCCGGTCACCGGAGAGAAGTACAGGGCCGTGCAGCAGGTTTGAGAGCAGCACGCGACAAGCATGGCAGACTACCACAAGATCCACCCGGTGACCGTGGGCTCGCCGCCGCCGTCCGCGCCGCCGGAGCATGGCAAGAAACCCAGCCACGACCAGCTGCTACCGGTGACGGCCCCGGCGCCGTACGCACCAGCGCCGCTGCCCCGCCGCGGCGTCGGCAGCGGCACAGCCGGTGCTGCCGGTGCGTGTGCTACACCTTCCTGGCCCTCGTCCTGCTCGTCGTCGCGCTCGGCGCCACCGCGGGGATCCTGTACCTCGTGTTCCGGCCCAAGATCCCGACCTTCCACGTGGACCGGCTCACCGTCACCCGGTTCGACGTGAACACCACGACGGCCACGGTCACCGACGCGTTCGACGTCGACGTGACGGCCACCAACCCGAACCGCCGCATCGGGATCTACTACGACGGCGGCGACGTCACGGCGTCCTTCAACGGCACCGTGCTGTGCCGCGGCCCCTTCCCGGCGCTGTACCAGGGCCACCGGACCACCGTGCGCCCGCACATCTCGCTCGCCGGGGAGACGCGGCTCGACAGCGACGTCGCGGCGCAGCTGCTGCAGCAGCAGCAGGCCGGGTTCGTGCCGCTCACCGTGCGCGCCCGCGTGCCGATACGCATCAAGTTCGGCGCCATCAGACTGTGGAAGATGACGGGCAAGGCCAACTGCAACCTGGTGGTCGACAACATCCAGGCAGGCACGCAGCTGAGCATCCGATCCAATACCTGCAGTTTTAAGCTTAAGATCTAGATACATACCTTAATTTTATGAATTTGGCCATATTTTGTTCAAATTGTTTGTCATGTTTCTACAGTGCATTAGTTATATCAATAAGATTACATCTTCTTGTATATATGATGATAAATCCACCGGATGAGCTCTGCCTCAACATGGGTGGTAGAGGTGTACAATTTCGCTCCATTCTATTCGGCATGTGTATTCATAACTTGAGTGTAATATTATTCGATATGCATTTACATTTTTTTGAAAAACTTGGTATGAAATTATTTATATGTGTCAATAAAGCATCGTTGTTATTTGAAATATATTTATATTTGATTATTCCCATCTGATTTCATATAAATTTTAATGTGTTGTTTAAATGGATTTGACTTAACGGATGCGAGTATGAGTTATGGCCGGGTTATGCGAGGGAAAAGCACTTTGCAAAAGAAAATTCTTAAGGAAAAACAGGTCATGTTACAAACAAACACTCTCTTTTCAACTAAGTTGAGTAAACAATGGGATCTCCATAAATTCCCTACTAAGGACCCTTTAAAAACACAAACTTCGCAAGAAATATACAAAAATTTGACCCAAATCCATTTCCACACGAAAAACACAAGAAATAGAAAATTCTTCTACATTCCATAGAAGGTCTAAAAGTTATGGCAAAAGCTACTTTCTAGCCGTGCGGGTGTGTTTGCGTTTAATACACAGCACGTCCACGCCCGCACGCCTACTTTTTCCTTGCTCTCTCTCGGCCACGTCCCACCCTCTCTTCTTCTCTACCGCGGCCACGCTCGAAGGAGGCCACCACACCACACTCTCTCTCTCTCTCTCTCTCTCTCTCTCTCTCTCTCTCCTCCTCTAGCAGCTACCAGCGCTCCTAGGCCACCACCAGCACTGGCGAGGTGTGTCCTTCTCCTCTTCCTCCCACGTTCAAGCATCTAGGAGTTGGGTTCCGGCGAGCTACTTCTCCCTCTCTTCTTCTCGGCCAAAAGAAAATTCGAGCGAGGCCACTTTGCAAAAGAAAATTGTTAAGGAAAAACAAATCACGTAACAAACAAACACTCCCGTTTCACTAAGTAGAGTAGACAATGGATCTTTACATAAACTCCTTACTAAGGACCCCTTTGAAAACACACAAATTTCATTGGTATTATTAAAAAAAATCACTACAATGAGTTTATTTTTATACAGAAAAAACATAGGAAACAAAACAATTGTATATTCCAAAGGAGGCCTAAGAGTTATGTGTGCATAAAAGGAGAGTTGCAACTGCATAATCATATTTCACATATGCCACTCGTATTATAAATCGATAAAGAGAGGTCATATTTAGTTTTTCCATTGCGCTTCGGCCATCGCTCGTTTTCTTCATAATTATATTTTTTTTGCTATTTGCTAATCGTATTGTATATCGAACCGAGCGCAAGAAAGCATGTCTCTAACAATTAAATATTTATGTGGAAGAGGGTTGAGGTCTTCCTAGAAGGCAAGCTGGCAATGATACAATAGTTTCAAACACTCATCTAAAAAAAAGGTGAACTCAAACACAAGGCACATACAAAGTTTGCATACCTCATTGCATCTGGTATAGTGGAGCTCTGGTGAGACCTTGAAGGAGTTTCACAGTTCTCAAACTTGGGCGCTCCATGAAATGTAGATGGTCAGACATGATAGGAAGACATCCTGAATGTGTTTCCTTCTGATGAACGGAATCTGCCACGACTCAGGGTTCGTCTGTCGTAATTGCACCGTCCGAAGCGGTGGCGGTGACGACGAGGACCTTAGCAAAGTGTCAACAGGGTAGATCCAGTGGTGGGACGAGGCGGCACGAGCCCTTCTCTTTAACTCCTCGGTTGATGGCAATGTATAATTAATTCTAAGATAACCAAATTTAAGCAATTCATCAAAGATTCGGTCACATTTAGAAAAATCAAAAGAAAATTTAACTTCTTCATTCCGATTTTTGTGAATCGGCTTGAGAGAAGGACAAGTAACCAATTTGTTTTGCGCTAGCCACACAAATTCAGCAACATATCATTCTTTATTTTAATCGTCCGAGTTATTAGAATAGCTTTCTACAACATGCATAGTTGAACGATGAGACCTATGAACATCTTGAGATTCTTTTAAACGAGATTGGACCGTAACGACTTTTTGCAATAATTGATTAACATTAAGAAACTCATAATGCTCAAGTTTTTCTCTAATGCTAGAACGTAAACTAGCAAAACACAAATCAGTGAGGTCTCTTTCAGAAATCATCAAGTGGAAACATCGGTTCTTAGTGTCTCTAAAACGTTTAACAGAATCAAGAACGGACTCATCACACCCTTGACGAACTGATGTAAGGTGAGACAATCTAGTTTCATGGACTCCATTATAAAAGTGAGCATGGAATTTCCCTTCTAATCAAGCCCATGAACCAACAGAACAATGCGGTAATGAAGTAAACCGTGCAAAAGCTGTACCGGTAATAGATAAAGAAAAATGACGAACATCCATGAAATCTAAAGTTCTAACTTCGCCCATTTAAGCAAGAAACATGTTAATATGCTCCATAGATGATCTACTGCCATCTCCACTGAATTTATAAAAATCCGGTACCCTTCAACCATAAGGTGCTTTCATGAAATCAAAATGTGAAGGGTACAGCTTACGATATGTGGTCCTCCTAGGCTTAATTTATACTTCTAAGCTCTCCTCAATGGATTTAGATAATTTATCTTTAAACCGATTCAAAGTGTCATTAAAATCGTTGCCGAGAGCTACGGGGATATGATTAAGCATAGGAATTTGACTTCGTGACTTCGGTGGGTTTGGAAGGACCATGTTATACCCCGCGTTGTGTTTATTATCTGAATTAAATTATAACAGAAATTCAAATTCACTAGAATTGCAACAAATATGACCGTTGTGTTTATTTTCTGAATTAAATTATAACGAAAATTCACTAGAATCGCAACAAATATGACCCTCAGACTTCAAATACACTACATATCAAAGCTTGTCTTCTTTTGCACTTCTTTTCTAACATGCACGATTACACAACTTTGCATTCAGACTCACACAGAAGTGCTCTGATGAACTGGACTTTGCATTGAAAGAAAAACACACAGAGGTACTCTAATCTAAACTAATTTAACAACCGAACATTTCCATCTTTCCATCCACACCCTTCGCAGGTTGCACCAACAGTGGACACGACTTCTTTTGGCTCGTCACCTTGCATCCTGCCATGCCATCCCGTGTCACCGTATCTTCCTGCACGGCGGCAATGGCTTGCCGCACAGACACAGGTTGTGCGCGTACGCGGCCGCACGGAACAGGTTGAACGGCCTGGCCTGCGGTATCTGCCCGCACAGCCTGTTGCCCCTAAAGCTCGCGTGCCGCACACCCGTCAGTCTCGTGAAGTTGTTCGGTATCCTCTCGACGAGCTCGTTCGTCGACAGGTCCAGCCACCGCAGGCGCACCATCTCCGCCATGGACGCAGGGATGGTGCCCCTGACGCGGTTCCTTGACACGTCCAGCCTCTCCAGGCCGCTTAGCTTGGAGACCGAGCTCGGGATCTGGCCGCCGATGGCGTTGCCCGAGATGTCAAGCCACCTGAGCCCGCGGCGCACCGGTGATCCTGTTCTCCGACACGTCCAGGTGCTCTAGTTTCTGGGCAAGAACAATCTGTGGACTAGTAGTCCTGTTGCCATGGCTAGCCGCTGTTGACAAGCTTCTGAACAGCTGGCCAATGTCGCCGGTGAGACGGTTGCGGGAGAGGTCCATGGATACCATGGAAGGCAAGGCGTTGCCGGTGCCGGTGGGGAGTGGACTGGAGAGCCCGTTTCCTGACAGGTTCAGGTACCCCAACTTCTGCAGGCCGAGGAGTGATGCCGGAATGGAGCCTACAAGCATGTTGCCATGATGCCATCCATGGCCAGAGAGTTCAGAGACCGGAGGGCGCCCATCCGGGGCCTTGTGTAGATCACCTCCAAATTCGTTTTTTCACTCTCTCTCCATCACATCAATTTTTGGACGTATGCATGGAGTATTAAATGTAGGTAAAAAAATAACTAATTACATAATTTGGTTGTAAATCACGAGACGGATCTTTTGAGCCTAGTTAGTCCATGATCGGACAAAGTTTGTCAAATACAAACAAAACGTGCTACAATGTCTAGGTTGCAAAAAATTGCAATCTAAACAAGGCCCGGGGCAGAATCTGGCCACCGATCTTGTTATGGCTCAGTGACAAATCCGTCATGTTACATTGATCTCTAATTACAAACTGGGCCCAACGGTCCCAGTTGGCCCTTTGATCCGCGTCCTGATCGGGGGCGCCCAGGCCACTATGGCTGGAGGGCCCCTGTCACACAGCACAATAAATAGAGGTGGGGCCGGTGGCTCTAAGCACGAGGTTCGCCTGAGCCGAGCTCCCCACCGAAACTTAAACCCTAATCCCGATCTAGAGGGGCGCAGCCAGTGACAGGAAGCCACCAGCCGCGCCACCACCGGACTACATCACCGCCACCACTACACTGCGCCGCCACCGATCTTCACCGCCGGTCGCCACCGCCCATCACCGACACCGTCTTCACCGACCGTCGCTGTCCTCGCGCAGACACCGACGCAACGCCCATGGCAGACGACTCTGGATCGAAGGCCTACGATGGTCGGTAACCTAACACTACTCCTCCCTCTAATCTCTGTCTAGTTCATGTACTAGGACATGCTATCCATTTACAAGATGTATCCGGCTAGATCTATGACCATGTGATTCGAATAGTTTCAACAATGGTATCAGAGCCAGATTTTTCTAGGGGTTTTAGATCTAGAACGGGTGAACGATAAGACACAGAGTAGATCTGTTCGGATCAGAGAAAAGAAAGGGTCTCGGATCTCAAAACCGAAACCTAACCCTTGAATCAGTCACGGGGAAGAACAATAGTGAAACCCTAACCCTAACCAAACCCTAATCTCGATCCTAACCCCATCCCCAACCCTAAATCAGATAGATCCGAGAAAAAAAGAAAGGAAAATCAAAGAAAAAGAAAAGGGGAAGGGGAAGAGGCCTACCTCGCCGCCGCACCGTGCTGTCGCCTCGTCGACGCGCGGGCGGGTGCTCGGGCAAAGGGCGCCGCTGCTAGGCCACTTGACGGCGGCGCGCTCACCCGCTGGGGAGCGTGCACGCCGGCGAGAGGGCCGACAATGGCGCCATCATCGTCTCCGTGCCGTCGTGGGACCGAGACAGAGGAGGAGGAGAAGTGGCCGGGTCAGATCTAGGGTTTTGGAGGGGATCAGGGCACCGCTGCCTAGACCGCTCGACGGCGGCGTGCTCACCCGCTGGGGAGCGCGCACGCCGGCGAGGGGACCGGCGACGGCGCCATCTTCACGCTCGTCATCGCTCGGTTGCTGCTCGCTGCGCTGAGAAGAGAGGTGAAGAGAGAGAAAGGGCAGGAGAGAATGAATTAGGGTTTTCCTCGGGGGCACGCGGCGTCGGCTTTTATTTCGAGCGAAACGCGCGCGTGGCCGTCGGATTAAGATGGACAGTGCAGATCGATCGACCCAGCTATCGGCCCAGGCGGGCGCACGCGACCGCGCGGCTTTGGCGGCCTAGGCCCAGGTTGCGGCCTGGGAAGCATAGCGCGTGCAAGAAGAGTGGGCCGGGCCGTTTTGCCGGCTGGGCTGAAGAACAGTATTCATTTTGAATTAATTTTTCTTTTTCTTTTTCCAGTAAATATTTATTTCTTGAAAAATGGATAAATGGCTTAAAGTAAATAGAAAAGAGAATTTTCCTGTGAGTAAAATTTATTAAATTGAATTATTTTTCGGCTGCATATTTTAAAGTTGTTATTTTCATTATTAAATTCGAACCAATGGGAGAATTTAATTTTGAAAAATGGATATGTTTTTAGCTTATTATAATATTGTTATTATTCTTACCAACATTGATTAATGGCAATATTGTGATGTTTTGTCATGCATTAATTCTATTTCTGCCCAACGATGATGTAGAATTAGTGTAGAGGGCAATTGTATGTTTTAATTTTGACCAATGTTAGAACTAAGGCATGCAATTGTTATTATTATGTTTATGTTCTCACTCCATATGAATTGTGTTTTCAGGTGGATACAACTTGATGGGTTGTATAAAAAAGATCCCCACTCTCAAAAGTAACAACTACACAGAGTGGAAGAAAAAGATTGACCTGACCTTCATCTTGACTGAGATGGACTGGGTAGTCACTTCACCGTGTCCCACTGAGCTTGTGGCACCGGTGAGAGAGACAAACGAGGCTGCTGCCGCTTGGGTAACTAGAGAGAGGTTTTGAATCCCAAAAGATGTCATATCACCTTGAGCATAGGAAGTGGGTCACTGCCAACAAGAAATATATGGCTGTGATAAAGAACACGATTGAGCCTATAATTATGGGCTCAATCCCAGAGTGTGACACCGTCACCGAGTACCTCGATAGAATAAAGAGTAAGTTCAGTGGCACTTCAAAGACATGCTACCCAGCTGATAAAGCAGCTAGTGATAGAGAGGTACTCTAGAAATGGTGGCATAAGAGAGCATATACTAAGGATGAGCAATTTGACATCCAAACTAAAACCAATAGATCTGGCTCTCAAGGAAGAGTTCCTTATCCATCTGATTTTTGCTTTCTTGCCAAAGGAATTTGACACTTTTATTGTCAACTACAACGTATAGTCCGAGAAGTGAGACTTAGAAAGGCTCATGGCTATGTGTGTGCAAGAGGAGGAGAGAATGAAAGATGCCAATGGTGGCACTATCAATTATGTGAAAGACAATAGGAAAAAGAATAATAATGCTAACTCTTTCTCAAAGTCAAAGGAAAAGGGTCCCATGCTGTATCAGCCTCAGCAGAATAAGTTCACAGTAGAGAAAGACCAATGTTTCTATTGCAAGAAGACGGGACATTATAAGAAAGATTGTTTCGATTACTTAAAGATGATCATGGCAAAGAAAAGTGAGAACATTATTACGTTCATAAATGAATCTCTGTATGTACAGTATTCAAAATCTACTTGGTGGATTGACTCAGGTGCAACTGTTCATATTGTTAATTCCTTACAGGGATTCCGTTCGACGAGGACTACGCAAAGAAGAGAAAGACACGTTAAAGTTGCAAATGGAGTCCGAGCAGATGTCGAAGCCGTTGGCAATCATTTTCTAGAGCTTGCTGATGGCTTCACACTTTTACTTAGAGATGTACTTTATGTTCCCTCTTTACAGAGAAACTTGATTAGTGTTTCATGCTTGGACAATGATGGAATGGCAAATTGTAAGATAATATTTAATAATGCATGTGTTGGTCTTGCTATCTTACAAAATGAGCTTTATTTGTTATCACTACGTGATGATGTAAATGTTGTATGCGATGATACGAACGTTGCGTGCGACAATGAGAATGTATCATCGTCTGCGGAATGTAAACAGAAAACGAAAGAGAGCTCATGATGTGTCGTCGAAATTATGGCACTGTCGTTTAGGCCATATTTCGAGGGGGAAAATAGAAAGACTAGTTAAGAATGATATTCTTCCTCCATTAGAGCTCTCAGATTTAGAACAATGCAGAGAATACATAAAAACAAAGTATGTAAAGAAAATTAACAAAGATGCCAAACGAAGCGCGGGAATTTTACAGTTTATTCACACAGACATCTATGGTCTGTTTCCTATAAAGAGTGTGGATGGTTATGATTCATTCATAACATTCACAGATGATTACTCCCGTTATGGCTACATTTATCCAATCAAAGAAAGAACAGAAGCATTGGATAAATTTAAGATATTTAAGGCAGAAGTTGAAAACCAACATAATTTAAAGATTAAGATAGTCAAGTCCGACCGTGGGGGGGAGTACTACGGTCGGCATACCCCATATGGCCAAGTTCTTGGACCTTTTGCAAGGTTCTTACAAGAGAATGGCATAGTAGCCCAGTATTCTACACCGGGTGAACCTCAGCAGAATGGAGAAGCTGAAAGACGCAATCGTACCCTGATGGATATGGTGCGTAGTATGATAAGTTACTCCACCTTACCGTTGAGCCTGTGGATGGAGGTGTTAAAAACCGCCATTCATATTCTCAATAGAATACCAAGTAAGTCGGTACCCAAAACACCGTATGAGTTGTGGACAGGAAGAGTACCCTCACTAAACCACTTACGTGTGTGGGAGAGTCCTACTGAGGCTAAAGTATTTAACCCAAACATTGGGAAACTAGATCCCAAAATAGTAAGTTACCATTTTATTGGCTACCTAGAAAAGTCAAAAGATTTTCGTTTCTACTATCCATACAGACATATAAAGCTTGTGGAAACAAGACACACTGTCTTTCTAGAGGATGAAATGATGAGGGGGAGCATGGTAGCTCAAGAAATTAACCTTGAAGAGAAGCGGGTGTATGCGCCCACTCCGATGATTCATGAGCCATTTTTTTCACTACCTGCTGTCGCTGCACCGATAGTGCAAGATACTGTGGTGCCAGCACATGTTGTTATTCCGTCTGTGGCAACAATGAATGACGATGAGGAACCTGTTCTTCCGGATCCTGTAGAACCTATTGCCACACATGAGGGGGAGCAACAACAGCCTCAAACAGAATATGTGCCAAATATGGAGGCCCCTAGAAGGTCTCAGAGAGTTAGAAAATCAGCTATTCCTGCTGACTATGAAGTATACAACACTGAGGAATTTCAAATGGAGGATGATCCCACCTCATTTGAAGAACCCATGAGAAGTGATCATTCATCAAAGTGGCTTGACGCCATGGAAGATGAAATGAAATCTATGAATGTCAATAAAGTTTGGGACTTAGAAATAATTCCTAAAGGAGCCAAAACAGTAGGTTATAAATGGGTCTATAAAACAAAACTTGACTCTCAAGGGAATATAGAGAGATATAAAGCGCGACTTATGGCAAAAGTCTTTACACAAAAAGAAGAAATTGATTATAATGAGTCGTTTTCTCCAGTCTCATGTAAGGATTCCTTCAGAATCATAATGGCATTAGTGACACATTACGATTTAGAATTACATCAGATGGATGTAAAGACGACATTTCTCAACGGGGACTTGAAGGAAAATGTTTACATGTCACAACCGAAAGGTTTTGCCATGAAAGGAAAAGAACGAATGGGATGCCGCTTAAAGAAATCCATTTATGGATTAAAACAAGCTTCAAGACAGTGGTACTTGAAATTTGATAAGACAATAAGAAATTTTGGGTTTAAAGAGAATGTAGAGAACAATTGTGTCTATGCAAAGTTTAAGAATAGGAAGTTTATCTTTCTTGTCCTGTATGTGGATGATATCTTACTTGCTAGTAGTGATGTCAGTCTACTACTGGAGACAAAGAAGTTTTTGTCCTCAAAATTTGATATGTAAGATCTTGGTGAAGCTTCATTCGTTCTAGGGATTGAGATTCACCGAGATAGAAGTAAAGGGGTATTAGGACTGTCACAAAAGGCATACATAGAAAAGATTTTAAAGAAATTCAGTATGCACAAATGTAGTTCCTCACCTGCTCCTATAGTCAAGGTCGACAGATATGGGGATTTTCAATGCTCCAGGAACCAGTATGAGATCGATCAAATGAAAACGGTTCCATATGCTTCAGCTGTCGAAAGCTTGCAATATGCTCAAGTATGTACGCGCCCTGACCTAGTATTTGTTACCAGGTTACTTGGCAGATTCCAGAGCAATCCTAGAACGGAACACTGGAAATTAGTAAAGAAAGTCTTGCGTTATTTGCAAGGAACGAAAGGCCTCATGATGACGTAAAGAAGATCAGATTCACTCCATATAGTGGGGTATTTAGATTCTGATTATGCGTGAGAGCTATTTCATGGAAAAGCTGAAAGCAAACCGTCACTACATCGTCCACAATGTATGCCGAGTTTGTACCGTGTTATGAGGTAACGGGGCAGGTGAACTGGCTAAAGAAGTTCATACCCAGTTTGAAGGTGGTTGACGATATCTATAGACCACTTAAGCTATACTGCAATAATAATCCGGCAGTACAGTATGCTCACAACAATAAGTCAAGTGGTGCTGCCAAACACATTGACATAAAGTATTATGTTGTGAAAGATAAATCATGTCATAAGTCTTGAGCATATAAGTACCGAAAAGATGCTCGTGGATCCGCTTACAAAAGGCTTACCACCCAACGTGTTCAGAGAACATATAGCCGGCATGGGTTTAAGGGAAAGCCTATAATTCCTGGACAAAAGAAGGCCCAAAGTTAAGTATCTATTTCATAACAGAGTGGTGTGTTGTAGTTGTTAAATCTATCGGTAATTGACCGTGACGATGAAATATACTCTATGCGCCAATCTGTAATGGAATGAACAAAAGTAAATGATATGAAATGGAAAGATGGTAAGAGATCAAGAGGAAGATTGTTAGATTGATCTCTAATTTCAAACTGGGCCCAACGGCCCCAGTTGGGCCTTTGATCCGCGCCCTGATCGGAGACGCCCAGCCCACTATGGCTGGAGGATCCCTGTCACACTACACAATAAATAGAGATGGGGGCCGGTGGCTCTAAGCACTAGGTTCGCCCGAGCCGAGCTCCCCACCGAAACCTAAACCCTAATCATAATCTAGAGGGGCGCAGCCAGTGACGGAAAGCCACCAGCCGCGCCGCCATCGGACTGCGTCCCCGCCACCACTGCACTGGGCCGCCACCGATCTTCACCACCGGTCGCCACCGTCCATCACCAACACCGTCTTCACCGACCGTCGCTGCCCTCGCGCAGACACCGACGCAACGTCCATGGCAGACGCCTCTGGATCGAAGGCCTACGATGGTCGGTAACCTAGCACTACTCCTCCATCTAATCTCTGTCTAGTTCATGTATTAGGACATGCTATCAATTTACAAGATATACCCGGCTAGATCTATGACCATGTGATTCGAATAGTTTCAACACGTCAGGCTGTGCATGGTGCAGAGTGACACCGGTATCTCGCCGGAGAAGCTGTTGTTGCTGAGGTCCAGCAAGGCCAGGTTCCTGAACAGGCCAAGAAACCCGGGCACTACGCCGGAGAAGAGGTTGTTGCCGAGATCAAGGGACGTCAGCCTAGACAGGTTCACGTAGCTCGGAGGCACCGCGTCGGAGAAACGGTTTCAGGCGACGTTGATCTACTCCAGGTCGGAGACGGCACCGAGCTCCGGCGGCAGCTGCCCGTCTAGCCGATTGCCCGCGAGCGACAGGTACTGGAGCGACCGTAGCCCACCGAGGCTCCCCGGGACGGGCCCGGACAACATGTTGCCCTCGAAGTAGAGCTGCCTGAGCCGCGCCAGCCGCGCCAGCGCCGCTGGGATGGCGCCCCCGATCCTAGCCATGTCGCGGACCACCAGGGACTCCTGGAACTCAAGCCCGCCGAGGGACGGCGATAGCATGCCCTGCATGCAGTGCCGCGACTTGGGTGGCGGCGCCTCCAGCTGCAGCGCCACGACCCGCCCCATGGCGGCGTCGCAGGTCACGCCCTCCCACGCACCGCAGCAGTCGCCGCCCGTCCACGTCGCCAGGATGCCCGTCGTGTCCACGGCCACGCCCGCCTTGAAGCCCAGCAGCGCCGCCCGGTCCACCGGCGAGCACGGCGGGGACGGCCTGTCGTCGCCGCCACGCGCCGCGCCGATCGCGGCGGCCGAGTCGGCGTGCGACGGCTGGGCGGCAAGGAGGATGGCGAGGACGCACAGGAGTCTGGCGGAAAGCTGCATTGTTCTCGTAGCCGACGGCGCGGTTGAACACTACTGCACTAGCGCTATCATGTCACTGGCGCCGGTGATGATGTGATCGACGTGTGATCATGGATCAGAACGAAAAGCACCCGGGAGGTAGGGAAGACGACGGTGGCTTGACGTAGCGAGCACGAGTGTGTGTGTATGATGGTGCGTGCGTGGCCGTGGAGCTGCGAGTGCGGTACGTGGTCGGCGCGCGAGTATTTATAGCGCGCGACGTCGTGGCGCGGCCGTCCGAGCGCGGAGGACGAACGGGGACGGGAGCCTCGCGCGTGCATTCACTGTGTTCATGTGCCGAGGCCCGGGGCACCTCGCGGGGAGCCTAGCGAGCCAAGCAGCTCACAGTTACTGCGGCGCGGCCGGCGCATGAGCTCAGGACTTCAGGAGGGCATGGAGCTCGGCTTTCGAATTCGCCGACGTCGCCGGGGGCAACGGGCCGGCCGGTGGTTACGCGCCGCGCAGCAGGGGGTGCGTGTTGGGTGTGGGCAGCGAAAGGCACTCGATGGTCGCCACGAAGAGGAGGGGGCACTCGATGTGCTGTCGTGGTTAGCCGTTGCTGCCTTTAGTCGACTAGTGTGGCCGTAGCACGTCACTTCCATCCATCACAAAATAAATACATATCTCGTTTTAGGTGGAGTAAATTATTTTCAGAAAATTATAGAAAAATATTGATATTTGTATCTCTAATTTATGGATTTACTATAAAATTACACAATATGATTAATCTTAAAAATCTAATGATAATTATTTGTTATCATAAATATTAGTATATTTTCTAATACATTTAGTCACACTTTAGAATGTGTATTTATTTCAAGACAAAGGTAGTAGTATATAATATACTTCATCCGTTCCAAATTATAAGTCGCTTTGACTTTTTTGATACATCTATTTTGCTATGCATCTAGATATAATATTATGTTATAGCAAAATAGATGAATAAAAAAATCAACGCGACTTATAATTTGGAACAGAGGGAGTCCTTTTGTATCAAAAAAGGTGCAGTTCTCATTTTGGACGAGTCAACTAAATATGTGTAAAAAAATACTATCATACCAAATAAGTATCATTAAATTAGTTGTAAAATTTATTTTTATATAAATCTATTTGTGGGCATAGGTGTTAGTATATTCTTTTATAAATTTAGTGAATCCAAAAGAATTAACTTAGTTCAATCTAGAAATATTGCACTCTTTTTTTTTTTGGATCGGAAGGAGTACACTAGTGACGGTGAATATGGAGTCGAACGATGTGCAGTTTTGCTTTACAGGCAGCTTCAGCCCCTTCGGATAACGGGAAGTTAGTGCTTCAATCATCATCACATCTCGAACATTTTCTAATATATTTAGTCAAATTTTAGAACGTTTGACTCCTTGAAATATAATGTGGCATGTACATTTATTTTAGAATAGAAGGAATAGTAAATAGATGTACCAAAAAAGTCAAAGCGACTTATAATTTTGGACGGATGGAGTACAGTTCTTGTTTTTACGAGTCAACTAAGTCTGTGTAAAACATACTATCGTATCGAATAAATATCATTAGATTAATGATGAATTTCTTTTCATCTGTCTAGTATTTGGAAACATGAATATTAGTACTATTTTATATAAATTTAGTTTTATTGAAAAAAACTTGGTTTTATTTAGAAATTGCACTCTTTTCGGGATCGGAGTGCACGAGTGATGTACCCTGTTCGCTTGTTGGTTTCAACCAGCCCAAATCAGTCAGCTAACAGTATTTTTCTCTCACAACAAACCAGCATCAGCCAGCCCAAACCAGCCTAAAAACCAACCAGCGAACAGACCGATGGTGTATGGTGATGGACTGATGGAGTCGAACGATATGCAGTTCCATAGGCTTTACGTGCAGCTCCGAGTCTCAGCGAATACGCGCTTGAATCATCATCAGTTCATCACGTCTCGTTACAACTTTTGCAGGATTATGTTGCCGTTTTATGTCAAGTGACAGACACGATTGTTCAGACCAGCTTCCTAAGCAGCGTGTTCGTATTCTTGGCCTCAACTGTGACCAAGCTAGCGATGCCCTGATACACATTCATGCTAGCTCCACATTGTTGTGCTTGTGCTAATCCGGGAAGAAACCTTTTTCTTCTGGCCTTGCTTGACTAATACGAGGTTCTTTTGAATTGAAAATCACGCTCTGGTTTGGCACATAAGCATCGGATACAATGTAAGTTATTCAGCACTACTAATACGAGGTTCTTTTGAATTGAAAATCATGGGCCGAAACTTACATGGTCGTGTAGTGTGTATGCATTCTCAGCCCACTCCACTTGGCAGGCCTGGAAGGCTGGTCCGCGTCTGCTCAACTGTGCTTCTGGCACAGCAGGCCGATAGAGAACCCAACGCGGTTTGCCCTGCTGCCACATCAGACTTCCAGCCCAACCAACCCAATGAAAAAGCATCTTTTGCCTCTCTGATCGTCGTGGTTCGCCGCCTCAAATTTCAAAGTTTTTTTTTATTGGTTGTCATTACAATTCTTGAAGATCTGAAATATACCATTACTATTCGTCTATCCGGAAGCGTGCCATTACAATTTTGACATACTCAGAAATATGCCATTCTGTACGCGAGACAAACGTTTGGGCCCGCATGCAGGCTTATGTGGCATACGGTCGACCGTATCCGTCCGTCTCCCGTCTTCATCTAAACGGCGCGGTGAATATCGCCGTCTTCCCCTCTCTGTCACTCTCGCTCTCTCTGTCTCTCCCCAAACCAAGAACCCTAACGAGGCGCTGGTGGCGGCGACAAACCAGTACTGCTTCTTCGAACGGATCCAGCCACAGGTTGTGGGATCACCCTACGAAAACCTAGATCCGTCAAATTGAAACCAAATCATGAAGATTCAATAAACACTACAAATCCTTACCTTTACGTTGTTGGGGCACTTGACGAACGACTCATTCATCGAGTGCTCTTGCTTGCTCCTGCCAGCAGCGATGGAGCTCGAGCTCATCTGGACCCCCTTGCGCCGTCTCCTTGGCCTACTGCGCCGCCGTCGGGTTCGTCGCCGCCACCGCCGCCGGAGTCACCGCCACCAGCGCCTCGTTAGGGTTCTTGGTTTGGGGAGAGACAGAGAGAGCGAGAGTGACAGAGAGGGGAAGACGACGACATTCACCGCGCCGTTTAGATGAAGACGGGAGACGGACGGATACGGTCGACCGTATGCCACGTAAGCCTACAGGCGAGCCCAAACGTTTGTCTCGCGTACAAAATGGCATATTTCTGAGTATGTCAAAATTGTAATGGCACGCTTCTGGATAGACGAATAGTAATGGTATATTTCAGATCTTCAAGAATTTTAATGGCACCAATCCAAAAAAACCCAATTTCAAACACGGCGTGAAACGTCCGGACGGACGCTTG
Source organism: Miscanthus lutarioriparius (assembly GCA_904845875.1). NCBI lineage: Eukaryota > Viridiplantae > Streptophyta > Magnoliopsida > Poales > Poaceae > Miscanthus > Miscanthus lutarioriparius. The sequence goes on from CAJGYO010000012.1 coordinate 3,348,556, forward strand.
CGCCTACACTCCATTTCCCACGCGGTTCGCGCCAGCACTAGCACGCCCTTGCCCTGGCTAACGTTTTCGCGCGCCCACAAGGGCCGCCCAGACGTCTCTCGCGCCGCTATACCGCACGTGGGACCACTCGTGCCCCATCCGCTTGTCATGCAGCTGCAGCAGGTGGCTGCGGTAGGTGGATCTATTGCAACATGTGCAACACCCGATCTGCTTTTAAAATATCCAGATAAAATATTTGTAACATACGTCCGAAGACAGATATAAACTTGAAACATGCTATGAAACACTTGCAAAAACACCTGAAAACACTTTAAAAAAGCCATTGCAAGACATATACAACATCCAAATTAAATACTTGCAACATATGTGTGAAACATATGCAACGTCCAGATAAACACACTTGCAACATACATCTGAAAAAACAAATGAAACATTTTAAATAGATGCTTGCAAAATGCATGTACAACCGTTGCAACATATGCAATATTCTAATCTACTTTTGTAGCATCCATATGAAATAACTACAACATACCTCTGAAACAATTGAAACATACGCTCGCAACATGTGCTTTCAGCGTAACATCTCCATGGTACTTAGGAGAATGGAGGCTCCTCGGCGTGTGGAGTTCATCAGAGGCAGCCGCGACGTCGTCACCATCGACCAGCATCGTCATCGACTAGATCGATTCCATCTACCGTGAGGCCGGTCGGGACCCTTTGTGGCCACCGGTATCCTGGGCTCATGCAGAACACGTAGCCCCCGCAACCCTCACAGCCGGCGGCGCAGCCCCTGCCACCATTGGATCTCTCGCCATGTAGTGAATTTGGTAGAAGGAAGGTTGGTCGGAGGCCCAAGCAGGTTGCGGTGGCCACTACGGGCATGGTCACGGACATGATTGGTAATAAGGCGCGGTTGCGAGTGGGAAAGTGAAAGTGCATCTAGCCCTTTAGTGGGTTTTGGATGATTGAATGACAACGTGATTAAAGGTCTAACCCATTTGCTAAGTGTGGATAGGTAATAGATTATCTCATAGGTACTTAATGAAAGCCAAAATGATGTGTTGTTGTATAAACAATCTAGACTTATTTATTGTGGGATTTCCATGTACTATGTGAAATCAAGCACAGTAAGAATTAGTTAATGAGACATGAGGGATTGCATATGGAGTGGTCTCATATTTGAAGCTTGCTAAATTGAAATGAAAAAGATAACAATACAAATGAATGGATGATTCAACACAAGATATGACTTGATGGCTTGAGATGGTGAAGATAGCAAGGAAAGGTTTCGAGGTACTAAGCAAGGGTAAAGGGCAAGCGACAGCTTGGCAGCCGAAGAACCTAGCTAGGGTGAAGAAGAAAGTACTTGCCTTTAGTTGAGGTACTAATCAAGCTAAGATGGTCATATTGATGTGGAGGATCAAATCTATATTGGATAAAGTGTTGGAAGTGACTTGATGCATTTGGAGTAATTCATATTTGATGAATGGAATCAAGTCACGTGCTCAAGATGACTATGCTCAAGTAAAAAGATCAATATCGATATGTTGGCACCCTCGCTTGATGAAGATTGAAAGACACGGCTTTGGTTGAAAGAGATCAACTCAAAAGGTTTAAATTCGTTATACATTTGAATTTGAGTAAATAGAAATGTCGTACTATTAAGAGGGATGCATCATGTTGATAGATGATTATTCATAAGTGCTCAAGCCAACCTATGCGAGGTTTGAGTGAAAGAGAGAAGAGAGAAACTAGGGTCACTGGTGTTTCTCTAACATGGTTCATCAGGAGTTCCGACAATCGTCGAGAGTTCTGACGTCTCGCGCTTAACTGACTTGGAGAGTTGACAATCTGGTCACACCGGACGTGTTCGGTATTCTACCGGACGTGTCCGGTATAGGAGGCCAGAGCTCAACGACTAGTTTTCAAATGAGCTGAGGGTCGGGAGTTCGAACGGCCAGGAGTTCCGGCAATCGTTGGGAGTTCTGACGTCTCGCGCTTAACCGGTATGGCCGACCAGAGCCCAACGGCTAGTTTTCAAATGGGTTCATCGGGAGTTCCGATGGTCGAAAGTCCTAGGAAGCGTCGGGAGTTCCGACACCTTGCATACTTTAACTCAGCTACCGTTGGCGCAGTGCAATTCATACCGGACGTGTGGCTAGTTTTTCAAAGGGGCTATAAGTACCCCCAAGCCTCCACCTTTAGAGGCTGCTGATTTTGCTGGTTATAATACATGTTTTTGAGCTTTGCCAACTCTCCTAAACCCTCTGATAAGTACTGAACTATTTCAGTACGGGAGTTGGCCCGATCTTCACGACAGTAGGTCACGATCAAGATAACTTGCAACAAGGCAGCGGGGATAAAAGGGTAACTTGTTGAAGAACAGTGGAGTAACTAGCTTTATACTTGGCCAAGGTTGGATGCGACCAAGCGATGGGGAGAGAGGCACCGAAACCATGAAGACTTCGACTCGATCTTCAAACGACCGTAGAACCACAACCGGAGCTAATCCACACAAGGCGGGGCAGCCGTACTAGAGCCCGCAAAGCATGAACTAATGGATCCCAGAGGGATCTCTTCACAAGTCCAGGAAGAACAAGGGTTTGAGTAAGCACTCGGCAGCTCGGCTGCAATATCACTTGAATTATCAAATCATCAAAAGTTCTTTTCTAGTAGCCTAAAGGTGGTATTTATACTATGAGAAGTCTCTAAGATAGATGTGAACTGAAGAAGCCACGTTGGGAGGTGGAAGGACAACTGGCTAGAGCATTCATGAGGTGGTCTTCAGTTCCTGTGCGTCTTCTGGGCTTCTATGCAGTCTTCAATATTTTGGTCATAACTCCTTTCTGGGAAATCCAAATGATGAACCGTTGGATGCGTTGGAAAGCTAACTTCATCATCTTCCCAACCATGTATGCTATGCGTCATGAATTATTGTAGAATGGTACAGTTTTGCATGAGATCTTTAGCTTCATGCAGACTGTTGAGCTTCAGAGCGGTCTTCACTAAAACTGGTCAGACGCCATGCTGGACACTCCAAACTGGTCGGCATGACAGCATTGCAAACTAGGCTTCAAGATCTCTCCAACAAGTTCTCATTCACCTTCATAGCTTTTGGGAGACAAAAGATATGACTGTTTCTTCTGGATGGTTCTGTCATGTTGGGTTGACTCGAACGTAGCTCTTCTTTCTGATCCATCCTTGATGTATCCTTGTCTTCCTCCTTGGAGAACCTGAGTAATAACAACATCCACGACTTAGGTAGCTCGAAATTACCATCAATGTTTAATTGAAATTCACAAAGTAGCGCGTGCACCTCTTGTTGTATCTTTTTGGCACGCCTACGGGTGATTGGTCCAGTAGGGACTTGGAGTGGTGTAGTGGTCGAGAAAGCAACTGGTGAGGTCGACGAGGTCGGTGAGGTGGTTGGAGAGGTCCCCGACGCTGGCGTGGTCACATCACCCTCTCTTAGTGAGTGTGTGATCCAAATTGCCAAATCCATTAGTGGGTTGAGAGAAATTCAAAAAGAGAGTAATCCAACCACCTGAGCACTTGTGCATATTGTCAATCTCGTGATTTGTATTTGTTACTCTTGGACTCTTCGGTCCTAGATGGCTAGGCGTTGCCAGAGAGCACCCAAGAGATTGTGGTGTGTCTCGGAAAGTTTGTAATGGTTGATTCCGCCGCCTTGGAATCAACTAGTGGAAGGAGGAAAAGGAGTTGGAAAAGACTCCGACTAGAGTGACCTTTGTGGTACCCTCTAGGGCTGACCTTCGCTGGGTCGCCCGCAGCCCCCTCAACGGAGAGTAGGACTCGAACGAGTCCGAACTTCGGTAAAACAAATATCATGTCTCAATTCGGATTTTATTTGATATTTGTGTTGCTCCAGCTCTTGTGCAAGTTCTCTGTGTATCTTGTCATCTCTAGTAGGTACTTGTAGTTTGGGTTGAAGATAGAAATCGAAAAGAGCAAGTTTGGGGCCGTTCTGCAGAAATCGTGTATACCGGACACGTCCGGTATTTCCTACCTGTGCTAAAAATATTCATTCTCTGTTCTAACTTTATGTTGCAGGGTTGTAGCTTCTAGATATATTTTTTATACCTTGTATTCTCTGTTGGCTAACTCGTGAGGGGTTTATTTCTCTTATTAGGAGTTTCCAAGTGTTTTAAAACTCCAACAATAATCGTTTCCACATTTTAAAGGGTTGAATTTTAGAAACACCTATTCACGCCCCTCTAGGCGGCATCCTCGGTTCTTTCAATTGGTATCAGAGCAAGATTCTCACCTAAAGCTTCACCACCGTGAGAAAAGGATGTCGACGCCTATCGAGTTGGAGCCAGTGCTTCTCCAAAATGATGGTTCAAACTTTCTACCTTGGTCAATTCATGTACTCAATGCTTTTAGAGATATTAGTCCTCTTGTTGAGCATATTGTGGATGCAAGCATACCTCTTCCTATAGTTGATTGGAGCAACTACAAAAATTTGTCAAAAGAGGAAGAGATATGCGTGCAACTCAATGCTCAAGCTATTAATATCATTTTGAGGACATTGAGTGCAGAGGTTCAAGATGAGGCAATCTTTAATGGACAACACCTCCAGAGAGTGCTCATCTCATTTGGACTAGACTTGTTGAATTATATGGAAAATCCAAATGTGATGATGCTATTGAGTGTAATTCAATGGAAAGTATGTCCATTATGTCTTCATGCAGTGAAGAAGCCTCAAAAGACCTCAAGAGCGCCGAGCCAGAGCAAGAAGTGCAAGCAACGCATGACCTGCTGTTTGCCTGCACATACCGGATGTGCCTACCGGACGTGATCAGTATGGATGGGGCAGCAGAGCAGCAAGCAGCTGTTTGCAAGGAAGCTCAAGACCGGTGGCAACCAAGTGATGAGTCAACCTCAGTATCTCATGATACTCATCACTTGTGTCTCATGACCAAGAAAAGCAAGAAGAAAAGTAACAAGAAAGATCAAGAAAAAGAGAAAGCACAAGTAGATGATCAAGATAAGAGTGATGTTGAAGTTGAAGACAACTACAACCTTGATCATCTCAACCGCAAGGATAAGTTCATCATCATGAAAATAGTTGAAAAGAATGATGAGCTAGAGGAAGAGAATGAGAAGCAAGAGCAATCACTTCAAAAGCAAGAATTGTTTCTCATCTCCAAGATGGAAGAACTAAAGGCTCTAAGTGAAAAGTATGAAAAATTATCAATTGAGCATGCTTTAGTTACTAACTCCTCTTCTAGTGTTTCACAACTAGAGAAGGGAAACTTTGAGCTCAAGGCAAGGCTAGATGAACCATCAAGCAAGTATAATGTGCTACAAGCAAACTATGTTCATCTAAAGTGCTCTCATGATGAAGTAGTAGAATCAAGCATCATGCTTAAGGTGGCTCATGAGGTTGTGATCACATCGGTAAAATTTTCTCAACCTCTCACACATTCACTCACTAGTACACCATCTCAATTAAATATTTCTTGTACTAATAAGTGTGCTCCTCAAGCAAGCCAATCTTCGATTGAACTAAATCTCATAGAAAATATAGAGCTCAAAGAAGAGGTGAAAAGATTAAAGAAAGATGTGATTCGGTTGAAGGGTAAGGAGAAAGCACAACCTTCTCAAGATAACCGTGATAACATGGTGAAGAAGCTTGAGAAGGGTTCAAACCTTGCTTCCTCCAAAGCCCAACAAAAGAATCACATTTCAAGCAAGGCCAACACAACCAAGAGCAAGAAACATGGAAAAAGGTTATGCTATGGTTGTGGATTATATGGACATGAGTGGGCTATGTGTCCACATAAGAGTTGGGCCGACAAGTGTGAAGCGGCCGAACAAAAGGCCTCAATCAAGTTAGCCCACCAAAAGAAAAGTGATGGATAAAACGCTTGTCTCATGAGCAAGAAATTGGGGCATCCGACCAAGAAATGCCCAATGTACAAAGAGGCAAGAAAGGAAGCCCAAGTTGCAACAAGAAGATGCTATAGATGCAATGAGATGGGCCACAAGGTTGATAGATGTCCATACAAGCAAAACAAGCATAGAGCAAACAAAGGCCGCATATGCTATGCTTGTAGAAGAAAAGGGCATCTAAGCTATGAATGCCCAAATGGTAACACTCCTAAGCTGAACATATTTGTTTATAATGATATGCTTAGGAAGACCACAAATGGAGTTAGCACTAGCAAGGTGATGTGTTCACCACAAACTAGTACTAAAGCCATTTGGGTACCTAAGCACTTATCGACTAACCCAAAAGGACCCAACAAGAGTTGGGTACCAAACTGTGCTTAGGTTAATGATTTAGGTACTTGGTGATGAGATGAAGGCTTCGGGGTGGTTGAGCAAGCAAATTGAAAATATTCACTTAATCTATCAACCAATTCTCATCATAATCTTCTATATGGTTGACCCAAAGATAATTTAATAAATATATCATCTACTTCATCCTCACCATTGGTAACAAGTACCTAAACCTTTTAGGATAGCCACTTTGTGTGTTTTGTGCTCAATGGCTCACAAATAGGCATATTTGTGAAATATTGAAAGTGGCTAATTAGTTTCACTTGATAATTATTATGTTTGCCATATGGTGCTTTTAATAGCTCTCTAGTAGAGCAATTTATCTGTTGAGATGTAGGGCTTAAAAGAAATACTAGAGCTAAAACGAAGAATCACAAACAGCAGATTAATTGTCTCTGTCCTGCACTTACCGTACGTGTCCAGTATGGCCAGGGACAGAAAGAGAAGTGTTTCTGTTCTGAACATGCCGGACGTGTCTAGTATGTCTACCGGACGTGCCCGGTATTGCAAGAACCAGAACACTAATTTGATTGCAACTGAGTCTTTGATCCATATATTTTTATATATCCTTAATTTACTGAGAAGCTTGTGATTTATCAAATCTAAGTGAATTGTGAGCATCTCTTGAACTCAATTCTAAATATGACATTATTACTTCATGTTGGTCAAAATAGAAAATTGACTCCCAAATTCTTAATAGAATAAAGTGCTAGTTGAAAGTCATTCAAATTACTTAAAGCACTTATTTAGGGGGAGCTTAGTTTCTATTTTGCACCTTTGTGGACTAACAAATTCATCTAGCATTCCTTGTAGTCCTTTGGATGAAAAATTGATATTGTATTTAGCATGATTATTTGGCAATTAAGGTCAACATAAAGATTATCATGCTATGTATCTTCTTAGTGGAATTCTTGTGGGCTCAAGGCAAAGGTATATATTTACATACATGCATTGAAAGTGCATCTAAGGCCCTTTATAAGAATGTGCATTTGTGTGACATGGGATATATGTTTTTCAAAATCCCTAACTTGAATGCATAGGTGGTATGATTTTGGAAAACCTATTTAGTTCTTGGTCTTTGTGACCTAAGTCATGCCATTTGTGATTGAAGGGACCGTGACGCCTAAGAGGGGGGTGAATTAGGCAACTTAAAAATCTAACTCTTGACTATGGCCTCTTTTTCTAACCTCAGCAAAACCTATGGAATAGATAAACTATCTAATTGTACAACTACGGTTTTACTAGTGTGTTGCTATCTCTACCGTAAAAGGAGTAATACAATTAATGTAAATGTGGAAGCTAAAGAGCAAGGTAGAGATATGCAAACTCCCATCGACGACTCCGGTATTTTTACCGAGGTATCGAGAAGCGCGCAAGCTTCCCCCTAGTCCTCGTTAGAGCCCCTCGCAAGGAATCCCTCGCAAGGGCCAAGCTCCCGGTCGGGTAACTCCGTGGATAGCTGAAGGGTCGAGATGGCGGACTAGAGGGGGGGTGAATAGTCTTTTCTAAAATTAATCGCGTCGGCTAACCGATATAAATGCGGAATTAAAACAATCGGTCTAGCCAAGACTACACCCCTCTATATATGTTCACTAGCACCTTGCAAAGATACTAATAAAGCAACTAAGGTGCCGGGCTAGCTAGAGCTCTCCTAAACAATTCTAGGAGCAAGGTCACACAAACCTATGCCACTAGTACTTTAAGTAACAAGGGAGCTCCTACACATGCTAGTAAGCAAAAGCACAAAGCTAACTAAGCTCACTAGCAATGCTCAATAACAAGGCAACCAATGCCTAATTAGAGAGCGCAAATACTTAGCTACACAAACTAAGCAATGTGACTAACAAGGTTACTAAAACCAAATTAGCCACGCAAGGGAGCTACTTCTATGCTACACAAGCAAGAAGGTAATTAGCTAGCTACACAAGCTATCTAATTACAAGAGCAACTACACAAGCTTAAGATATATATATAAGTAATTGCAAGCTTGTGTAATGAGGATACAAACCAACGGGAAGAACAAGGTTGACACGATGATTTTTCTCCCGAGGTTCACGTGTTTGCCAACACGCTAGTCCCCGTTGTGTCGACCGCTCACTTGGTGGTTCGGCGGCTAATTAGCATCACCCGCTAAGCCCGCACGTCGGGGCACCGCAAGAACCTACCCCTTGAGTGAGGGTAGCTCAATGACACGCTTTACTAAGGTTGCTCTTCGTGACTCATGGGCGAGCACAATGCCCCTCACAAGCACTTCTCGGGAGCGCCCGCACAAGCTTCTTGCACGCTTCGACGGAGACCACCACTAAGCCGTCGCCTAGGAGGTGGCAACCTCCAAGAGTAACAAGCACCACCAGCTCGCAACTCGATCACCTAGTGCCACTCGATGCAACCTCACGATGCAATCGCACTAGAATCGCTCACTCACACAATCGAATGATCACTATCAAGTATATGTGTGATGGAGGGCTCCCAAGCACTCACAAGCATGGACACTAAGTCCCTTGAGGTGCTCAAGACCAGCCATGGCCGAGGCCACTTCTATTTATAGCCCTAAAGGCTAAACTAGCCGTTACCCTTCATTGGGCAGCGGTCGGGCCGACCGGACGCTCCGGTCCGATCGACCGGATCTTTGGACCTCGGCGTCCGGTGCGATGCGATACGCCACGTGTCCCCTCCTTCAAACGCTTATTCACTTTGGATCTCAACGGTCATCATCGTCGATCGGACGCTCCAAGATGAAATCGACCGGACGCAACAACCCCGGCGTCCGGTCGTTTCCGAAAGTACCGACCTCGACCGGACGCTGTCCGGTCACATTTTGATCGGACTTGACCGGCGTCCGGTCACCTCCAGCTTTCTGCGTCAGACATCGTCGACCGACCGGACGCAGCTGACGCCAGCGTGTGCATTCAGATCCGGCGTCCGGTCGGTTGACCGACGCCTTGACATCTTCGCGACCAACTCGTTCTCACTTCTAACTTCTTCACCCTTGCTCCAATGTGCTAACCACCAAGAACTTGCATCCGGCGCAATAGAAAATAGACATTCTATTTTCCCGAAAGCGCCGAATCCTTTGTAAATGTGCCAACACCACCTCCTTTGTAAATGTGCCAACACCACCAAGTGTACACCACCATGTGTATGTGTGTTAGCATTTTCACAATCATTTCCCAAAGGATGTTAGCCACTCAACTTGCCACGCCACTCGATCCTAGCGACAATGCAAAGTTAGATCACTCGAGTGGCACTAGATGACCGATATGCAAACAAGTTTGCCCCTCTTGATAGTACGACCATCTATCCTAAACCCGGTCATAAACTTCTCTACACACCTATGACCGGTGAAATGAAATGCCCTAGGTTATACCTTTGCCTTGCGCATTCCATTCCATCTCCTTCAATGTCGATGCAACACATGCACCAACATGATCAACAATAATATGATCTACTTCATATCATCACATGATCATATTGGTTCATCGATCTTGACTCTACTTGCTCTTCACCGTTGCTATCGTCCATCGACGCCAAGTCTTGCTCAAGCTTCACCGCCACGCGGTCCATCACTCCAAAGCCTTCGACTTGCCCTTCACGCTTGCAACCGGTCCATCAAACCAAGTCTTGTCTTGATCTTCTCCACCTTGATCACATGACTCAATGTCATGTCTCATGTGCAATAAGCTCCTTCATCATCACATGTGTGAGCTTTGCAACATCTCCAAGCCATTTTCACCTCCATGGCATATGTTGCTCATACACATGTACCTGTGGACTAATCACCTGTGTATCTCACATAAACACAATTAGTCCACCTAGGTTGTCACTCAATTACCAAAACCAACAAGGACCTTTCAATAGCCTCAGGCCTTCCCCACACGCAAGTGGGTCTTCGACGTGCCTTCCGGCAAGCCTCTCTCGGATGCTCCCCACTGTCTTCACTATCAAGCTTCTAGCTGAAATGCCACAGGCCTTGTTCCCTCCGGTACACGGTGGCGGCCACACCACAACCACGGTTGGTGTCATCTCGCAAGACTACAAGCCCCTCTGATGTACAACAATGGTGCTCGCAAGCACCGAGTGGTAAGAGGTATGCAAACCTCACTAAACACTAGGCCTAAACCTAGAGCAAGCGCATAAGCGGTGGTCTAATCAACCTAAGCACTTCACAAAGCGCCTATGCTAATCACCTAATGAAACACTAAGCACTATGCAAGTGGAGATCACTAAAATGGTGTATCAACACCCTTGGTATGTTTCCTCAGCTCCACACACTCCAAATGGCCGGTTGGGGGTTCTATTTGTAAGCCCCACAAAGAAAGTAGCCGTTGAGGACGAAATCCCGTTTTCTGCTACTGACCGGACGCTGGAGTCGTCCTGATCGGACACGTCCGGTCGTCCCGACTGTTGGAGCTACGAACAACTGATCGGACGCTGCCAGCGTCCGGTCACTTGCCACCGGACGCGTCCGGTCGCAAGTTCGCCGCTCTAGAACCTCTCTGTACTCGATCGGACGCTACTGTCCTACGTCCGGTCGGTTTGCCGCTAGCGTCCGGTCCAGCATCCGGTTGCTGTTGCTGTTGCCGAGCCTCTGATCGGAGCGTCCGGTCACTTTTTGTTAGTGTCCGGTCGCTGCAGTGAGCTCGTTTCTTCGCGATCTTACGTGCGGCTTAGTTCCTATCTTCATGCTTGGACTTTGCTTGGTATCTTGGGTCTTCTCTTGTGCTCCTAAGGTCTTGCTTGAGGTGTTGATTATCGAATCATCATGTCGCCTTTGTCTAAGTCACGTCTTGCATCCTATTGAACTACAAAACAATTACTTGCAAATTCATTAGTCCAATTTGGTTGAGTTGGTCATCAAGCACCAAAATCCAAAGTAAATGGGCCTAGGGTTCATTTTCCTTACAGTGATTATTGCTCCAATTGATTGCTTGCTTGACTAATCACAAATGGAATGACTCTCTCAAGTCCATAAACTCATATGTATCTCTTTATCATATCTCAATGTCTCACTTAGTCTCTCTCAAATATTCAAAATAATAAATATGCCAAATATTTGGAAAAGAGAATCAATTAATGACATTGGATAAGAAAATTGATGATACTCAGTTTGGATCAAGATTGTATACCTTTTTGGACTGAGTAATAACAGAGAAGGGGATTGGAATCAAGAGAATGAATTTTTGGAACAAAAATAGCCAGCCCACAAATACCGGACATGTCCGGTATGCGCGGATCAATAAAAGGCCGTACCCCTTCAGGCCTGGTCCTCTATCTCCCTTTTCTCTCCTCCAAGCCAGCGCCGCCACCTCCGTTTCATCCTTTTGGCGACTGAGTGATTCCACCAAGAAAAAGAAGAGAGGGAGATTGGATCGGAGGAGGTTTGCATCAAGATTGAAGGTTCCAGGACTTGGATTTCGAATCTCATCTTCATCCTCTCTCTCAAGGTACCCTAATCCTAGACCTCATCCGATCTAAGTGGTTAGGGCTTGTTTTTTAAATCCCTTTGGTACAGATGCTACATTACCTGTCTAGAAGCAATGACCAGAGTTTGGATTGGATTGGTTGAAGATTGAGCCAAGGGCCCTGGTTAGAGTTGCTGCCCGCTCATACCGGACGTGCATACCAGACGTGTCCAATATGAGGCAGCAGAGCAATTTTTGCTCTCTTGTTTTGATCTTCTCAGTGGTTGATTCTTAGGACTAAGTTTAATTGTCTATTATGTTTTGTGAACCTTGTGACCTAGTTTGGTTGAGGTGATTGCAAAGCATAGGATAATTAATCTTATTTCTATATTTCAACCGAAATAAGCTATCTCTTGGGCATGTATCTAAAAATCATTGCAAATTTATTTGGATACAGGGCAGCAGCCATGAGTGGAAGATAGGAGCCCAGATCCAAGCATAGGCATGATCCAGCATTAGAGAAATACAAGAAGGTAAGGCAGGACTTGCATCCCAGATTCAGTCAGCAGGAGCAGGGTAGCAGCAGGAGACCCTCTAGAGACACCAGGGGTGCTCCACAATATAGAGAGAGTGGTGATGGTGATAGCAGCCCCTCTTCTGATGATGAAACAGAGGATTACAGAGTTGGATACAGGAAGAGGAAGAGCACTGATAGAGATTTAGACAGAGAGTCAGATGGTGGTGACAGCTCTAAGGAGATAGAGGAGGAGCACCAGGCACCTCCAGTGCACCACCTAGGTCAGGGCATGCACTATGACCTTCTTGAAGTACATGCTTTGGTTTTACCCAATTATGTTGTCAGAGTCAACTACAAAGGAAAGGGTATGACTGAGAGAGCAAGAGATCAGAGGAGGATTGATCCCAGAGGTTTGCCTAGGATTTAATATGATCATCGCTTTCACACTATGTTCCATCTAGAATATTACACTAGTGTGATAGTTGCTAGGAATCCAGTGGTAGCCAAGTCTCAGTGGATAGATTGGAAATATGTCAGAGAGCTACGGAAGTCCTCCATTGACTATGCTATTGCCACCTGTCACCACACAAGTGTATACACGCTCATGGAGTTTGTGCATGATTGGAACTCTGAAGTTATTGCACAGTTCTATGCCACCTTGTTTGTGGAAGAGGAGCCAGGGCGTATGCATTGAATGCTTGAGGGCTAGTGGTATAGTGTAAACTACGACGCCTTTGCAGCTTTTCTTGGTTTCTCAGAGGAGGACCTTCAGAGAGACAAGATCCACACAGAGCAGGTGTTACCTCCTGAGCAGCTTGCCAACATGTACCCACCAAGAGGTGAGAGAGGAGCAGTTGGGAAGGTAGTTGGTCTTTACCCTACCTACAGGTACCTGGACAGGATGTTCAAGAAGATCATTGATTGCAAGGGAGGAGACAAAGGGAACATTGCTGATTATTCCAGAAACTTGCTCCACAGGATGTCACCAGGTGCACAGCCATTCAGTGTCTTTGATTTTATTTGGTCAGAGATCAGGAGTGTGGGTGAGAGGCCCCTCAAGGGTTGTGGATTTGCACCCTACATCATGTATATGATTGAGAAGGTCACATGACACACATTTGAGTATGACAAGAAGCATAAAGTCCTAAAGATAGTGGATGACTTGATAGAGGTTGGAGTAACCCCACCTGGTCTAGGGGGAGCAGCAGAGGCAGATGCACCTGAGAGTGGTGCAGCAGTAGCAGGAGCTTCACCTCCACCACGTGCTCCTTCACGTTCTTCTTCACATCGTCATAGTCCTCCTTCTCCTATTCGTAAGATGTTCAGTGCTATATTTGGGATGTGCAGAGACATCCAGACCAGGCAACAGAAGGAGAGAGAGAGGCTAGGAGGAAGGACACTCGGACTCTGAAGCAGATTGCTGCTAGACTTGAGTTTAATCCTCCTAGGTCTCCACTATCAGATGAGGCAGCCAGTGAGCCTGAGACTAAGGAGGAGGAGTAGGCCAGGTACGACAGAGAGTTTGCTGAGTTTCTTTAGCGACAGGAGCAACAACAGCAGCAGGCACCAGAGTACCCTGACATTTTACCACTATAGGCTCGTGTGCCTACTCACTCTCAGCCATGTCCTAATGTTGTAGACGAGTATACTTTAGACTGGTGGAGTGACCTCAGAGGTGGTTTTAGCTACTATGGGTCTGGTGGCTATGACCCGTCTGGTGAGGGTGGTTCTCGTCCAGCTGGTGCTCCACGCTCAGATGATGAGGATGATGGCAGAGACGGAGATGAAGATGGTGATGGGTGATCATAGCTTTCAGAGACAGCTTGCAGCCCCTTTGTGCTTATTATGTCTTTGTTGGACCTTTGTGGTGATGGATGACAAAGGGGGAGAGAGACTGATTAAAGCTTTAAGATGTTTGTTTCATTTGCTTATCTTTGTACCTGGAGATATGTACTGCAGCTGTAGTTTTTAAGCTTCATTGAGTTTTTGAGCTTCATTAATGTATCTTGAGTTTGAGATAGATTGTATCATGTGAGAGATGAGAATTATACTTATGCTTTATGGATGTATCATTTGAGACTCATGTGACAATATAATCTATCTTAGTGGTTTGTGGACTTAAGAAAATGTGTAATGAGTGTTATGTGTGACATACATGTGTTGTATTTATTTTCATAAGCACCATGCATGCTAGAATGAAAATGTTTGATGTGATGCTTTTATATTTATTCTTGTGTGATATATCTTGTCATATGCATCATGGTTTTACTTTGTCACACACACTTGCACCCCACGGATGCAATGATTTAGGGGGAGTCTCCTATATGTTTTAGAATGTGCAATTGACATTTGAGGTCATAAGCACATATTAAGGGGGAGCCTCTCATAAATCATTGAACCCAAAAGCTTAAATGTTTATATCCTTTTATAAGCTTTAATCAAGTTATCATCAATCATCAAAAAGGGGGAGACTGAAAGTGCATCTAGCCCTTTAGTGGGTTTTGGATGATTGAATGACAACGTGATTAAAGGTCTAACCCATTTGCTAAGTGTGGACATGTAATAGATTATCTCACATGTATTTAATGAAAGCCAAAATAATATGTTGTTGTATAAACAATCTAATTCAAGCACAAGACAACAATGCAAATGGAATTCATGCAAAGGCTTATTTATTGTGGGATTTCCATGTACTATGTGAAAGCAAGCATGGTAAGAATTAATTAATAAGACATGAGGGATTGCATATGGAGTGGTCTCATATTTGAAGCTTACTAAATTGAAATGAAAAAGATAACAATACAAATGAATGGATGATTCAACACAAGATGTGACTTGATAGCTTGAGATGGTGAAGATAGCAAGGAAATGTTTCAAGGTACTAAGCAAGGGTGAAGGGCAAGCGACGGCTTGGTGACCGAAGAACCTAGCTAGGGTAAAGAAGAAAGTACTTGCATTTAGTTAAGGTACTAACCAAGCTAAGATGGTCATATTGATGTGGAGGATCAAATCTATATTGGACAAAGTATTGGAAGTGACTTGATGCATTTGGAGTAATTCATATTTGATGAATGTAATCAAGTCACATGCTCAAGATGGCTATGCTCAAGTAAAAAGATCAATATCGACATGTTGGCACCCTCACTTGATGAAGATTGAAAGAAACGACTTTGGTTGAAAGAGATCAACTCAAAAGGTTTAAATTCGTTATATATTTGAATTTGAGTAAATAGGAATGTCGTACTATTAAAAGGGATGCATCATGTTGATAGATGATTATTCATAAGTGCTAAAGCCAACCTATGTGAGGTTTGAGTGAAAGAGAGAAGAGAGAAACTAGGGTCACTGGTGTTTCTCTAACATGGTTCGTCGGGAGTTCCGACGTCTTGCGCTTAACTGACTTGGAGAGTTGACTATCTGGTCACACCGGATGTGTCTGGTATTCTACCGGACGTGTCCGGTATAGTAGGCCAGAGCTCAATGGCTAGTTTTCAAATGAGCCGAGGGTCAGGAGTTCCGACGTGAGTCGGGAGTTTCGACGGTCGGGAGTTCTGGCAATCGTCGGGAGTTACGATGTCTCGCGCTTAACCGATATGGCCGACCAGAGCCCAACGGCTAGTTTTCAAATGGGTTCGTCGGGAGTTCCAATGGTCGGAAGTCCCAGGAAGCGTCGGGAGTTTCGACACCTCGCATACTTTAACTCAGCTACCGTTGGTGCAGTGCAATTCATACCGGATGCATACCGGACGTGTCCGGTATCCCAACGGCTAGTTTTCTAAAGGGGCTATAAATACCCCCATGCCTCCACCTTTGGAGGCTGCTGATTCTGCTGGTTACAATACATATTTTTTAGCTTTGCCAACTCTCCTAAACCCTCTCTTAGTGTGGGGGTAGGGCCCCCGGTATCCATAAGACAAGACATGGGCCGCACCATCAGAGGTGGCCCAGCCCACAAGATCAAGGCGTGCACGGCACTGGTCGACGTGCACCGCAAGATATTATATAGTACCAAATAGGATACTTTCCTTGTAACCCTACCCTTCTAGAGTATATAAGGAGAGGCATGGGTCCCCTAGCGAACATCGACATCGATCTACATACATCTCATATACAATACAATACACCAAAGACACAGGACGTAGGGTATTACGTCGATCAGACGGTCCGAACCTGTCTAAATTGCTGTCTCTAAAGACACAGGACTCTACGTACTCGCCCGACTATGACTTCGCACTCTTGTCCGACTGCATCAAATTGTCTAAACCAGAAGCAAGTTGTCTGCTTACATCAAGCCATCAAGTGAGCCATCGAGCCTACATCCTTTTACTTGGATACTACGGCTCAACAACTCCTCAACTCGGTCATGAATCAAGCTAAGTCACAGCTTTAATATTCTTCTAAATATTCTCCAATCTTCATATATCGCCATTATGGTTCTCCGAGTTGTTTTCTCCATGTTTGCTCTCCAAACGATTTTCTTTCATGTATACCATCTTAAAGATGACATACAGCTAAGTCTAAGGCAAACCCCAAACTGTCATGTTGACGCTCGATGTCCCTAGAGATAGCCTGGTCTTCGGCTCCACCCTACACGTGCACGAGCGTCTGCCCTCTGCGTTATGGGTGGTCGGCAGCGGTTCCTTAGAGATGCTTTGTTCTTCCTACACGCACACGGGCTCTGTCACACCTAATTTTAAGGATAAAATTGAATGCACTAACTCATGTGTGCCCAGGGATCAATCACACACACAAGCTGACAAATTATAAAAGAGTATCATCATAGTGTATCTTACATCACGATAATAACATAACTTAGTCTTATACATCATAGCGGAAAATGAAAGATAACTCTCTCGTGGAACACCATCACAGGGAAGGTCAACTGGTTGACCACAAGCCTAATAATCCTCAGGAAACTCCTCATACACGTTGTCATCTGTTACCCATCCGGGATTTTTATCCAAATAAAGAAAATAAACAAGCGTAAGTACATCCCGTACTCAACAAGATAACATGGGGTTCATGAGGCTCAAAAAGGTTGACACTGGTTTACTGCAGTTAGCACTTTTAGTAAGTCAAGATTTTATTATCAAGTTATGCTTAAGCTCCCATTTAAACCCACTTAATCAGATATCAGCATCATTTGGATCATATCATCATAAACCATCATAAATGAACAACAATGAGTAACCAATTATTCTGTGAGTTTTCTGGGCCGCTCGTGACCGTGAGCACGACTGTTATAACAGTTTGTAACCCTCTGCAGAGGTGGTGCACATTCACCGTGAGTCGTGATCCCCATATGCCCGGGTTAATTACTCCCATATCACTGCCAAGGTGAGCGGGCAGGGTACACTATGAAGCCATTTCATAGATTTCTCTAACAAGTTAGGGCCGCTAGGTTTCCTTGGCAGGCAGATGTAGAAACCCCCCTTTCCTATGGCACATATCCATCGCGGCTATACACATAGGAACAGAGGCAGCCCTATACCCAACGTGGCAAGCCTCATTTGCGTCAAAAAGGTAACCTCTAACTAGTTAGAAAAGGTCCTATTACTGAGCTAAAGTCAGAGCCATATGACTCCCATGGTTGCACTATCAGTCCCAGCTTTTGCCGACAGATAAGTCCTTATGGAGGGCCAGGTGCAACATGATCAATAGTCATTTTCACCTTCGCCCTATGGAACGGTTGTTATATATCATGTTATACTTTTGGTTCCATAGAACCATTCATCATCATGTAGATCATGTTCAGTTAGAGCACTAGCAATCTACCCATATGCAATTACCCCATAGGAGTCAAGGGAACAAGTCATCAAATGTCTAGAATGTCCTTAGGGTTATCAAGATTAGACACATGCACATGAGTAATTGATTAAAGTGAAATAGGATATCAAGGTAGGCCCATGCTATACTTGCCTTGGTTCACAAACTCTTGCTGGTCCTGCTGATCGTCGAAGAATTCTTGGTCTCCAACGTTTTCCTCATCGTCTGAACGCGACCAACACGGCAACATACAACATTCCCAAAAGCATTCATGCAAAGCAAACATTCCTATCATTAGAATAGTACACCAACAGTATAGAAAACAAGATAAAATGTTTGTGAAAATAATCTACGTCTCGCTACGATCACGTCAACGCGAAGTTCACGAAAAACGGAGCTAAAATGCGAAAGTTATGATTTAAACTGCATTTCCTATAGCAATATATTTAATTAAATCTAACCATAAAATTAAAAAGTTCTAAACTTGACTAACAATGATTCTAACATGTAGATTATGAAATTACGAAGCTAACGCGATTTGAACGGATCAATTCGGAGCTAAAACGACAATTTTATAAGCAAAACAGTTCAAATGGCATTTCTGTAAATACTGAAAACGTATTTTAGACTAAAGCAGTGAACTTTACGTTTTCAAAACGAGAATGCGTAATCGCGGAAATGCGCTTTGGACTGCGAGTTAGGACTTAGAAAATTACAGGGTCTCTTTAGCAAATTGACCCCCGAAGAGGTATCGGCCAATCAGAGCCATCGAATTAGAAAGGAACGGCCGAAAACGAATCTGGGGGAGAGAGAAGGAGGATGGCCGGCCGGAACAGTGGCAGCACAGCGGCTCAGCCATGAACAGCGGTGAGAGCTCACTGGCGAGCTGGGTTAGGGGGCTAGGGTTCACCAATCGAAGAACTAAGAGCACCGGGGTTAGCGGGGGAAGCAGGGGGTCTCGGCCAGGCCAAAGAAGTGGCCGGAGGGGAAGGCCGAGGCGGCGATCGCCATGGCCGGCGTCCAAGAGCGAACGGCGCATGCGACTATGGCACTAGAAGCCAAGAAACGTGAAAATAATGGCACGGGAAGATAGAGTGGAGCAAGGGGGTTCTCACAGCGGGAAAAAATGATGTCGACGACGGCTTGGGGACGGTTGTTCGCGTAGACGGGCGGACGACGGTCGGCGGAGCTCCTCCTTACAGTGGTTGCGACCTCCGTGGCGTGGGCGAGGGCGAAAACGGAGTGGGGAGAGGCAGCAGGGGGGCGGCTCGGGTGCGGGCTCCGATTTAAAGAGGCCAGGCGCGGGGAGGGGCGCTCCCACGACGCACGACGTGGGCGCTGGCGGCGGTTGCGGCAGACTCGCGCGCGGGCGGTTCCGAGACGCACGGGAGGAAGGGGACGGCGCCGACAGGCAGGGCCCGGCCGTCAGCGGCTGGGGAAGGGAGGCGCGGCGACGGTTGCCCGCGGAAGGCCGCTCGGCTGGGCTGGCGCAGGTGCTGGGCCACGCGGAGCGCAAAGGGGGAGGCCGAGCTGGGCTGGCGCGGTGAGGAGAGAAGGCATGCGGGCCGAAAATAGAGAAGGAGAGGAAGAGGAAAATGATTCTTTTTTCTACAATTTTCCAAATCCATTTTTAAATTCAAATTTCAATTCTTCTTGAAATCTTTAATAAATTCCAAACATTCACAAAATGATATGCAGCAGCATGTATGCATCACCTGTAGCTAATCTTATATTTGATTTTAGTTTTATAAAATTATTATTTTCCTACATTTGTATGCACACATAATTGCGTAAATAAATCAATTTAGTTATTTTAAAAGAGTGCAAATTTTAGGATGTTACAATTCTACCCCCCTTAAGATGAATCTCGTCCTCGAGATTCGGGTGATTGCTTACTCAAACAGTTGGGGATAAGTCTTTCTTAGATCCTCTTCTCTTTCCTAAGTAGCTTCATCCTCTGTATACCGATTCCACTGCACCTTGCACATCTTTATGGTTCGGCTTCTTGTAACTCTGTCGGTAGTTTTCAAGATCTTTATCGGATACTCTTCATAAGTAAGATCTTCCTTGACAGCAAGTTCTTCCAAAGGAATTTGCTCTTCTGGTACCCTCAAACACTTCTTCAATTGGGAAACATGGAACACGTCGTGCACACCTGACAAACTCTCAGGTAGTTCCAACTGGTAAGCTACTTCTCCATGTCTCTCTAGAATCTTAAAAGGTCCAATATACCTTGGTGCTAACTTTCCCTTCATATTGAATCTTTTCACACTTCTCATTGGCGACACCTTCAAATACACATAATCACCAATTTCGAAAGTCAACTCTCTTCTACGAGTATTAGCGTAACTCTTCTGTCGGGACTGAGACACTCTCAAATTGTCTCTAATCATTCTCACTTGTTCTTCCGCGTCTCTAAGGACATCGGGTCAAAACACTTGAGTTTCACTAGCCTGATTCCAGAACAAAGGTGTTCTACATTTACGTCCATACAGCGCCTCGAAAGGTGCCATCTTGAGACTCTTCTGGTAACTGTTGTTGTATGAGAACTCTGAGTATGGCAGACTCTTATCCCAACTATCACCATACTGTAGTGCACAAGCTCTCAACATATCTTCCAAAATCTAATTGATCCTTTTAGTCTGTCCATCAGTTTGCGGGTGGTAAGCAGAACTGAAATTCAACTTTGTCCCCAAAGATCTATGTACTTTATGCCAGAATTGCGATGTAAACTGAGTGCCTCTATCCGACACAATCTTCTTGGGAACACCATGTAAGCACACTATTCTTTCCATGTACAACTCTGCTAGTCTTGCACCTGTATAGGTAGTCTTGACTGGTAAAAAGTGAGCAACCTTGGTGAGTCGATTCACTATTACCCATATTGAATCATAACCTCTTTGAGTGCGTGGCAACCCTACGATAAAATCCATACCAACTTCTTCCCATTTCCATTCAGGAATCTTCATTGGTTGTAGCAACCCTGCAGGTCTTTGATGCTCAGCTTTCACTCTTTGACAAGTGTCACACAAAGCCACATACTCTGCCACATCTCTCTTCAAACCATACCACCAATACTTCTCCTTGAGATCAAGTACTTCTTAGTACTTCCGGGATGTATAGAATAAGCAGACTCATGGGCCTCTTGCAGAATTGCATCACGGATAGCCTTCACTTCAGGTACACATATCCTTTTTCCAAACCAAAGAGTGCCATTCTCATCCATTCTGAATCCGGGTGCCTTTCCAAGCACTACATTCTCTGCTATCTTCTTAAGTTTTTCATCCTCCAATTGACCTTTGCGTATCTCTTGTTCCAAAGTAGGCTCTATCACCAATTCCATTGCATTAGTGACAAAACTCAAATTGAGATACTCCATTTCGGCACACAACTCTGCTGACATAGATGTCATCTGAAGTCCATTGGCATAGCTCTTTCTGCTAAGTGCATCAGCTACGACGTTTGCCTTTCCCGGGTGATAATGCACTTCCAAATCATAGTCTTTGATCAATTCCAACCAACGACGTTGCCTCAGATTCAGATCTGATTGGGTAAAGATATACTTCAAACTTTTATGATCAGTATAGATATCACTCTTATGTCCAATTAGATAATGTCTCCAGATCTTCAAAGCATGAACCACAGTTGCCAATTCCAAGTCATGAGTAGGATAATTCAACTCATGCTTCCTTAGTTGTCTAGATGCATATGCCACCACTCTTCCTTCTTACATAAGCACACATCCAAGACCCAAACGGGATGCATCACAATAAATAGAGAAGTTCTTGCTTAAATCGGGCAAAATTAATACTGGAGCTGTAGTCAATCTCTTCTTTAGCTCATTAAAGTTTGCCTAGCATTTATCCGACCATACATACTTAGCATTCTTTTCCAACAGAGCTATCATAGGCTTGGCTAGCTTGGAAAAACCTTCAATGAACCTTCTGTAGTATCCAGCCAATCCCAAAAAGCTACGAATCTCACTTATAGTGGTTGGTGGTTTCCAATTCAATACATCTTGCACTTTGTCTGGATCCACTGCTATTCCACCATTGGAGACAACATGGCCCAGAAAAGAGACTTCCTTCAACCAAAACTCACACTTGCTCCGCTTAGCGTACAACTTATGCTCTCTAAGCTTTTGCAAGACCAACCTTATATGTTCAGCATGTTCTTCTTTAGTCTTGGAGAATATTAGTATGTCATCTATGAATACCACTACAAATTTATCCAGAAACTCCATGAACACCTTATTCATCAGATACATGAAGTATGCAGGTGCATTAGTCAATCCAAAAGACATAATGGTGTACTCATATAATCCATACCGTGTAGTGAATGCTATCTTGGGTATGTCCGAGTTTCGTATCTTAAGCTGATGATAACCAGAGCGGAGATCAATCTTGGAGAACACATGGGCTCCTCTCAACTGATCAAACAAATCATCAATCCTAGGCAAAGGGTATTTATTCTTGATTATAACCTCATTAAGTGAGCGGTAATCCACACACATCCATTGACTACCATCCTTCTTATCCACAAAGATCACGGGTGCCCCCCATGGGGAAGAACTGGGGCGTATGAAACCTTTTTCTTGCAACTCTTTTAGCTGTTTCTTAAGCTCTTCTAATTCATTAACCCCCATTCTATATGGACGTTTAGCTATTGGTGCAGTTCCAGGTAATAATTCAATAATGAATTCAATGTCTCGGTCAGATGGCATACCTGGCAAGTCATCGAGGAAGACATCCGGGAACTCCTCCACGACACGATCTTGTCCATTGGCATCACCATCCAGCTGGTTCACTGTGACTGTAGGCTGAGCTTGCACTACCACTTCCACATAGATTCTATCTCCATTGAGTGATGTCACAACCACAAATTTCTCCTGACACTGAATCACTGCCCGGTGTTGTTTCATCCAATCCATTCCCAGAATAAGATTAATTCCCGCTGTTCTCAACACAATTGGTTTCACTTTGAAGTCTACCCCCCTTAAGGAAATGCTAGTTGAGGGACTCCAATATGAAGCGGGCATACTACCTCCCGGGGAATTTACTAGTATGGGGTTTTTCATGGCACACAAAGGTATGCTATGCATTCTAACAAAAGCTTGGGAAATAAAAGAATGCGAAGCACCAGAATCAAAAAGTACTATAACAGAGATAGAGTTGACGCTGAACGTACCCAACATGACCTCTGGCGTCTCTTGAGCTGCATCAGATGACACATAGTTCACCTTCGCAGTGTGAGGTGGTCGGGCATTGAACTTCTGATTGCCATTCTGGTTCTGAGGAGCCTGCTGGTTCTGCTTCTTTGGACACTGATGAGCATAGTGACCTACTTCTCCACAACGGTAGCATGCATTGGGGTTATTGGGTGCACCACTCTTCACTGGAGCATTGTTGGGCACTCCCTGGCGTGTTGCAGGATTGCTGGTCTGTTGCGGGGGACGCTGATTTCCAAACTGTTGCTGGTAGTGGGGGCGTTGCTGGAACTGGTTCCGCTGAGGATACTGACCACGGTTTCCCTGGTGAGTTGGTCCTTGATTCCTCTGCTGAAAACCTTGCTGGGGATAAGCACATGGGCGAGTGTTGCTTCTAGAAGCTTGCCCTTGTAGCCTCCTCTTCTTAGCTTCCATCTCCTTGCGCTTATCGTCAATCACGATAGCACAATTCACCTAAGACTGGAAGTTTGGGTAAGTATTAGACATCAGCTGGAGCTGCAGTCCAACATAGAGTCCCTTGAGGAAACGGCGTTGCTTATCCTTGTCGTCCGCTACATCATTTGGAGCATAGCGTGATAGTTGTGCGAAGTTGTCTCGATACTCCGCCACAGTCATAGATCCTTGCTTGAGGGACCTGAATTCTTCTTGCTTCAGTTCCACTAGTCCATCGGGAATATGGTATGATCGGAAATTGTCCTTGAATTCCTGTCAGATGATAGCAGGAGCATTATTGGGACGTCCATACTGGAAAGAATCCCACCAATCCTGAGCTGCTCCCTGGAGTTGACCAGAAGCATACAACACCTTCTCAAGATCGTTGCATTGTGCTATGTTAAGTTGCTTCTCTATAGCACGCAACCAATCATCTGCCTCCATAGGATCTAAGGCATGAGTGAACACAGGAGGGCGACCCTTCATGAATTCTCCACGCTTGTCTCTAACTTGAATAGGCGGTGGTACTCTTCCAGGTTCATTATCCAAGCGTTGCATCATTGCTTGCATCAGTTGTGCTTGCATTCCCATCAACTGTTCCACAGTCACTGGTGGCGGTGGTGGTGGATTTATGAGAGCATCACGTCCACGACCACGGCCTCTGCCTCTTCCTCCTCTTGCAGCCATCTGTTTTCCAACAAATGTGCAAACTTTAGAGATTTTCCAATTATAGAGAGCTTACAAAAGATAAGAAACACTACTGAGAATTTTCTGGACAAGATTCAAATTCAGCAGTTCAGTAAAACTGTTATAACTCGAGTTTCAGAGATCCAACAGAGGTTCACCAAGATTTGTTAGAAATATTAGGAGATCAGCTACAACTTTTATTTAGATCACTTTTACAGATTCTGACATACACATGGTCAAAAGTAGAGCTAAACCGAATCTGTTCTGGGTTCCAGACAGCGCAGGAACATCAACTTGTGTCAGCTAGATATCACAAACCTGAACAGCTATTAATGTGATTCTAGAGACATTTGAAAGATACAGAAGTCTAGTTATCTCCACAAAAATTTCAGAATTTTTGATAGCCCAGATTTCGAGATACCAGATAAAGAACATAGGCTGCTCCAGAAATCAGCACAGCAGAGATAAGATAAAGCGAAACTTATGCATTAAGATTTCATTCTAAACTTAAGGTTCCAATCTAAGGAAGTTGTGGACATGCCCACAAACTTCCAGCAATCAAACAAATACCAAATCAACCAAGTTCACAAATTAAACATCTAATCATCCAAGTTCACAAGACCAAACAAGACTAAATATGAAACACGAACTAACGACGTGGTAATCTAGATCAAGGCACCTAACACCTATAGAGCGGTGTCAATCATGGTGAAGGACCGGCGCTTCTTCTTGTAGATGGATGGCTGCCCAAGTTGAGCTCGAAGTTCATCCACTTGCTTCTGGAGGCGTCTCTCAGCCCTCTGGGATGCACGCAGTTCTCCTTTGACTTCCTCATCCACCCCCTGCATAGCGTGGACATCTTTGCACCATTGCTTCGAGTTGGGTCACTCTCTGGTGGAGCCAAGACCTGCCAAACACCCTCATGATCATTGCGAGGAAGGAACACAGGCGATCCTCCCTCATGGCCTCAAAGCGACGACCATGGTAGTGGATGTAGGCGTCTGTCTTTGCATCCTCCATGCCATCCAAGGCATGGGCCCTCTGGCAGGGGCACGGTGGGACGATCTTCACCTCATGTCCATTCTTGACGTCGTTCCAAGCGGTGACCACCAGCTCTACCTTCCAGAAGGTAGCCTCCAATGGATGCTGGTACTTTGCACAGTGGTAGCTGATGGAGGCATGCAGGTCGGGGTAGTAGTCGTCCAGCACGTGAGTGAGGAGGGTGTGGTAGTAGGCCATCTCTGGGGCTGGCTTGAAGTAGTACTTGCACTTCCGGCCTATCTCCTCATCCACCACGGGACGGCTGGGATGGTGCAGTGTAGGGAAGTAGCGATCGACTCCTCGGTGAAGCTACGATAGGATAGGATCAAAAGACATGGTGTGTAGGAGCAGTGCAGCGCGTCCAGGTAGACATCTCCTTGTTGTCGAGATGATCACAATCTCCTTCTCCTTTGTGGAGCACGTGGGGTGAACAGGCACGATAGCCCAAAGATCTTTGAGGCGAAAGCGATCTTGGGTTATGAGACATCTATAGATTTAAAGTGAGATAGAATTAGAATCAACAATTTTATATAATAGATTAAGGTATGAAAAGCATAAATGTTTTAATGAAATAACAAGAATAAGACAGTAAGCAAGAAACCAGAGGAGCAAAGACGCTAAAACGACCTTTTTCTAACTTGGCTTGCGTCCTACAGTCAACACGGCTCTGATACCAATTTGTCACACCCAATTTTAAGGATAAAATTGGATGCACTAACTCATGTGTGCCCAGGGATCAATCACACACACAAGCTAACAAAATATAAAAGAGTATCATCACAGTGTATCTTACATCACGATAATAACATAACTTAGTCTTATACATCATAGCAGAAAATGAAAGATAACTCTCTCGTGGAACACCATCACAGGGAAGGTCAACTAGTTGACCACAAGCCTAATAATCCTCAGGAAACTCCTCATACACGTTGTCATCTGTTACCCATCCGGGATTTTTATCCAAATAAAGAAAATAAACAAGCGTAAGTACATCCCGTACTCAACAAGATAACATGGGGTTCATGAGGCTCAAAAAGGTTGACCTTTGGTTTCATCGCAGTTAGCACTTTTAGTAAGTCAAGATTTTATTATCAAGTATTATCAAGTTATGCTTAAGCTCCCATTTAAACCCACTTAATCGGATATCAAAGCATCAGTTGGATCATATCATCATAAACCATCATAAATGAACAACAACGAGTAAGTAACCAATTATTACTGTGAGTTTTTGGTTATTTCGTGACCGTGAGCACGGCTGTTATAACAGTTTGTAACCCTCTGCAGAGGTGGTACACATTCACCGCGAGTCGTGATCCCCATATGCCTAGGTTAATTAATCCCATATCACTGCCAAGGTGAGCGGGCAGGGTACACTATGAAACCATTTCATAGGTTTCTTTAACAAGTTAGGGCCGCTAGGTTTCCTTGGCAGACAGATGTAGAAACCCCCATTTTCTATGGCACATATCCATCGCGGCTATACACATAGGAACAGAGGCAGCCCTATACCCAACGTGGCAAGCCCCATTTGCGCCAAAAAGGTAACCTCTAACTAGTTAGAAAAGGTCCTATTACTGAGCTAAAGTTAGAGCCCTATGACTCCCACGGTTGCACTGTCAGTCCCAGCTTTTGCCGACAGATAAGTCCTTATGGAGGGCCGGGTGCAACATGATCAATAGTCATTTGCACCTTCGCCCTATAGACCAGTTGTTATATATCATGTTATACTTTTGGTTCCATAGAACCATTCATCATCATGTAGATCATGTTCAGTTAGAGCACTAACAATCTACCCATATGCAATTACCCCATAGGAGTCAAGGGAACAAGTCATCAAATGTCTAAAATGTCCTTAGGGTTACCAAGATTAGACACATGCACATGAGTAATTGATTAAAGTGAAATAGGATATCAAGGTAGGCCCATGCTATACTTGCCTTGGTTCACAAACTCTTGCTGGTCCTGCTGGTCGTCGAAGAATTCTTGGTCTCCAACGTTCTCCTCACCGTCTGAACGCGACCAACACGGCAACATACAATATTTCCAAAAGCATTCATGCAAAGCAAACATTCCTATCATTAGAACAGTACACCAATAGTATAGAAAACAAGATAAAATATTTGTGAAAATAATCTACGTCTCGCTACGATCACGTCAACGCGAAGTTCACGAAAAACGGAGCTAAAATGTGAAAGTTATGATTTAAACTGGATTTCCTATAGCAATATATTTAATTAAATCTAACCATGAAATTAAAAAGTTCTAAACTTGACTAACAATGATTCTAACATGTAGATTATGAAATTACGAAGCTAACGCGATTTGAACGGATCAATTCGGAGCTAAAACGATAATTTTATAAGCAAAACAGTTCAAATGGCATTTCTGTAAATACTGAAAACGTATTTTAGACTAAAGTAGTGAACTTTACGTTTTCAAAACGAGAATGCGTAATCGTGGAAATGCGCTTTGGACTGCGGGTTAGGACTTAGAAAATTACAGGGTCTCTTTAGCAAATTGACCCCCGAAGAGGTATCGGCCAATCAGAGCCGTCGGATTAGAAAGGAACGGCCAGAAACGAATCTGGGGGAGAGAGAAGGAGGATAGCCGGCCAGAACAGTGGCAGCACGGCAGCTCAGCCATGAATGGCTGCGAGAGCTCACCGACGAGCTCGGTTAGGGGGCTAGGGTTCACCAATCGAAGAACTGAGAGCACTGGGGTTAGCGGGGGAAGTAGGGGGTCTCGGCCAGGCCAAAGAAGTGGCCGGAGGGGAAGGCCAAGGCGGCGGTCGCCATGGCCGGCGTCCAAGAGCGAACGGCGCATGCGGCTACGGCGCTAGAAGCCAAGAAACGTGAAAATAATGGCACAGGAAGATAGAGTGGAGCAAGGGGGTTCTTACAGCGGGCGAAAAACGATGTCGACGACGGCTTGGGGACGGTTGTTCGCGCAGACGGGCGGACGACGGTCGGCGGAGCTCCTCCGTGCAGTGGTTGCGACCTCCGTGGCGTGGGCGAGGGCGAAAACGGAGTGGGGAGAGGCAGCAGGGGGGCGGCTCGGGTGCGGGCTCCGATTTAAAGAGGTCAGGCGCGGGGAGGGGCGCTTCCACGACGCACAACGTGGGCACGGGCGGTGGTTATGGTGACTTCATGTGGCGTTTCGAGACGACGGAGGAGGAAGGGACGGCGCCGACAAAGGGCAGGCGTCGATGGCTGGGGAAGGGAGGCGCGGCGACGGTTGCCCGTGGAAGGTCGCTTCGGTGGGCAGGCGCAGTCTTTGGAGCAGCTGGCTCAAAAAGGGGAGGCCGAGCTATTTGGCGTGGTGAGGAGGAGAAGGCTCGGGCGAAAATAGAGAAGGAGAGGAAGAGGAAAATGATTCTTTTTTTCTACAATTTTCCAAATCCATTTTTAAATTCAAATTTCAATTCTTCTTGAAATCTTTAATAAATTTCAAACATTCACAAAATGATATGCAGCAGCATGTATGCATCACCTGTAGCTAATCTTATATTTGATTTTAGTTTTATAAAATTATTATTTTCCTACATTTGTATGCACACATAATTACGTAAATAAATCAATTTAGCTATTTTAAAAGAGTGTAAATTTTAGGATATTACAGGCTCCGCGCTGCGCGTTATAGTTAACAGGCTAGCTAGGGCTGGAGACTCAGCTACATACTAACTGTTCAGATGGTTTGTATTAAATATAAATACATCTTCACACCAACTGATCGTCGAGCTACATACGCTATTTCTTCTCCGGAGTTCATATATTTCTACATCATGTACTACCCGTTCTACATATTTGTATTACAGGATCATCGTCCAGGTGATCGGACCACCTGGTGCTTAGACTTCTCCACTGATCAACTGGTCAGACCGCTAGGTTTATAGACTTCATCGCCGACCAGTTGATCGGACTGTTCATCGGTCGTTTTTACTCAATGCTCACTTCACCGCCAACCAGTTGACCAGACTATTCGTCGCTCGTGCTTCAACGCCAGATACACCAGGGACTCCTCGGTGTTCAGACAATGCCAACTACGTCGGTTACTCCTTGGCGCTCGGATTCTTCGTGCTCGGGGACTAAGTGGGCACACTTCACCCCACTTCACCTTGCGGACATCGCCAGCTACGCCGGAGACTCCTCGGTGCTCGAACATCGCCAGCTACGTCGGAGACTCCTCGGTGCTTGACATCACCAGCTATGATGGAGACTCCTCGGTGCTTGGACATCGCCAGCTACGTCGGGGACTCCTCGGTGCTCGGACATCCCCAGCTACGCCGGGGACTCCTCGGTGCTCTGACATTGCCAACTACGCTGGGGACTCCTCGGTGCTCGGACATCGCCAGCTACGTCGGGGACTCCCTTGATAGTCGGATCTTGCTACGCTCATCGGTGTGCTATCAAGCTACTCCATGCTGTTTGGATCAGGGTGCTGATCTTGGGCAGCACGTCTAGGGTCTTGATACGCGCATGTCAGACGACGTCGGCAAGCTTTCAGATTTCTTTTTCTTTGACCCTGCTACAAGATTCATTCTTCATCTTCCAGCAGGCTCGGGGACTAAGTGGGCACATTTCACCTTGTGGTGAATGTGCGCTTTTCAATTCAGGGCTCCGCCCGTGGACTGGTTGCCTGCTCAGCTGGTCTTCTGCCTTTCTTCTACTTTCTGACCCTGGCACCACGTGACTACGTCATCTACTGTCAGGCTCGGGGACTAGCTATGGGGGTAGGGCCCCCGATATCCATAAGATAAGACATGAGCCGCACCATCAGAGGTGGCCTAGCCCACAAGATTAAGGCGTGCACGGCACTGGTCAACGTGCACCGTAAAATATTGTATAGTACCAAATAGGATACTTTTCTTATAACCCTACCCCTCCAGAGTATATAAGGAGAGGCAGGGGTCCCCCAGCGAACATCGGCATCGATCTACATACATCTCATATACAATACAATACACCAAAGACACATGATGTAGGGTATTACGTCGATTAGATGGCCTGAACATGTCTAAATTGCTGTCTCTACGCATTGTGTCACCATCCGATTTCTGATTACGCGCACCTCCATCGACAAATCTACCATCGCGAGATACCCCTCGGTGGACTGTCGAGCATCTTTTGTCGACACTTAGTGAGTGTGTGATCCATATTGCCAAATCCATTAGTGGGTTGAGAGAAATTCAAAAAGAGAGCAATTCAACCACTTGAGCACTTGTGCATATTGTCAATCTCGTGATTTGCATTTGTTACTCTTGGACTCTTCGGTCCTAGACGGCTAGGCGTCGCCGAAGAGCACCTGAGAGATTGTGGTGTGCCTCGGAAAGTTTATAACGGTCGATTCCGCTGCCTCGGAATCAACTAGTGGAAGGACGAAAAGGAGTTGGAAAAGACTCCGGCTAGAGTGACCTTCGTGGTACCCTCTAGGGCTGACCTTCGCTGGGTCGCCCGCAGCCCCCTCAACGGAGAGTAGGACTCGAACGAGTCCGAACTTCGGTAAAACAAATATCGTGTCTCAATTCGGATTTTATTTGATATTTGTATTGCTCCAGCTCTTGTGCAGGTTCTCTGTGTATCTTGTCATCTCTAGTAGGTACCTGCAGTTTGGTTTGAAGATAGAAATCGAAAGAAGCAAGTTTGGGGCTATTCTGCAGAAACCATGTATATCGGACACGTCCGGTATACCTACCGGACACGTTCGGTATTTCCTACCTGTGCTGAAAATATTCATTCTTTGTTCTAACTTTGTGTTGCAGGGTTGTAGCTTCTAGATATATTCTTTATACCTTGTATTCTCTATTGGCTAACTCGTGAGGGGTTTATTTATCTGATTAGGAGTTTCCAAGTGTTTGGAAACTCCAACACTAATCGTTTCCGCATTTTAAAGGGTTGAATTTTAGAAACGCCTATTCACCCCCTCTAGGCGGCATCCTCGGTCCTTTCAGAAAGGCGGCATCAGCGAGGCGGAATGGGGCTGGGGCGCGCCTTGTGGGCAAGCGGGCAGGGGCGTGCGACGCGCAGCACAGGTGAGCAGTGCGGGTCGGTCCGTCCGTTCGGACGCCCTGAGATAGCATTATTGAATTTCAAACCAAATATCGTAGAGTTCCTTTGGGAGGACTTCTTTAGGCTTGGGAGTTCGGATCCGTGCTATAATAACCGGAGAACATGATTTCAACAGCTCCACATTGGTCTCACAGAGGTGATAGAAAAAATGAGTTTGTGAATAGTAACACTACAGTACTCCTATCAGAAGGAACATGAGTTGTAAGGAGATGTCCCCAGAAGGAACATGAGTTGTAAGGAGATGTCCCCTTTCACCTTGCACCCTGCACCCTGCACCCCAAACTCTCAAATTATCTTCCTGGCCTGATTTAAAGCAATTTTGAAAGCGGTGTTGTCCTTTTTTCTTAAAAGGATATAGTAAATACTCGATAAGAATTTAAGCCACGTAAGATATCTCTAAGCTTCTAAAAATTCTACAAAAATATAAACATAGATTGAGATATGAAAAAACAAAGGCAACTTTTCTGAAAACCAGAGAACAAAGGCAAGTTTTCAGTAAAATCCACATATAATGCCTTAACTAGCTCTGAAGGAGGTCCTACTTTGAAACATATTTGAAAAGGGAAGATCCCTGCCAAAATTAAGATCTCCTTATGGTTAGCGGAGAACAATGCCATTTTGACCAAGGACGATAGAGGAAAGGCGACCCCTCTTGCTACTTCTGTAACCAGCTATCTCATCTTCTTTTCACATGTTCTATTGCAAAAGTTGTTTGGACTACAATAGTTACTTGCTTGGATGCTAATGATATCCCTACTTTTTTCTCTCAAAGCTAGAAATGGTGTGAGAAATGGATTCCCAATGGGAAACAATTTTGTGCTGTTGGGATTGCAGCAATACGCTAGTCAATTTGGAAAATGAGAAACAAAATTTGCTTTAATGGAAAAATATTACACAATCCAGTTGAAATCATATGCCATGCGTGTACACTCATGAAATTTTGGGCAGGTCTTCAAAAGGAAGGTGACAGGGAGGCGCTGATAAGGAAGTCGACACTCACTCGACACTACGCTCAAGATAGTTGTCCAGCTGCTGACCAAACCGTGCCTAGTTGCTGTGCAGGCCAATATGTTGCAAGACACTGCCAGAGATGATGATGAAGAAGGGCCCGGCACTGTGAAGGGTTTGGTAGGAGCTAGTTTCGCATCTGGATGTTGAGCCTTTTGTCTTGTCTAGTTGGTTGCTCCCTGTGATGTGCATTGTCCGGCGCCGGAGATAGACTCCTTTTGCTCATCTTGTCTAAATGTATTTGTGATGTATCTGTGCTGCCTTAATGCTCTTAAACTTGTTGTATTTCCGTTCTGATGCAATGGAAATGGGAAATCCCCTCGGTTTGAAAAAAGAGATATGAAAATAAAAAAAATCCAAATAAACTCTATTAAAAAAATTATCTCTAAGAAAATAGAGAATTGGAGCCGTGTCCGTTGGGTGAGCGTATGCTAAAATTTTAGCCTGACGTTTTTTTTTTTTTTTGCCCGATCCGAACTCGACCGTATTTGATCAGCTCTTGCCCCATGTCACCGGCGGATTGATGCCGGGCGCCGGCCGGACTGGAGAGTCTGGAGGCAGTGGAGGGTGGAGGCCACTCAAGTCACTGTTCACAACGACACAACCAGAATCAGGTTGATCCTGTTCTCTACATATCTGTTCTTTCACGGTTTCTTTTTTCAGTTTTTTTGCTGATCTGGTATTGCCTGACTACTACTCCCCCAATAATTCCGATCCAAAAGTGTCTGGCATCGTCTGCGTGCGCCTACCACCAGGAACATGAACACGTACGCAAACGCAAGGCCGCTGGCGCTGGTGAGTGGTGACAACTCCACTACAGCGCCATCAGTGTCGCGTTGCATGCCCTCTATTATTTCAGCACTCGCCTGTAGCATGCTGCATGCATGCCTTAGCATAGCATCGCTTGTAAGCATGCCTTCCTCCTTTTCATTTGTTTAAGCAATCCTTTCATCTCCTCCTAACCACATTTTGTCGCATTTTGTCGTAAAGCTCTGCGCTCCTAATTGTGCCGGTTCAAACGTTGTTATCACACTAATAATATCTATTTTGGCTGTGTGTGGACGATAATGATATGAATGATCTCACACATTAGTTGTTATTAGTATCACAATACCACACGCTACGTCCCCAAATAAAATTAACTTTTACTGTTGTCTTAAGTTAAACTTGTGCAAGTTTGACCGAGTTTGTAAAAAGATAACATAAACACTTATGACACAAAATTATTATATTAGATACACTATGAAATATATTTTTCATAATATACTTATTTGGTGTCATAGATATATTGATATTATTTCCTATAATAAGTTTATCAAACTTATAAAAGTTTAACTTAAGACAACTTCATAAGTTTTTTTTATTAGACGGCCCCAAAAGAATGCAATTCTGGAATAGTGTCATGTTTTAGTATATCAAGTTTGACAAATTATAGATAAAAATGTATAAATATTTATAATATTAAATAAATACCATTAGATTAGTTATAAAATGTATTTTCATAATAAATTGATTTGGAGCTATAAATGTGAATACTATTTATTAAAAACTTGGTCAAACATGAAGTGCTTAAACTAGCACCCATAGTTACATCTTTTGGGGACAGAGGTAGTAATAAGCAGCCAAGTAGTAGCAGCTTGTGTAGTACGCTAATTATAGAAAAACGAGACATGCATATTTATGATTAACCTCTGGATACTTGGTTCCTACACTACAAAAACGATTGTCAGGTTTGCAGTTTCATATTAGTCCATCCCTGCCTTCCAGTCAAAACATGGTGATCTCATTAGAGACTACAGAAACAGTAGACTGTCAATTTCTTCCGTACAGGTTAGCAATATGAGTTCTACTACTTTCTGGTAGTATATGTAGGCTAGCTTTTGGTGGCCGGGCATATGCACGCTTGCAGGTGATTGCAGACATTACTAAAGTATTGCAGCACTAGTGACAAGAGAGAGCAAATCATACGCTAATCTTTCAGAAATGAACTGCCAACCTAGCGTTCAACACTTGAACTAACTCGATCGAGCTAGCTAGCTAGCTACCCTTTTTTTTCCTTTCCTTTTTTTTTGTTTTGGTTCAGTGGCCGGTGCAGTGGTGACTGGTGAGCACGCCATTTTGAATTGGCCGCAAAGGGGATGGAAAGGATTTTAAAGGACGAAAGAGGACAGCCGACTCAGATGTCATGTTTCACCCAATGACATGTGTTTGCACTGCGTGGCCGCTGGTCCCTCTCTCCCCCCCCCTGCAAGTTGAGGCTGCATTAGCATGCCCATTTCTCTAACCAAAAGAAGCTTGGCTTTCTAACTCATCCCACTCAGTGTCAAATAATAATTAGTCTGTAAAAGATTACAATGATTGTAACTTTCTTCATGTAATCAAGATGATCTCTGCACTGCATGCGTTTTGTTTCTAGATGATAGATAGATAGATCTATTAGTACTACTTGAAAGTTTTTGCATGCATATATAGGGACATCATTATGCTGTAATAACGACATTAGATTATGTAGAGTAGTGTGCATATAGCATGGAAGTGTTAGCTTAATTAGGCTATATATACTTGAGGCTATGTTTATGTTATTTTTCTAGTGAGCTCATGTTGTTCACAAGCAAGTGCCTTGTGTGGGCTGGGTAATATTCCTTTTTCACCAAATATATATCTTCTACTATATTGGTGAAACCGTGAAATAAAGCGCAGTTCCAACTTGAGCTGAGGTTCCAAATTATATAAAGAAAGAATTTATATGTTGATCTCTATACATGCTGGTCAAGTTGGAGTTTCATCAGCATCGATCAAGAACCCGAGTCTTTACACGTAGAGAGAGAGAGAGACGCAGTGATCAACATGACCAAACTGATCGATCGTGCAAAGATTGGAGCTTTATTTATGTGTGGTCCCTGCATACCTTTGGTAACAAGAAGGCCAGCAATACATTTGTTGATAGCTACTGCACATCAAAAACGTATAGCGGGCATGGTACGATCCTCGTCACCACAGGTACCGATTGGCAAGATCTTGTAGATTCCTTAACGTACTGAAATACTTCTTTGGAGTCTAGGTTCAATTCACTGTACCGGAGTGTTTTGCTGGCAGACATATACGTAGATACTTGTGTTAACAGTACTAAATATGCCTTGCATACTCTCTTGTTTTCTCGAA
Organism: Miscanthus lutarioriparius; assembly: GCA_904845875.1. Classification (NCBI taxonomy): domain Eukaryota; kingdom Viridiplantae; phylum Streptophyta; class Magnoliopsida; order Poales; family Poaceae; genus Miscanthus; species Miscanthus lutarioriparius. The sequence continues at coordinate 3,384,169 of CAJGYO010000012.1, forward strand.
CGTGCATTGGCACGGAATTCATTAAGCTGGAGGAGATTGTTCAAATTTAAGCTACAGAAATAAGCAGCAGTAATCCAGTGATTACTGAGGCTCTACGCCCTACGGCAGCACGTATATTGGCCTACAGCTAGACTCCCAGACCACTAGTCTCTTAGACCACTGGCCTCAGACTACTAGTCTCTCAGATCACTGGCCCCAGACCACTAGTCTCCCAGACCATTAGCCCCAGACTACTCCGTTGGTCTCACAGGATCACCGGCTCACGACAGTGAACCACTCAGCCGATCTTGCCGAGCACCGGCTCAGGCGAGTGGAGCACTTGACGGTCTCGCCGAGCACGCCCTAGTATTGCCGAGCACACACTAGCCGTGCAGACCACGTACCGACGTTGTCCGTACCCACACACTACGGATCGAGCTAGAAGAAGAAGAGAGAACAGAGCAAGCACGTATAATACAAGACAACAACGTTGGCCGAGGCCCTGTCTGTGTGATGGCAAATCTGAGCTCTCTTTACTGAGTTGCCATACATGTCTATTTATACAACTCTAACTATCTAGTCCATGTGCGGCGCCCATGCCGCACAATAACTAGATAACTTTGCGAAGTGACTCTGCTGCGCCACCTTTGCTGTTCTCTGATTGCTTGGTGAGCCGTCTGGCGGCGCCCTGCGTGACTCTTGTATCCTGATCACAAAGAGAGGGCAAAGTCGGCGCCGCCTTCCCTTGCTGTGTTCACACACAGCAGGCAGCTAAGTCGGCGCCGCCTTCCTCTGCTGTGTTCACACAAGGTGGCAGTAGATTAGCTAACAATCTTTTCCTAACCCTACTGCTAACCCTTGTAGCCCCTCCATGCCGATCATCTCCTTCAGCTCCATGAGTCGAAGTCGTCCGAGCGGTTTGGTGAGGACGTCCGCGAGCTACCGACGCCGACTTCCTCTGCTGTGTTCACACAAGGTGGCAGTAGATTAGCTAACAATCTTCCCCTAATCCTACTGCTAACCCTTGTAGCCCCTCCATGTCGATCATCTCCTTCAGCTCCATGAGTCGAAGTCGTCCGAGCGGTTTGGTGAGGACGTCCGCGAGCTGCCGAGCAGTTTCGACGAACTCGATGACGATCTGCCCTCCATCAACACAGTCCCTGAGGAAGTGGAACTTCATGTCGATATGTTTACTCCGGTCGTGCAGAACCGGATTCTTCGCGAGGGCGATGGTGGGCTGGTTGTCCACCATCAGTGCTGGTGGGTGAGCTTCCACGCCGGTTAGCTCGCCCAGCAGCCGACGTAGCCACACAACTTGGCACGCCGCTGTGGCCGCCGCTACGTACTCTGTCTCGCACGTAGATAGCGCCACAACCTTCTGTTTCAGCGACAGCCATGAAATTGGGGCTGACCCGAGGAAGACGAGTACGCCAGAGGTGCTCCGTCGTCCGTCGATGTCCCCCGCCATGTCTGCATCGCTGAATACCGTGAGCTGCAGCCTACTTCCCTTGGTCTTTGGGAAGATGATTCCATGATTCACCGTCCCCTTGACGTAGCGTAGTAGCCGCTTTACCGTAGCCCAGTGATCCTCTCTGGGATCCTCCATGAAGCGACTGACGTAGCCCACGGGCGAACATAATGTCCGACCTTGTGTGGACTAGGTAGCTTGACCGCCGACGGCGATCTTTGCGGTAGAGTGTTGCATCTACTTTTCGCCCTTGATCTTCGTCCTTCGTCGACTTCACCGCTCCTCCATCGGAGTCACGCATGGCTTGCACTCCACCATGCCGCTCCTCTCCAACAGCTTGGAGGCATACGCGCTTTTCCCGAGCGTGAGTTCCTCCTTCCCCTGTCTCACCTCGATGCCGAGGTAGTAGGAGAGACACCGAGATCGCTCATTCGAAAACGAGCTGCCATCTCTCGCTTGAAGCTGTTGATATCCTCCGTGCGCGCGCTGGTGACGATTAAGTCATCCACATGCACGCCGACCACGAGTTCTTCCTTCCCCTGTCGTCGCGTGTAGAGCGCGTGCTCGGTTGCGCACCTCTGAAACCCAAGCTCGCCCAGCGTGGTGTCAAGCTTGGCGTTCCATGCTCGAGGGGCTTGCCACAGCCCGTAGAGCGCTTTGCACAGTCGGAGCACCCTGTGCTCCTCTCCCTTGAAAGTGAACCCTGGAGGTTGCCTGACGAAGACCGTTTCTGCCAACTCGCCGTTGAGGAAGGCCAATTTAACGTTCAAGTGATGGACGCACCAGTCTTTTGTTGCCGCTAAAGCAAGTAGCAAACGGACCGACTCCATGCGCGCTACTGGTGCAAAGACCTCCTCGAAGTCGATGCCCTCGCGCTGGACAAAGCCTCGGGCGACGAGGCGCACCTTGTACTTGACAATGGCGCCGAGCTCGTCCCTTTTGACTTTGTATACCCACTTCAAGCTGATCGGACGGCATCCTGGGGGTGGATCGACGAGCGCCAAGTCTCGTTTTTCTCGATCGCCTTCATCTCCTCCAAAGATTGCCCGTCGCCGATTTCCATCACGCTCGGCTAAGCGCTGAGCGTGGGTGGTTCCTCTGCGAGCGACGTAGTAGCAGCTCTGCGTCGTTGAGCGACCTACCCGCCATACACGAGGGACTGTGCCGCCGACGATGTCGCCCGACCTGCGGAACCTCAACTCCTCACCTTCGTGGTAGGCGCGCCCACGAACTCGGTGATGTCACTTGGAGGTGAGGCAAACTCGATCGGGGTGATGGAGTTCCTTCTTCCGCCAAGTGCCCGCATAGCTTTGAAGTGCTTGGCTTCGCTTCGGGCCGCTCGTCATAACTCTGCGGTGTTCGGCCACCTTGTAGGAGTGCCCACCTCGATCTTGGAGTGGTCGGAACCACGGTAAGGCGTCTTGGCTCCGCCACGGGGCGCTTCGGCACCCGTCCTAAAGTGGTCGCCGCCCATCAGAGAACCTCCTGGCTCCACTCCTGGCGTGCTCGGCATTCCTCCAGAAGTGCTCGACACTCCTCCAGAAGTGCTCAACACTCCTCCCAGAGTGCTCGGCATCTCTCCTAAAGTTTTCGACACTGCCCCAAAAGTGCTCGACTCTACCGCCGAGTGCTCGGCGCTCCTCCCGGAGTGCGTGGCACTGTTCCTGCAGCGTCTCCACCGCCGTGGATGACCAAGTGCTCGACGACGAAGGTGTTGGTGAAGCCTCCCGCTTCCCCGTGCTCGGGCGTGCTAGTCCCAAAGCGCCTCCTCGTTGAACACAACGTCGCGAGACAGATCACTTTGTCTCGCGTGGGTCATAGAGCCGGTGACGCCTTGGTACCCTCCGCGTAGCCAGGGAACACCATGGGTGTGCTCATCCTCCGGCTTGGTGAGGTTCGGCCGTCTCTTCCGGCGTGGGCGATGCAACCGAATGTCCGGAGGAATGACACGTTCGGCTTGCTCCCGTGCAAAGCTTGACGGCGTCTTGCCCGTTAGGGCTTTGGTTGGAGTGCGATTGAGGATGAACACCGCCGTGGTCACCGCCTCTCCCGAACTTTGCGGCATCCTTTGGCCTTCATCATGGATCGGGCCATGCCGACCACCATGTCTGGTTCCGTCGCTCCACCATGCCATTCTTGTTGTGGCGAAATGCGGTAGCGGTGTGATGTTGCCCCACACCTTGATCCGCGCGATGACGTAGCAAACTCCATCGAAGTGAATTTGCCACCCGATCGAGTCCTCGATTACGGAGCTTCTTCTGCTCTCGGCCTCCGCACGCGTCTTGAACTTCTTGATCACCATCGCCGCTTTGTCCTTGCTTCGTCGTCGAGTTGCGACCACATGTAGCGATCGCAATCGTCCCACAGTAGGAGGAAGTACTGCGACCACCGCATGTAGCAAAGCGTGATCGGCCCGCAGAGGTCGTCGTGAACTAGCTCAAGAGCTTCCTTCGCGCGATACTTGGCCGTCTTTGGGAAAGGTAGCCTCTCTCGCTTCCCGGCCAGCGGTGTCACATAGCTTCGCCTCCGTGTTTGATGTGGGGTAGCCCTCGGACCATCTTCCCTAGCCGACCAAGCGGCGTCGGTGAGATGTCCGAACCGGGCATGCCACATCCACGGTTCCTCGGAGTGCCTTGCCGCCAGGGAGCAAACCGGCTGCTCTACCTTGGTCGGCAGGTACAACCGATTCGAGGACCTCTTCACCTTGGCAAGAAGTCGCTGCTCCCGGTCTCTGATCCTTAGAACGCCGTCCTTGATCAGAACCTCGCTACCGCGCTCATCCAGCTGACCAATGCTGATGATGTTGGAACGCAGCTGCGGGATGTAGTATACATCCGTTAGCGCGTGGTGCTCCCCGTTCTAGCATTTGAAGATGATGGTGCCGCGCCCTTGGATAGCCACCCTTGAGCCATCACCAAACTTCACCATACCGGTAATATCACCGTCGAGCTCGGAGAAGGAGTCCTTGGAGCCCGTCATGTGGTTACTGGCACCAAAGTCCAGATACCACCGCTGCTCCTAGTCGACGCCCACATGCCCAAGATGGACTTGGGTGCGTGGTTCGTCGAGGTTGACGATCTTCAGGGCCTTGCTAGATCCTTCCACCGTCGTCGCCTCTTCCCTCTCCATGGCCTCGACGTCGTGTAGTGCACAGAACATCGCCATAAGGATAGTGGCCTCATTCTCATCATCGGCTTTCGCTAGGTGAGCCTGAGCCTTCTTTTCCTTCTTGCGATTTGGGCACTCCCGTGCTTAATGGCCCATCTTCCCGCAACACCGACAGGCGTTGGAGTCGATTTGCTTCTTCTCCGAAGAAGCCCTGCCGCGATGTTTGCCGTTGCCACCGCGACTGGAGGAGGCTGCCTTCCCGGAGTTTCGCCGAGCAGCCCACTCCTCTTCCGTCAGCAGGAGTTTCCCGCTGTCCTTTGTTGTTGTCGCCTGCTCTAGGCGCTCGTCCACCGCCCGTAGACGGCCTGTTGAAAGCTCTAGTTTGGTTTTGGTAAATTGATGAAACCCTAAGTGCTAACCTAGTTCATCAAGTGATCATGAGATAGGTAGCACACTTCAAGTAGAGAAGCAAATGAAGATCATAACATGACAATGGTGATAGCATGGAGATGATCAAGGGCTTAAACTTGAAGAGAAGAAAGAGAAAAACAAAAAGCTCAAGGCAAAGGTATAACTTGTAGGAGCTATTTTATTTTGATGATCAAGACACTTAGAGAGTGTGATCACATTTAGGTTTGATAGCCGTACTATTAAGAGGGGTGAAACTCGTATCGGAATGCGGTTATCAAAGTGCCACTAGATGCTCTAACTCATTGCATATGCATTTAGGATCTAGTGGAGTGCTAACACCCTTGATAATATTTGTGTAAATATGCTACCACATGTGCACAAGGTGTTTGTAGGGTTGAAAGGCTGCGTCCGGTCAAGCTGTCAGACGGCATAGTGGCTAGGGTTGAGCACCGAACGCTGGCTGCGTCTGGTCAAGGTGGACCGAACACGTCCGGTCAAAAAAACATGCCTCGGGGAGCTTACTGGAAACGACCGGACGCTGGGGCTTCAGCGTCCGGTCAGTTTTACCGGAGCGTCCGGTCAGCTTCACAGCCGTTGAAATCTGACGAACAGCGTTTGAAGCTGGTGATGCGTGGCGTCCATCGGGCGACCGGACGCTGAGGGCCAGCGTCCGGTCAGTATGACCGGAGCGTCCGGTCAGAGCGTGTTTTGCCCAGTGAAGGGGTATAACGGCTCTATTTGACTGGGGCTCTATTTATAGCCCCATGGCCGGCTTAAGCTCTCTCTCTTGCACATTTTCATTGATATAGCAATCTTGTGAGCTTAGCCAAAGCCCTCCCACTCATCTACATCATTGATTCATCATCATAGTGAGATTGGGAGTGAATCCAAGTGCATTGCTTGAGTGATTGCATCTAGAGGCACTTGGTGATTGTGTTTCGCTGCGGATTTCGCTTGTTACTCTTGGTGGTTGCCGCCACCTAGACGGCTTGGAGCAGCAAGGATCGTTGAGTGGAGGAGGTGATTGTCTCCGACTCCGATCGTGGTGATTGTGAGGGGTTCTTGACCTTTCCCTGGTGGAGCGCCAAAAGGTACTCTAGTAAATTGCTTGTGGCTTGTGTGATCCTCATCTTGTGTTGGTTGTGCGGCACCCTATTGAGGGTTTGGCGAGTGATGCCAATCAGCGCGTGAACCTCCAAGTGAGTGAATCGCCACAACGAGGACTAGCTTGTCGGCAAGCAAGTGAACCTCGGTAAAAATCATTGTGTTCATCATTTGATTCCGAGGTGATTGGTATACATTGGTATTCATTATTGTGATTGATTGGTTCCTACCACTACACGGCGGTATAACTCTCTTGCTCACTCTTACATTACCGCAAACTAGTTATCAAGCTCTTTAGTGTAGCTAGTTGTGAGAGCTTGTTTGTTTGATTAGTGTTGCTCTTTAGTTAGTCTTTGAGAGCACACTAATTTAGCTAAGTGTCATAGCTATTGTGTGGATATACACTATTCGAAATAGAATTGTGGTAGGTGGCTTGCATCTTTGAGTAGGCTAGCGCAACACTCGCTTCGCCGCAAAATTGTCTAACATATTTTGTTAAGTGTTGTTGTAGAATTTTATTAGGCTATTCACCCCCCCTCTAGCCATTAAGACCTTTCACCTGCCACATCCTCGATGGTGAGGGTGGACAAGTCCAGCATCGTCTCTATGGAGAGAGCGATCTGGATGTACTTTGCCGGCACGGAGTGGAGAAATTTGGAGACCGCCTCCTCTTCGTCGATGGTGACGCCATGGCTCTTCAGCTTGCTGATGAGCGTCTGCAGGCGGAGGGAGAAGTCCGCCACCGTTTCACCATCTTTGAACTTGAGGTTTGCGTACTCCTACTTTAGAAGCTGGGTCGTCGCCTTCTTTGCGTGGTCGGAACCGACGCGCATCGCCGCAATGGCCTCCCACGCCTCCTTAGCAGAGCTCTTCGTCCCCAATGGTTCCCTGTACTCCACCGGTACAGCAGCGAGGATAGCCTCCAACGCTGACATGTCGTCTTTTTCCACGTCGGTGCCCTTGTCAACAGCATTCTAGAGCTGTCGGACTCTGAGCTTGACCTTCATGGTCACCAACCACTCTCCATAGTTAGTGCGAGTCAGCGTCGGCCAAGTGGTGCCGCTGACCTCCCACACCGTGCGGACAACTACCTCCGGTAGTGGCTGGGCAGCTATGACAGTGCCACTGCCATCGCCCAACTCCAAACCGCCTGTCCTCGCAATCGGTTAGAATGACGATGGCGCTGTATGGCTCCGATACCACTTGTTGGCCCACAGTTAGCCTCCCAGACCACTGGCCCCAGACCACTAGTCTCCCAGACCACTAGCCCCAGACCACTAGTCTCCCAGACCACTCCGTTGGTCTCACAGGATCACCGGCTCACGACAGTGAACCACTCCAGCCGATCTTGCCGAGCACCGGCTCAGGCGAGTGGAGCACTTGACGGTCTCGCCAAGCACGCGCTAGTATTGCCGAGCACACACTAGCCGTGCAGACCACGTACCGGCGTTGTCCGTACCCACACACTACGGATCGAGCTAGAAGAAGAAGAGAGAACAGAGCAAGCACGCACAATACAAAACAACAACGTTGGCCGATGCCCTGTCTGTGTGATGGTAAATCTGAGCTCTCTTTACTGAGTTGCCATACATGTCCATTTATACAACTCTAACTATCTAGTCCATGTGCAGCGCCCATGCTGGCACAGTAACTAGATAACCTGACAGGGCTGACTCTGCGCCGGCCACTGCCTGTTCCTACAGTGCTGCAGGTGAGCCGTGCGGCGCCTGCACCTGCAGCGGCTACTGTATCACAGCAGTGGGCAAAGTCGGCGCCGCCTTCCCTTGCTGTGTTCACACACAGCAGGCAGCTAAGTCGGCGCCGCCTTCCTCTGCTGTGTTCACACAAGGTGGCAGTAGATTAGCTAACAACGTGAACGTGATTTACAGCTTAACAAATTTGCGACAGGGGGGCTACCATCCTACAGCAGCGCAAGCAAAGACAGCAGATGCTTGAAACCCGCTAGACACCCCTCATCGGCCTCCTCCTGGATCTTGCGAGCTAACAGCCTGTTCGTTTCGTCGTAAACGATCGTGAATTATTTACTTCTGACTGGTTTGGTGTGAGAGAAAAATACTGTTCCAGCTTATAATCCATGATCGTATACGAGCATGCGAACAGATAAGTTGCCCGGAGAAGTGGGGTTTCCGTCGAAAGTCCTGGTGTTCCTCTCTTTCCAAAGTGTGCAGCCAATAAGAAAGAATAGAGAATCAAATCCCTTCCGCACTTGTTTCTGAAGCAACTTCCTGCTGCGCAGCCACCACACAAGAACATCCTCTTCCTGGACGGTGATAACATCAGCTAGGTGAAGCTTGTTGAGTATGATGTACCAGACCTCTCTGCTATAGACGCAGCCGATGATGATGTGGTGCATAGTCTCCGGAAGTTGGTCGCAGAAGATACAGCTGCTAGAGTCCTGAAGGCCTTGCTTGTATGCCTTGCATACTTGTTCTACAAAGAGTGGAAATATAATTAGCAAAAAGCTCTTAAACATCTCTGATCATTATTATTTGTTCAGTACTGCTCAATAAGAGCTAGGCTAATAATATAGCCGGCTGTAAGAATCTTTGCAGCCTTCTCTTAGTCCATCTATATAATAGTTAGCTCTTTACTATTAATACATGGTCCACTTGTCTCTCTCAAAAAGTTTCTCGGTTCTTATGTCTAAGCTGACTGTAAGCTTATAGCCCACTTCTCTCCTCTCTCCTCCACCTCAGCATTCAGCCGGCTTACAACCTGCTGTTATACTTGCTCTAAGTATATCTAATTAACTGGCTCTGAGAAAATTAAAGAAGTAGTAGCATGAAAGATAGTAAAGGACAAGATCGAATCTATTAGCAAAAGGCATTTTTATTCAAGGAAAAGCTAAGGAGGGAAAGTGGCACCTTAATAAAGGACTCAAAATGCCAAAAACTGACAAATCTGAATCATGTTGCCTCGCTACCCCCCTGACTCTGATCCAACTTCACTTCCAAGCACGCACATGCATGTTAATAAACAATATCTTGGCTTTAGTCGTGAATTATGCATGACTACTGTTCAACAAAACATGTTCTTCAGATATATTTAAAGGGAGAATTGCATAAAAGCTTTCCCACTTCAAAATCAAAGTTTATACGAAAGATTGTAGAAGCCAACTCATATGTCACTTGGACTTGGACGTTCCATTTATGAGGCATTTTATATTTATGGCCTCTTTGGCACGGCTTATGCCGGCTTCGGTTTCATCTATTTTGCGCAAATCGAGGCACTGTAGCGTGAAGCCGTTTTGTAAGCCGGGGTTAAAATGAACTAGAAGCCGGGAAAACCAGTTTTTCTGGCTTCATCGGCTTAGGCTTCACCGGTGAAGCCGTTTTGGATGAGCCGTGCCAAAGAGGGCTTTATCGACTTTGATATAAAGAACACGGCAAGCGCTCTAGGATGGGCAAAACATGCTTAGTTTATGTATTGTGGGGTAGTTTTTGCAACAAAACTTGGCATGGGGTGGACCTTTACAATAAACAGCTTATATGGTGAAATCTCAACCAAAGTCTGCTATGGTGTGATTTTCTTTTTTTCAATTTTAAATGAGTAAATTGTGAGGAGAAGAAAGGTAAGTGGGCAAGCATGCATGTAGGAACACACACCTATGCTGCTGCACTTCTTGTGCACCAACCACACCATTTGCTTCTGCCACTACTGCAGGTACACTGCCGCTGCACTACATAGCAGGTGCAAATGACAACTTGTGGACAAGAGTAGCATAGAAGCTATCTGTGCGTGACACGCATGGCATGAGCAGGCACAGATAAATCCACCCCCTCACTCATCCAACCTCACTTCGCAGTGGAAGCGCGAAGCAGCTAGACAAAAAGAGCCATGCACGCCGCGGCCACCAAGCTTCTCCTCGTCTTCCTCTTCACATCCATGGTCATCATCTCCCATGCATCATCCCTACGCTTCCACTACATCAACCGTCACAACTTCACCACCAAGACGAGAACCTCCTCTTCCTCCCCGTCGTCGTCGTCTTCTTCCCACGGCAGCCGCGACCGCCGCCCTTCGTTCGCATTAGTGCGCCGCGACGCAGTCACCGGCTCGACGTACCCCTCGCGTCGCCACGCGGTGCTCGACCTCGTGGCCCGTGACAATGCACGCGCCGAGTACCTCGCGAGCCGCCTGTCCCCGGCGTACCAGCCGACGGACTTCTTCGGCTCGGAGTCGAAGGTGGTGTCGGGGCTCGACGAGGGCAGCGGCGAGTACTTCGTCCGCGTCGGGATCGGCTCGCCGCCCACGGAGCAGTACCTCGTGGTGGACTCCGGCAGCGACGTCATCTGGGTGCAGTGCAAGCCGTGCCTGGAGTGCTACGCGCAGGCGGACCCGCTCTTTGACCCCGCCACGTCGGCGACCTTCTCCGGCGTGTCGTGCGGGTCGGCCATCTGCCGGACGCTGCGCACCTCCGGGTGCGGCGACTCGGGCGGCTGCGAGTACGAGGTGTCCTACGGGGACGGGTCGTACACCAAGGGCGCGCTCGCGCTGGAGACGCTCACGCTGGGCGGCACGGCGGTGGAGGGCGTCGCCATCGGCTGCGGCCACCGCAACCGCGGCCTCTTCGTCGGGGCGGCGGGGCTGCTGGGCCTCGGCTGGGGCCCCATGTCGCTGGTCGGGCAACTCGGCGGCGCGGCCGGCGGCGCGTTCAGCTACTGCCTCGCGAGCCGCGGCGGCTCTGGTGGCGCCGACAACGACGCCGGGTCACTGGTGCTCGGGCGGAGCGAGGCGGTGCCGGAGGGCGCCGTGTGGGTGCCGCTCGTGCGCAACCCGCAGGCCCCGAGCTTCTACTACGTCGGCGTGTCGGGGATCGGCGTCGGCGACGAGAGGCTGCCGCTGCAGGACGGCCTGTTCCAGCTGACAGAGGATGGCACCGGCGGAGTGGTGATGGACACGGGCACGGCCGTGACGCGGCTGCCGCAGGAGGGGTACGCGGCGCTGCGCGACGCGTTTGTGGGCGCCGTGGGCGCGCTCCCGCGCGCGCCGGGCGTGTCGCTGCTTGACACGTGCTACGACCTGAGCGGGTACACCAGCGTGCGCGTGCCCACCGTGTCCTTCTACTTCGACGGCGCCGCCACGCTGACGCTGCCGGCGAGGAACCTGCTGCTGGAGGTGGACGGCGGCATATATTGCCTAGCGTTCGCGCCGTCGTCGTCGGGCCTGTCCATCTTGGGGAATATACAGCAGGAAGGGATCCAGATCACCGTCGACTCGGCCAACGGATACATTGGTTTTGGACCCGCCACCTGCTAGATCAATGTGTCTAGTTAAACGCAAGCTTACTTTGCCTAGTGGCGGGCGTACACATGCATGCGTTGCGTTTTAAACGTAGGCATACGGGATGAGAATGTATTGGACAGTGTATATATATATACACAAGTACGGAAGTACCCCCTAGTAGTACGTAAATAGAGGTAACAGAGAGTGTGTCAAGAAGAAAAATGTCTTTCCTTTGTGTTAGGAAAGGTCCTGATTCCTGAAGTTTGGAATGTTGTTGAGTAGGGATGAAAATGGTACGGATATTTTCCGACCGTATTCGAGACCGAATCCGTTTAAAGGGGCTAAGATATGTTCGTATCCGAGTCCGAATATTCAACATCCGATACCGTATCCGTATCCGAATACTCAAATCACATATTTATGATGTCGATATCCAATCGTATCCTATCCGATATGGTTGACACTATCCGTATTCAAATCCGAATCCGGACAAAAATATGAAAACAAATGTAATATTAGTGATATCCGTTCGTATCCGATCCGTTTTCATCCCTATGTTGAGACAACCTGTTGGCTTGTTGGTTTCGGCCAGCCTAAATCAGCCAGTCAACAGTGTTTTCTCTCAAAAAAGTCAGCACCAGTCAGTCCAAACCAGCACCAGCACCGACCAGCGAACGGCCCCGAGAGTTCAGCATTTGACCTCCACGCACCGGCTCACCTTCCAAGGCAGTGTGTAGCCATGCCACTGAGATGCCTGTCCAGCACCATGATCGGTGTCGTGCGCCTGCACTGAAACCGTGGGTGATGGTCTCTGCAATCTGCATAGAGGGGAAAATGAACATTTTCGCTTTGTGCAAGGCTGCGATGGGATGTCATGAACACGTTCACTTGGCCTGTGGAAGGAGCCAAAGGCTGCAATGCGATGAACATGTTTCACTTGGCTTGTGCAACAGTGCCAGGGACCAATAATGCGGCTTCAGGATACGTATGACCCCCACATTTCTCCCTTAGGCCTCGTTCGTTTTCTACAGAATGAGCCATTCCACGTCCAGAATAATTCCGACATTATATAATTTTGTGAAAGAATGGTCCGACTGGGAAGGATTCCAAAGAAACCGAACGGGGCCTTAACATTATATGAATGTTTCAACCGAAACATATTGGAAAAACATCATAAAGTAAGGCCGGTTTCAGCCACATGCAGGATTCCATTTTCCAAAGCAATCTGGAACTGGCACTGCACTGGGGACAGTTACGCCTGCTATTTTCTGCTAATATCATGCACACCTAATCTGTGTTCTACTGCAGCAAAAAGGAGCAGTAAGAGATTCACTTGACAGACAAACTTGACTCGCAATTGGGCAACACTATCAACAAAGTCTCCCCTTTCTGCAGGCTTTCCCACCATGACTAAGAAAAGGCTTGCTTGTTTGTCCCCCACCTAAATTTTAGTCTCTACCACATTAATGTTTAAACACATGTATAAAGTATTAAATATAGACTAATTACAAAACTAAATGCACATGTTGAGACTAATTTACGAGACGATTTTTTAAACCTAATTAGTCCATGATTTGACAATGTAGTGCTACAGTAAACATGTGCTGATGATGGACTAATTAGACTTAATAAATTCGTCTCGTAGATTACTGAGGACTTTTGTAATTTATTTTATTATTACTGTCCGAACACTTTTGATATGACACCCCTAAACTTTAGTCGCTGGATTCAAACACCCAAACACCCAAAGAAAAGGCTCAATAATCAATGTCTCAGCAGTTAAAAGTATCCTTTTTGGTCGACGAGGAAAAACTGGTTATCTCAGTTTATCCCACCATTTTCTACTTTATCCTTCTCTCATCTCATCCCAAACTCCTAGACTGCGAGACTGAGGCATGATCACAGCGTGCGGATGCAAAATCAACTACTAGTCTATACTCTATAGAATAAGAAAAAGTACAATTACTGAAATCCTGCCTTCATATTAGACGAAAATTTGCATAAATAGTAAAAACTCTGCTTCCATTAAAGAAATCTGAAATCCTGTCTTCAGCTCCTCACTGCCAATGCCCTTTTGCAAGCTGTATGATCTTTGGCAGGGAACTCCAGCCACTATAAAAGTATAAAAACACCAGTTCATCGCATGGCGCAGTCCTTCACCAATGTCTGTCCTCCTGTGCTGTTGTACCAAGACGAGAGCATAAGGGAGTGAAGCAAGAGTTCTAATTGATCTATAACCAAGATACAAAGGTTATGTGCAGATTATTCATATCTTAATGCAAAACTAGTGTTAAAATGTGTGATATCAATATACAGTGCAGCACAAGTGGTGTGAATGCAAACTTGATAGTAGCAAACTTCTTCACGTCCTCTATAACACATGACAGCAAATTGCTAGATCGATGCATGGACATTTTGGATCAAATCGTGGTTCATTCTGAGACCTCGACCTATCCTGTTCCCAAACTAAACCATACATGTGGCATGAACAATGACTGGAAGGACTTACTGATTGACTTTTCCTATGTCCCAAAACATTGGAACTTCCTAAACATGCATGAATGCTCCATGGATTAGGCAGCTTATGTCACTGTTCATCCTTGCAACTCTATGCCTATATGGAATGCTAGACTGGCAATAGACAACTTCGGAACAGGATTACATGCTACTCATTGTGATAAACCACACCCAAACTGTATCCATGATAAAAAAAATCAGACAGTGACAGTTTTACTGAGCAACTATTGCTATAAACAACATTCAAGCAGCAGCATAACTTGGATGGAACTACCGTAGTATGACAGAGGAACTTACGTGCACTCTAGATGAATATTCAGAAAACGTGGGTTCTCCTCGCTCTGGGACACTGTTACAGAACCTTCTATAATTTGGTCCTGCTTCACCTCTATAGGATCTGGGAAATACAAAATAGTCTGCAGAAGATGACCCAAGATCAATATTATTACTCTAAAAGAACAAGAAAACTGAAATAAGTTCTTTCGTGATGGAAAACGGAAAAAGCCATTATTACAAATCAAACCTGTTGCCAATGGGTTGGCTCATCCTCTGGGGCTGTGGACAAAACTGTATCTTCTGATGATCGTCTCCTTTTCTTCTGAATAATCTCAAGTGGATCCAAATTGGAAGGAAAATTATGAGAGGACTCTGCAGGCCCATTGAACTCCACCTCAAACCAGAAACCAAAGCCATGAATAGGAGCTTCACACAGGCAAAACAGAAATTTTAGACTTCTTATTCAGGAACTTATATAAGACATTTATCATGTGAATTTAGTAGAAAAATAATAATCCTAGACTCCGCATATTTTTGTAAGTAGAGTAAACAAGTACAACTGCAAACTTTAGATTGAACTGAAAGAAACAATTAATGATCATAAGCAAAAGGGAGAAATGGTGCCATCTCAATTTCCTGTATAGATCAATTCTAGTTCTTTTGTCTATGGTTAACAATCAGACATCAGTTGGTATAAATTTAAGTATTATTTTACTTAAAAGATAGATTAAGAAATTGTGCATCTACTTGGCACAGGCTTATAAGAATGCTACGTAAATAAAGGCATAGCAGAAGGTTGCTGATGTCTCCTATAGTTTATTTAAGTCTTAGATGAAGGGGGATGCAAATAAACGGTCTACAAAATGATATGGAAATTAATCTATTCAACTTTAACAACTGCTGTCATTGTAGGACCGAATATTGGTGAGAACGGACCAAGTAACATAATAAAAATAGCAGACAGAAATTAGGCTTTAAATGAGTTGACAACATAATATATAGTGCATAAAGACTAACTAATTTAGTATAATTAATGAGCAAACAGTGTTTGTAATAGGTGTTAACTCAACTAATGGCAAAATACCATTGCCAACATAGAACAAACTAAGAGTGGGGCATGGGAAAACTATCACCAATCGCAGTATGATAAAGATCAACCCACATTTTTTTGTTTCGCAGCTAAAGTCATAAGTGATAACAAATATCGTTACCAAACAGTTGACATTGTATGAGTTTTACCTATGGTTTAACTTTATATTTACAGAAAAGCAGTTTAAACAGAATCTAAAAGCATGCTACAGCTGAGTAGTTGACAAACCAGCTTAGTTCCCTATATATAATAATTGAAAAACTACATTAGTGAAATAGCCCTGCACCGCCCACTAAGGGAACCATCTTAATTCTCTTTAAGGGATTTGCCAAATTGGCCAATATTGCTCCTAAAAGCCCGTGATAGAAAGGAGCACGTGTGAACGTCGATATATTAGTTTTAAAAATAGAAAAGATGCCATGTATTACAAGGATTCATGCCATTCAGCATTAGGTAACATATCACAGTCCTTGAAAAAAAACAGATAGTATCATACTATAATACAGAGAAGTTAACATAGCAAATTCAGAAGACAGGATAGAGATTATGATTGAAGTCACAGAATTCACCTAACATCATTGACGAAACTTTGTATTTCGTGGTGATAGATTTGAATTCCTCAGCTGTAAAATTATAGCAATCGATGTGCTTGAACTGTACACAGTGTGCACCCCAGGGCATAAAGAATGGGACAAATGCAATTAGAGTTCAATCACAAAAGGCTGTAATGAGTAAATATGATTATTGCTCGACATTTTATGATTCAGAAAAGCTTTCCCAAGACTCACCACAGCTGGCCAACTTATAACGTTCTCTCCGCCAATTGTTTCAATGGAAGGTTCCTCAGATGTAAACTTTTTGGCAAGTGGCACAAGAGCAGACACTGCAGCAGAAAAGGTTTATGATCAAAATATAGCATCAGAAGCCACCATACAAGATCTGAGTATCTGACAGCACCCACAATGCATACTGAAACTCTAGAATAGATAGGGCAGTAGCTTACTGTTTATGCCATAGACATCATGCCAGAAATCAACACTGCCTTCGTATCTCTCGGGATTTGTTATGGGAGCCATGAAGAGCTATGGGAAAGGATCATGGACAAGTGGACAAGTATTCAGCTTTGGACAATGATATATCATAAACCATTGGTTCTCATTCCATAAAATGGTAAATCAAGATTTTGAGCCAGAAACCATTAATGGCTCACACATGATATGGCCCTTATATTTGAAACATTTAGTATTTAGAGTTATCAGAGATATTACTTCTGCCTATGTAAACTAAAAATTAGTAAATGACTTGTACAAGCAAATAGATGAGGTACATCCTGTAAAAGCAGTGTAACATTTTTTGAGTGCTAATTATACCGTAGCATGAGAAGGAAGAATAAGACCCCCAGGTTTAAGCCATTTATCTCTTGCAAATAGGACACTTGGCAGCATACTCTACAGGAAAAAAAACAGAAGAATTTAGAACCGATTAAAGTAAGAGAACATTGAAATGCAATGAAAAGAAACAGCATTGAAATATAAACCTCATAGAGAAGCATATAGCCCATCCATTCTGATATTATCACATCAACCTTCTCCTCAAGGTCGACATCCTACACTGCCAGTTCAACAGCAACGAAAATATAATGCAGATCAAAAGCAAAAGTGTATGGAATAAAAAACATAAATGCATTTATACAATAGTGGTATTAATGAAGAAGAGCAAAAGTGTATGGAATAAAAAAACTAAATGCATTTATACAATAGTGGTATTAATGAAGAGATTATGCCATACCAATATACAGAATAGAAAAGCTTGTTCTAAGCATGAAAAAGCAATATGCTCACTCCAAATGCAGATAAGAACAATTAAACGTAATAAAAAACCTGTTCTAAACATGAAAAAACAACAATGCCAAGTTACCAACACGACATCACATATTGAAGAATGCAATCAGCAGTAATTGAGAATAAACATAAAATGGTAACCTCACCTCAACACGTCCATGGATGACCACAACCTGATCAATTAGGTTGTTTGCTTTTACAATTTCACGAGCCTGCATAGGAATTTAATCATTTTTTAATATGGAAATAATATTGCATTTCTAGAACAACCACCTTAAATTGGGCCATTTTAGACATATTAACAACAAACAACTTAACACCAAGCAGGCAAAATATCAGATGCAGAAAATACCTCCACAAGGTGTCATACTATATGCAGTGATCAATATGTTATTCATACCCATGATCTCAACTCCCATATACGTGCTTGATTATATGAACTGGTAAATGATCATTCAAGGACCTCTTGACAAATTTAACTAAATGCTACTACCAAGTATGTAACTTTCCAAACATGTAGGGTGTGTTTGGTTAGGTGGCTAACTCCTAGCCTGGTTTCCTGGAGCCAAGATGAGCTTGTTTGGTTGGCTGTAGATGGGCGGGAGCCTGGCTTCGGGGGGGGGGCATCCGTACGGCCCTAGCCTGGCCAACAAAGAACGTGAGGGGCAGGCGTTTTTCTGGAGCCTGGCTTGGCCAGGCCTCGCCCGTGCGTCTCCTCACCGCCCCTGCTCCTCACCGCCCGCCCCGCCCGCCATGGACGCCAAGTCGGCCGGGCAGACCCCGCCCCGGCACCCTCCTCACCGCCGTCGCCGCCCGCCATGGACGCCAGCTCGGCCTCGCTGCTCCTCCGCGCCCCCAGTCTGCTCCTCCTATCTCCGCGGTCGACTCGAGGAGGACAACGGCGGTCCTCCTGCTGCTCCTCCGCGCCACCGCCTCGACGTCGCGCCTCCGCACCTGGGCCGCACGCGCCCGGCCCTGCCACGGCGCCGCAGCCAGAGCCAGACGCCCCCACACGGCACCTGTTCTGGCTCCTCACCGCGCGCCGCAGCCATGGACGCCCCACACGGTCCGCTCCTGTTCATCGAGCGCTGCAGCCAGAACAGGCTCTTCATCGCGTGCTGCAACCATGGCGTCCTCACCGCCTGCCATGGACGCCAGCTCGACGGAGCAGAGGCCGGCACGACGGAGCTCCGCCAGCACCGGCACGGGCACCAGCCCCCACCACCACCACCAGAGTACCAGACCCGGCGCTCGCGTCCTCACATCCTCAGCTCGGGTCCCCGGTGCTCGCGTCCCCGGCCATGGGCGGAGGAGGAGCAGAGCTTCCATCGCGCTACTCTGTCCCGGCGTCAAGATGCTCGATTGGGGCGGACGAGGAGAGGAGCAGAGTCCGTCTTGGTGGCCTCGTAGGCGTCCATGGATGACCAGCTCAAGCAAACGAGCACCACCAAAGAAGAGCTTCCTTTTCCTCTTCTTGAACCTCTGTTCTCACAATTGCTGTGTGCTAGTACAAAAAAGAGTGAGCAAGCTCTACTCTGCTCAAGCTCAAGGCTGGCAGCTAGCCTCACTTCACTAGAGTAGCTAGCTCACTTGGTGGAGAGGTGGAGCTCACCACGTGTTCGACAAATTGCCTCAAAGGGGGTGAAGTTCCCTGCCCAAAGAAGAGGTGACTCTATCCAAGCCAAACCAGCCAACCAAACACAACTAGATGCTAGCCAGGCTTAGATAGTGTAGGCAACCAAAAAAGTCCATGTTGGCTTGCTGGAGGCAGGCTCAGGCTAGCTGCTTATTTCCTAGCCAGGGTAGAAGGAAGCCAGGTAACCAAACACACCCGTATGTGTCAACTGAAACTATGTTCACATATTGGATAACTAACCAAATTGGATACCACAATGAGAATAGTACAAACATAAATTATAGACATCCACAATAGAGAAAAAGAAATAAAGCATACAAGTTAACATTAGAGCATATATTCAGAAGTGACATATTACCTGGACAGCAATTTCACTAGCTTCAATAGCATACACCTGAAAGAGTATACAAAGAGGGAGGGGGCAAAATCAATGCTAACGTGCAGAATTAATAGGTTAGTGAAAACAAATCATTGCTAGATACAACTCTTATCAATATTTTCAGTTATCCCAGATTCCTGCCACTATCATCAGGGACAAACAGAAAAACAGAACTAATGTATGCTAAAAAGGAACAGGACACATACACTTAAACCATTTCTACCTTTCCAATAGCACAAACAAAATATAAGCCGCATTTTACAACTTTTAGTGCTTTCAGTTAGAACATACAATTGAATTAAGCTGCAAATTTGCAAGCAAAACTAAGTGTAAACTACATTTGGGTCCTAGTACATTGTAGTTGTAGGCTGTACAATGGAATTTGGAATGTTGACTGCTATGTTCCTTCAACTGATACAGAGTGTGATGTCAAATGTGTATTACATTATCTAAGCAACCAGAAGTCAAAAACTACCAAAGTGCTCCGAGAAAAACACTATGCTTCTAAAATGAGCAGCTGTTGCCGCAAAACATTCCCATAGCTTACTCGCTTTGCACCAGCACGAGCACAGAACACAGAGAGTATTCCAGTCCCACACCCCACATCCAGCACAACCTGCAAAATGTCAGAACCCGTCACTAAATTCAGATCTCTGAAAAAAAAAGTGAAACACTTAGTACATCCTCAATTTGGCTAGCAGTTTTTACCTTCCCCTCGATAAATTTCTGGTGGCACATGATCGCTGTGTGGTAAGCATCAGTCCTGACGCGGTCCTGCCAAAAGAAAAACGTCAACAGACGCCATTTCATCGAATCACTGCTCGGACTCAAAACGCGGCGCCAACGAAGTCGACAGGCTGCGCTACTTAGGGTTTAGGAGGGGTTTAGGGTACGCAGCTGCGGATGCGAGCATATGCGCAGCGGCTTACCTTGATCATAGCCTCGTGGATGCCGAGGTGGGAGTAGGACTGGAAGTAGATGCGGTCGTGCTCCTCCAGCGGAGCCGCCGCCCCTACCCCCGCTGCCGCGGAATCTCCTGAGGCGGCGGCGGCGGAGAGGCGCGGGCGGCGCCGCCCTAGGGCGGAGTGGCCGTTGAGGTGCGACGGCAGCATGGCGAAATGGTGAGGAGGGCGGAGAGGCGAGGGAGATTGGAGTGGAGATTTCTGAGCGGAATCGGAACGTGCTCTCGGCTCTGCTCTCCTCAACGGTCTGGGGGCCGGGGCTCCGGGCGTGCGCCGAAGGCCTTGCCCGGGTGGTTTTCGGATTTCGGAAGCAGGCTTTTTGGCTGACAAATTGAAATCCACGTCACCCAATAACGATACTATACAAATATGTTTCATGATGAATCTAATAATGCCTACTTAGCATGATAAATATTACTATTTTTATGTAAATTTGATCAAACTTGATAAGCTTTAACATTGCATTATTCTATGATTGCATTCTTTTTAGAAAGAGGAAGTACACATCAACCAGTATAATGCGTGGTTTCTAAATAAATCCAATAGTAATCAAACTTGTGTTATAATCATTTATGTATTGATGATCGAGGTGGAAGTGTTTAACTTAGGTGGGCCAATGTTTGAGAAAGTTGTTTTTGGTGCACGCCAATTTCATTAGTGGTTTGGTAGTATAAATCATTTGTTTAAAAATTATTTATGATAACGGAAAATAAGTCTTATCATAGAAAGGGTACAAAACTATCATATACAGATAGGGTAAGAAATAAAAAATATATCTTTAATGGTTACTTGGAAGATGAAGCGGAGACGGAGACACTGGTGACCAACACGGGACATGCTTCTCTCTCCTCACGCAAAAAAAAATAGAGCGAGGAACAACCCACGACTCTCTCATATGCCGACACGCACGGTGAAACCTCTCGTTTGGCTAAAAAATTAAAATCCACACCACTTGGTATGTTTGTAGTGTGATTTTAATAGATAACCTTATTACTTGTTTTATGTTAAACATGACATGACTATTAGAGAGGACAACTGATGACGACAATATCGTTTGCTTATATTTCTTTTCAATTACATGTTTTATATAATTTTGTATTTTTGTTAGGCTTGTTTTAACTTGTTTTACTTTATAAGTTTCCCATGTTATTTTGAGTTTGGTAGGAACAAGTGTGTATAGGAACTTTAGCTTTTCTCGAGCTATGAAAAAACATTTAGGACCGTTTGGATTCTTTTATTTTAGAGAAATTAAAATTTACATAATGGATTAGGCTATTTGGCTTGGAATTTGACATTTCATAACATTTCCAAGCTCACAAATAAACTTATCTCAAATTCATAGGGTGGGAGATGAAAATGAATTCTATAGATCACTATGCTATAATTCTATTCTCCAACTTATAACACATTCTTCAACTCACTTCCCTACAATAGAAATGCAACATATAAGTATGTCCCTTATATGCCTAACAATAAATATATTTCATATATAACTATATTAGCTTAATTAATCTATGTTTAAATTATAATTATTAGAATGAATTCAATTCCAAGGAATCAAACGAAGCATATTACTTTAGCTAATACACCGGTTAACAACGCAACATGATCGCACTTGATTGGGATTGATACATGTCTCTACCAACACTCCGATATCAGAGTCACCATCAGAAAGGCAACAAGATCATAATTCAGTCCACTCATAACGTGTCCGGTTAGTAGTTTTTGTCTCCCAAACTCGAACCTAGTGTTTGTGTATGTTTCTTAGGCCTTGTTCAGTTTGCAAAAATTTTTAACCCGATGAATAATACCACTTTCGTCTTATTTGGCAAATATTGTTCAATCGTGGATCAACTAGGCTCAAAAGATTCATCTCGTGATTTCCAACTAAACTGTGTAATTAATTTTTTTTTACCTACATTTAATACTCCATACAAGCGACTAAAAATTGATGTGATAGAGAGAGAGTGAAAAAACTTGGAATTTGAATGGCATCTAAACAAGGCCTTATTATCTCTTATGTTGCCCTATTCAATAGCATGGTAGCAATAGCAAAGTCTAGATTTATATTAATATATTATTAGAGGGGGTTTGGACAGCACTAACATATTTGCTATGGATGTGTTAGTTATCTAAGCCAGGCCAGTCTTGACTGGCTAGTGCTATGCAACATGCACTTGTTTGGTTGCCCTGTATTGTCTAAGTCTGCATTAGAATGTGTGTGTTTGATTGCATGGCTTAACTTGCATAGGTTCACCTTATCTTTGTGAAGGTAAGTTTACCCCTCTCACACAATCTATCGAACAAATGGTGGGCGTCATCTATACGGCGTCCATGGCCGGCGGTGGTGCTGCGCCCCGAGGCGGACGCGGTGTTGCCGGACACGCGGGTTGCCAGATTCATGGCTGGACGCTGCGCCCCAAGGCGGACGCACCGGACGTGGTGGAGCTGCGAGGGCGCCGGACGTGGTGCAGAGGCCGGGGCTACGCGGAGCTGCGGACGGATGGGCTGGCTCGCTCACGGACGGACGGACGGCGCGGAGCTCGATCGCGCGGGACGGCACGAACGGCGGAGCTCGCGAGGGGGCCGGCAGCGCTCGCGTGGCGGGTGGTGGTGGCGCGTGCGGAGGACGGCGGCGCGGAGCTCGCGCACGGACGGACAAGCTGGCTCGCTCACGGACGGACGAACGGCGCGGAGCTCGGTCGCGCGGGGCTACACGGACGGCGGACGGCGGAGCTCGCGTGGAGGCCGGTGGCGCTCGCGTGGTGGCCGGTGGTTGTGCGTGCGAAGGCCGGCGGCGCTCGCATGGTGGGCGACGGTGGTGCGGAAGATGCAGTCGCGATGGAGAAGGACCACAGGCAGATGAGCCGAATACGCGGCGTCGCTTGTACAAGCCTGGCTTGCTGGGAACGGTGGGATTTAGCGTTTCCAGCAACCCAGGCCAGCCCCCGTTTTTTTTTTTGGCATGAGTTGGGCCAGGCTTAGGGCCTATTTGTTTTGCAAAATTTTTAGCGAAATGTTACTGTAGAATTTTCGTTGTTATTTGGCAATTAGTGTTTAATTATAATCTAATTAGGCTTAAAAGATTCGTCTCGTGGATTTCATCTAAACTGTGTAATTAGTTTTATTTTTTATTTATATTTAATGCTTTATGCATGCGTCCAAATATTCGACGTGACAGGGAATTTTGAAAATTTTTGCAAAATGAAGTGAACTAAACTGGCCCTTACCAAACATGAGAAAACTACGTTAGAGAAGCTTGACTAGGGGCCAGTTTGGTTGTCGAAATTTTTTGCAAAACGACATCGTAGCGTTTTCGTTGTTATTTAGTAATTAGTGTCCAATCATAGTCTAATTAGGCTTAAAAGATTCGTCTCGTAGATTTCGTCTAAACTGTGTAATTAGCTTTATTTTTTATTTATATTTAATGCTTCATATATGCGTCCAAAGATTTGATATGACGGAAAATCTTAAAAAATTTGACATTTTAGGAAAGAACTAAACAGGGCCAGACCTTTAGCCACAACCAAACACACCCTGTATGTAATTACCAACCGGTACTGGAACAACTTATCTTAGATCTATATTGTGACCGATAGGTGCCTACTATTTATCATCGGTTGATGATCAAACTGCAGGGGTCTGTTCGTTTGAATTTATCAGTCGGCTTATCAGCTATAATCTATAGTATTTTTCTCTCACAACAAAACAGTTTCAGTCGATTTATCAGTCGACTTTAATACCAGCCGAACAGGCCCATTTATGCCACGATTAACTCTCACATACTATTGAGTGGATTCTACAAGTTCATTGTGTTGTTCATAACATCAATTGTAGACTGCTTGTTTCCTTATCTCCATCATCTAGGAAAAGTCTACTTAAATATTCTCTTCGTTCTAAATTATAAGTCGCTTTGATTTTTCTGGTTCATACATTTTGTTATGTATCTAGACATATTATTATATCTAGATGCATAATAAAATAGATGTATCAAAAAAGTCAAAGCGACTTATAATTTGGAACGGAGAAAGTACTATATTGACGCTCATTTTTACGATTGGCTACATATAAAACTCGGTATTATAGTGCTGTTTTTTTATGATTGTGTTTGCCACCATGGCTCGCTAAGCTAGTCTAGTGGGAACTTGCCGCAACCAGATTAGCTGAGGTCAACGGATCACGGTTGTAGATATGCAGCCTGCTCGTTTGCTCGTAAACGATCGTAAATTTACAGTCTGGAATAGTGTTTTTCTCTCATATCAAATCAGCCAATAGTAAATAATCTACGATACGATACGGTCTCCCGAACAGGCTGGATGATGGAAAATCAAATCATGTCATAAAAAAGGTAAGAAAACGTAGAGGATTATTTTTGGTAAAAGCTCAATGATTAGTTGGCCGATGAAGCGATGGAGACCAGTTAACCGGCTCCAACCATCCAACGCACGCCAGCGGTCCGTGTCCGGAAGCCAGGACACGGGCGGCCGCGGCGCCCACGGCCAGCACGCTGCCATGCCTCCTCCCTCCTTCCACACAGAACACAAGGGGGGAGGGAGGCCGAGTCCGACAGCCCCCGTCTCTCTCGCGCAGACGCGGCCGCGCGGTGAAACCAAAAATATCCCCCGCGGTTAACAGCTCACCACCTCGCCGGTAGATCTCCCCCTCTTGCTCCTCCGCCTTCCTTTCTCGAAGCCCCCAATTTATTCCCTTCCTCGTTATCCCGCAGCCTTCCCGAAGCCAAATTGGCACTCCTCCTATCTCGCCGCGCCGCCACTGCTCCATTTCCGCTCTCCCCCAAAACCTCGAAACCCCACTCGCGGGATTCCGCGGGGGCCGCCGCTTGCTTAGGGTTCATCCACCGCGCAGCGTCAGCTCCGGGTCCGCAGCCATGGCCGTGGAGGAGGCGAGCAGCAGCGGCGGCGGCGAGGAGGGGTGCGGGGCGTGGACCCGCGAGCAGGAGAAGGCGTTCGAGAACGCGGTGGCGACGACGATGGGCGGGGAGGAGGACGGGGACGCGAGGTGGGAGAAGCTAGCGGAGGCCGTCGAGGGGAAGACGCCAGAGGAGGTCAGGCGGCACTACGAGCTGCTGGTGGAGGACGTCGACGGCATCGAGTCGGGCCGCGTGCCGCTTCCGACGTACGCGGTTGACGGCGCCGCCGAGGAAGGGGGTGGCGGCGGGAAGAAGGGAGGTGGGGGAGGAGGGGCCCACGGGGACAAGGGGTCGGCGAAGTCGGCCGAGCAGGAGCGCAGGAAGGGCATCGCCTGGACAGAGGACGAGCACAGGTTGACTTCTACTTACAGCTTTGATTCTCGTGCCCAAAATTGCAGTGATGCTTGATAATTGGTTGCTGAATTGCCTGTGTTTCCTCGTAGGGGAAAGCTGGTACTATGTTGAACGTTACTGTTTTATTGGGGATTATGTTAATTTATTAATCTGCATAGCTGTCGTAATTTTTTCAATTATTTGTTTAGGTAGTTTACCTGATGCTCTTGGCAGCAAAACTGGGTGTGAGTACTGTCTACTGGGTAGGGCACTGGGTACGCGTACACCGCACCTTGTATGTCCGGTAACTGGGTTTAGGCTGTTTCCTCCTGCATGAATGTTTATTGGTTGGGCTGGTGACGCACACGACTAGGGTCCAATTAAATTTCAGCAGGTGGATTCCATGCCTTAGGAGCTAGGATCCTACAACCTTATTTTGGGTTTATGTTCATTTATTTGTGCCCTTGTCGTATTCCGTTGGTGATTTGGATATACGTTACTTAGATAGTTAGCCGTTGCTGCTAAATGGCTAAGCTGGGTGCCCTGAGGAGTGTCTGTCGGTTTGTGCGATTTGGCGGTTCTGGTATGTGTGTCATGATTCTTTCAGCTGTTATTCACCTGTTGGTGGATTAGAATTGGTGCATGCTCTGTTGGGTGGCCTGGAGATTTTGAATTCTGTTACTTAGATAGTCAATTTCTGTTTTTCAACATGTAAGCTCAAGGGACGAGTGTCGGTTTGTGCGTTTTGGCAGTTTTGGTATGTTGTGCATGATTCTTTTCAGCTGGCATTCGCCTCTGGGTGGATTAGATAATATACTGTGAGCTCTGTTTGCCTGACTCAACGCTTGCAATTATTGTAATCTATACATTGATAGTTTGCTGAATAAGTGTACTGTATTATATTGGAATTACATCCTCTGTATGTACTGGTTTTAATTGTACAGGTGATGGATGATACTAGTGGCACTTTGTTTTAATTTTCTTTTTACTTCTGCATTAAAATCAGTGTTTCCAAACATTGGTTGTAATTTACATAAGCATCAAAGTTTTTGACAACAAAAGCATATTGGATACTTCTATCTTGTTCCAGTGCACTATTTTCTTTTGGGGACCAAACTGTCCTCCTACATTTGCTAAATGAACTTTAATAAACTAGTCGCCCATGATATAATTATAAATTATTGTGCCAGACGACCAATGAAAGGAAAAGTCAAGTACAATATAGCTCTTATTTTCCCTCTACCTGACTTGCTTTTAAAAAGTTTGAAATTAGGTGTTTCTGCTATATGCATGATTTCATGCTTATTGGTATATACTCCTGTTTTCTTCCCTCTGTTTTTGATTGCTGTTCTTACCACCTTCTGATATTTGCTATGTGGCACCTTTTAGAGAATGCTCTATTCAGTATTAACTTGCTAAGTTTGAAGTTATCGTGCATTCATATGTGCGTGTAGTGGTGTTGGTGCTATAGGCACCTTTTACAAGTAGTCCTGTTTTTATGTACGACCCCATTGTCGTCGGCTTGTTGATAGTATTTCTGTTACGTAGATGATAAATTCAATTCAATATACCTCGTTTTGTGTGAGTGATAAAGATGAAATTTGTGTGAGCAAGGGTGACAGAAAAAAGAGCAAAAGATGGGTTCCTTTTTCTCAAACAAAAAAGATGGGTCCAACACTTGTGATTTTAATGGTTAAATGACTGAAATTGTATCTGAATGTAATTAGCTTGTTGAGCCAATGTCATAAGGTGAAAATACATACTGCTAATGATTAAGCAGAAGCATTGGGTGGAAGTAGTCGTAGTAAATAGTAGTTACGTTCAAAAACAAATGGGTTGAGAATGCAGCTATTTCCCAAGTATCTGATATCATGCATAAAGTTACAACAACAACAACAACAAAGCCTTTAAGTCCCAAACAAGTTGGGGTAGGCTAGAGTTGAAACCCAGCAGAAGCAATCAAGGTTCAGGCACGTGAATAGCTGTCTTCCAAGTACTCCTATTTAAGGCTAAGTCTTTGGATATATTCCATCCTTTCAAGTCTCCTTTTATTGCCTCTACCCAAGTCAACTTCGGTCTTTCTCTGCCTCTCTTCACGTTACTATCCTGGCTTAGGATTCCACTACGCACCGGTGCCTCTGGAGGTCTCCGTTGCACATGTCCAAACCATCTCAACCGGTGTTGGACAAGCTTTTCTTCAATTGGTGCTACCCCTAATCTATCACGTATATCATCGTTCCGAACTCGATCCCTTCTTGTATGACCGCAAATCCAACGCAACATACGCATTTCCGCGACACTTATCTGCTGAACATGTCGTCTTTTCATAGGCCAACATTCTGCACCATACAACATAGCAGGTCTAATCGTCGTCCTATAAAACTTGCCTTTTAGATTCTGTGGTACCCTTTTGTCACATAGGACACCAGATGCTTGCCGCCACTTCATCCACCCTGCTTTGATTCTATGGCTAACATCTTCATCAATATCCCCGTCTCTCTGTAGCATTGATCCTAAATATCGAAAGGTATCCTTCCTAGGCACTACTTGACCTTCCAAACTAATATCTTCCTCCTCCCGAGTAGTAGTGCCGAAGTCACATCTCATATACTCAGTTTTAGTTCTACTGAGTCTAAAACCTTTGGACTCCAAAGTCTCCCGCCATAACTCCAGTTTCTGATTCACTCCTATCCGGCTTTCATCAACTAGCACCACATCGTCCGCGAAAAGAGATGTTTTTATCACTGACATGGGCACACCGTCAAGTCTTATGTTTTAAGAACAATTCAAGTGGCGACATATCATAGATGACACATTCAGCTTTCTTTTTCCTCCTGAAATCTCAATGTTCTAGGTGACTATATTTAACATAAGTAACTTGTATACAAGAGTTGAATAATTTATTTTAACCATTGCTTCTTTCTTCTGGAGACTGGAAATACAGTATAACTTACTCTCAAAAGCTTCATCCACCCAGAGTTTGTATTGCTATTGGAATACTCTTTAACTTGATTTTGATTTTGCAGATTGTTTCTCCTTGGACTTGAAAAGTATGGAAAAGGTGACTGGCGGAGCATCTCACGGAACTTTGTGATCTCAAGGACACCAACTCAAGTAGCTAGTCATGCACAGAAGTACTTTATCCGTCTGAACTCAATGAACAGAGAGAGGCGGCGATCAAGTATACATGACATCACCAGTGTGAACAATGGAGATGCATCAACTGCACAGGGTCCAATCACAGGTCAAACAAATGGTCAGGCTGCAAATCCTGGGAAACCATCTAAGCAATCCCCACAGCCAGCGAATACACCTCCAGGCGTCGATGCTTATGGCACAACAATTGGACAGCCAGTTGGTGGCCCCCTTGTCTCAGCTGTTGGAACTCCCGTTACACTACCTGTTTCTGCTCCACCTCATCTGGCCTATAGCATGCATGCCTCGGTTCCAGGAGCCGTAGTGCCTGGTGCTCCCGTAAACATTGCTCCGATGCCCTATCCAATGCCACCCCCATCATCTCATGGGTAAGGGACACATTTCAAATGCTGCGTGGCGTCTAAACAAAGCCCATAATCTCCGTATGTCAGCGTTTAGCCGGTGTGCTGCCATGTCTCAATAAAGCAATACCAATAAACCCTTGTACATTACAAACTGTTGTTACATGTTGCATTGAGGACATTGCAGATTATGTACTTTGTGTTGCATGCAAACTATTTCATGTACACCTGCTCCAAAATCCAAGTGTTTCAGGACTGGTGCTGCCAAGTGTCTTGGTGTGGCAGCGTTTCAGGCTAGATGGAGCTTGTGCTTCAGACAGTATCTGTGATTTGTAACTGTATACCAGCTGCAACAAGAGTAAGATACACCCCCTGTTTCTCATGTCCATTTTACCAAACTGTGTGGCTAGTTAAGTATTGGTAGAGCATCTCCAAGAGTCTCTGTAAAAAAGATCTCTAAAAACTAGGATTCAGAGGATCTTCAAAATAGACAACCCTCCAAAAAAAACTATAATACCCCCAACAGCCTCTCCATAAATTAAGTCAATTCTCTGTTCACTCTCTATATCTGTTGCTTGGGACAACACCGTTCGTTCTTCTCGTGCGCCTCGTTCTGAGCCTTGGTGCGTGCCTCCTCCGTCTCCGTCGCCACCATCGCCTCGCAGCTGCCTATGGCTCTGCTCTGAAGAAATTGGTGAAGGTTTCTTGAGGCTGAGAAGATGGCGATGGGTAAAGCCAGAAGTTCAGCAAAAGATTTAGGGCATGTTTAGAACACAGGAATTTCACAGGAATCCGTTCAATTTCACAGAAAAAACGCAGGAATGGAGAAAGAATCCCGCATTCCAAACAGGCCCTTAACCTGGGAAACACATCCGATTTATTCTTGTTGATTATCATGTGTTCCTTTTTGCCAACTCGAAATGCAAGGCTCATACCACACCTTACTGAAGCCTGTAAATCGTACCTGGACTGCAATGTACATGAAGCAGCACAAGGAGAGCTTGGCTTGCCCCGCACACTGCCGTCGTGCTGCTTGGGCGCTTTTCGCCATCTCTGGCCGCTTCCACGAGGTGGAGGCCTCGCTGCCCCGTTCTTGGTCCGCGCACCTTGCAGCAGGGTACGAGAGCTTAGCCCGCACCGCCGTGTCGCTGCTCGGCGACGTCCCACGCCAGCGTGCGTGGCGCGTCATACGCCGTCTTTGTCACCACCGAGCCCACCATCGGAGTCCACCACTTCTTGGTGCAAGATTCAAGCTCCTCCTGGTTGTCATCCTCGGCGCCCTCTCCGCCATAGCTGTGAACATCGGATGACGGCGCGCGGGGGGCAAAGGCCCAGGTACTCGCGCCGCACGCGTGGGATGCGCGAGGTACGCGCAGGTAGCGGATGGCGAGCGGGTGCCCGCTCGCTTTCTCTAGCGACCGAGAAAGCCGGGATAGAAGACCCGGGATTTTAGACTGTTGGACGTGTTTTATCGTTCAGAAACTCAAAATCGGATTTTAGCGTGTGCCTGCTCTTTCATTTCTGACATCGGTAGCCTTGCTTTAGTGGGAATTTAAATGAGGTAACATATCAGTAAATAAAAATAATGATGTGACATTTACAGTTGGAATTTTGTTCCTATTTAAATGAGGTGACATGTTAGCGAAAATAATGACAAGGTATAGGAACAGGATTTACAAGAGGAAATGAGTTGTGTTTGTGTCTAGATGAAAGTCATAGCGCACACCATTTCCATTGCACTAGAAACTAAGTGAAACTAAGTGAAAGTCATTCCCATGTGTTGGAAACTGAGTGAAAGTCTACTGGAAACATTTCATTTCCTAACACCAGGCAACAATTAAATACGTAGACCTATGAAATTGTGCGTTGTAGGTCTTATAGTTTTTTTTTTCAATCACCCATTCCTCACTCTTAGAAACTGTATAATCAAATCTAGCACTCGAAATGGCCTTATGGGTTGTATGGTAAAACATTATTTAAAGTATACTTCCTTCGTCCTAAAGACATTATATAGGATAAGATTTAATCAAACCTTTAAAACTATAAAAATAAATAACTTTTAAATTATTTAGTTGAAAACAAGCAAGCTATATTTGTAGGATTATATTGAAAACCATAAATTTCATAAATTTGAATAATTCTAAAAATGATATTATAGAACAAGTTAGTGAATTTTTAAACATTTGCAAAAAAAACACGTAGACATAGATGTGAAGCATTTTTCTTAAAAAAGATGTTCTAAAAAATTAGTGGTTAAAATTTTGTATAAGGCAATTTTTATTTAATTCCAAACATATTATATCGAAATGATATAAAGTCTTGAGAAGAACTCCACCTACATATAACCAATGAACAAATAGAAGAACCAACACATTCCAATGGCTACAAATCCATAGATAAAATCATCACTGATGTGTTTAAAAAAAACTAGCTACATGTCCCAACAATTATGAGATTTCCACAACCAAACCCTAGTGATTATGAACGATAAACCAAGCGCGTGGCCAATGAATAATTGAGTAAACAACCTATGTAGGAGAACTATATTTCTTTTTTTTTATAAAAACAATGTCATTTCTATTTAACCGTAATGACCAACGAGTAGTAGCCTCTCCTAACAAAACAAAGACCATGCAAAAGTCAAATGTGATAAGTATTTTGAAGGAGGAAGTATAAAATTCAATTTCTCTAAGCAGACGGAGAGAGTAGAAGACATGTGCTTTGGACAGGGAGTATTTTGCCCACTGTGGAAATATTGAAAAAACATTGATTTGCTACCCCACACAAAAAGAACTAATTGTTTCCCGCTCTTAGACACACAATTACTCAAAGTTTTTCTATATCTCGTGACTACTAAATGTTAACAACTGAATTTAGTACCTAAGTGAGTTCTTAAGCATGTCTTTAGTCTAGAGATAAAATGAGATGGAATGGTTCCATATCCTTTGTAACACCCTAGGTGTTAGCCTTACATAAATTGACTTGCATAGCATGAGCATGAGCATCGAGCATTAATATATGAGCATTTACAATTGAAACATGAGATTGAAACATATGCAACATTGCTTGTTATTTCATGTTTCTTAGAATATAAGCATATGATCATGAGTGAATACATGTAAATGATTGTGTGACCTTGTAAATAGCTTAAACATGTTTAGAGTATCATTATGAACAACTTTGGTATTCATGGCTAGGGCTAAATGGATCACTAAGTCATAGTTCATGAACAAGTCATCATTTGAATGTACTAGGTTTGACTATGTTTGAATCATATGATAGAGGCTATGCATGTATGTGGTCACTAAAACAAAGTTGTAGTATTTGTCATGGAGAACAACTTTTATTTTTGGGTCAGGAAATAATAAAGTGCATAGCTTAGTCTTTTTGAGCTCACAAAAATCAACAAATAATTGTTTTCAACACTTAGCAATTTTCGCTAAGTCTGCCTCCACTGATAGCACTGACATGCCAGCTTTGAGGTGATGTAACTTGGTTTTGGTTGTGAATTAGCACGAGTTCATTGAACAAGAATTGAAGCTGGTATGTAGGGCTACGACTTTGATGTAGATTGTGTGCGCTAATTCGTCACGGTTATGAAGATAGAGCCTCACAAAAACGCGCTGTCAGGCATTACCATCGCGGACTGAATCGAATGGAGGCAACGGTTCAGTGGCCGACCGGATCGAGCTTCATGGCGCGCAGCGTGGTGGCCAAGAACGCCAAGGCGTCGCCGATGCGCCCTTCTGCAGCAGAGGCAAAGCGAGCGCGCGCTTTAACGCGCCCCAAGACCGCCCCGAGACTAGGGCGCGCCCTCATTTCCAACTTTCGCTTTCTCCTTCCTCGCAGAAGAAGAATTGCCGTCTCAGGCCGAAGCGCCCGCCAGAGCCATCTCGGAGCCACTTCGCCTCACCGCTTCTCCACCACCGCAAAGACTCCACCGCCACCCCAAAGCAGCTCATTTGATCCACCGCGCCCATTGAATGTGCTCGGTAAGCTCCAGCACCGTGCACAAGCTCACCGGAGCCCCGCCGCCGAGTTCGTCGTCGTGGCCACGCCATTCCCATCCACCACCGGGTCGTGAAATCTTGTGTGCTAGGTTTATCAGTAGTTCATTGATGCTCGTCCGAGCTTTAGGTTGAGCCGCCGTGGCCTCCTCCTCCTCCGACAAGCCGCCGCCGGCCCCGCTCCTCTCGAGCCGCTTATGGTCGCCGGCATCATCGCGAAGCGCCGACGAGAGGGCCGATCAAGTAGTTCAATCGATGCGTTAGGTCATAAGGGTCGTCCCGTGTAGATGTCACCGCACGGCGAACTCGCTGTCGACGAGCCATGGTTGCATGCCATGTCGCAGCTTGGCAGCCGCTGCTCTGTTTCATGTCACCGACGTGTGGGGTCATCTGTTTGCATGGGTCCCCTTTGTCGGCGACATGTGAGTAAAGAAGCTAGCTCGTTTATTTTTCGCTTTATGTGCATCTTTGAAAATAGATAAGTGGAGCTGTGTAGATCAAAAATGGTGAAATAAATTTTGTTGTGATCCTCATGACTAGATCCAGGGTTTAAAAATATTGCATGTCAGTTTGGTGACACTTTTCTGTGGAGTTTTATTTAATCATTGAAATTGCTATTTTCTTGAGAAAGGCATAATAAATCATAGAAAGATCAGAAAAATATGATTTCAAGTTTGTTACTCTTCTTGTGTAATGTACTTTCTAGGAAAAATATATGCCATGCATGTCCTATAGAAAAATTATGAGGTGTAGTTCAAGTGCCTTTAATGGCTGATTTTTGTTATTTTTGCTAGAGAGCAAAATTTGTATAAAACATGCATGTGATAATTTTTGTATAGTGATTATTTACTATTTAGAACCTAGGAAAAATACTAAATATGTTGTTTGACATTTTCATAATACAAAAGTATTTTCATGCTCATACTTAGGTCCAATCTTGTCATTTTTGTGTAGGCTATTCCACTTATCCAAATGCCATAAAAATTTGATGGTAGACTACTTAGGGTAGTACTGTGCTATGGTAATTTTATAAGTTTTTTATATGCTATAAAAATAGATGTTGCTATTCAAACCTATTATTAATTAGGGTTTAATCAAATGTTGCTTTATGCATGATTAAGAAATTAGTGAAGCTTTGGTGTATCTTTGAAGCATTCAATGAGATGTGTTGACTTAGCATATTAGTAGTAGAAGAGAATGCAGTAGATGACATGTGCTTGTAGTACATGTTCTTGGATGATGTTGACTACCTTGTATGAGATTTGTATTATACTCTCCCCATTAAAGTGAATCATGCTCATCTACCTTGCATGCAAGCATATTCATTGTGTTCATTTTATTCGATGCACCTTTTGCATAAGCACTTACGCACCGCATCATATAGGATCGCAAATCGAGAGCCCAGTCATCGTACTCGAGGAGCAGCTCGAGGTGCAGCCGCAAGAAGTGACCGGAGAAGACGAGGAGGACGTTGAGGAACTTCCGAAGTGCCCCGATCACCGCCCGAGCTCCTTCGAGAGAGGCAAGCCCCGGAGCATTTTTCTCCCCGGTTTGCGATTATTAATTAATGCTTACTTTAATTGATGCATTATGTTCAGGAGTTGTTTGCAACCGTTGCTGCATTATACCTTGTTTACCTTTGTTATACTATATCCTTGTTACCCTAGTATCCGCAGTCAAGTCAATGCTTAGCTGGCTTAGACTGGTAGAAGTCGGGTGATTTCCTGTCACCTGCGAGCTATAGGTGGTTACCTGGATCTGCTCGGATAACTATGTAGTCATGGTATAACTAAGTGTTAATTTGAAGTTGAGACCGGATGGAGACTTACAGGGTTTTGGACTATAGTGCTTTCCGTCTGTGTCGATTAAGGACCGGTCGTTGTTGGGCCTCGGGTCATGTTGAACGATGCCTTACATTTAGCTAGCCGAATAACATACCTTTCGATCGCTTGAAGCCGGGAGATTATTGAAATTTGAGTGGATTGCCCGCAACGACTTTGCATGCGGAGCAGTTTGGTAGGACACGGGCGCGATGATAAGACCGAAAAGGCGGTCGGTCGGCCTCGGGTACATGTGGTTCTGGCAAACTCAAGATTTTTCTGGATAGTTGATTCGGTGACCGATACCTCACTTTAGCGGGTGAGTGAGGTTTGTGTAAGGAATAAATTACCAGCTGGTTAATAATCGATTCGAATCGCCATCGTTCACTAGATAGTGAACACTTGACTTAAGTTACTTCATCGTAGTAATGTTGATGGAACACTTGGACAGTTATAATGGATATGACATTATGGAAGTTGTTAATGATCATTGGTTATCATTATTTGCTTAATCACATGCTTGCTCTAGTATAGGTGCAAATGTAGTCGACAGGTTAATAATAATTAACTTGACAATAATGCTTTTGGAAAGATTCTTGAAATGCTAAAAATGCCTTTTTGCAAATGAGTCAGCTACCCTACTATAAAGCCCTTCATAATCCTTGGTATCACTTTATTTTCGGTTATGTCGGGTAAGTCTAGCTGAGTACCTTCTCGTACTTAGGGTTTTGTTCCCACTTGTTGCAGATGGGCAGATGTATTATGGCTACTGTATCAACTGCCTTTATCCTGCGATGGGTGATGCTTAGGACCATGGGCATGGTCATTCCTTACGTCTCGTCTAATGCTTTTGTTGGAGATGATCATCAGCTGGCACTGTATTTGAACTCCGTGTGAGTGTGTGTGGTTTTGAACAAATGGCTTCCGCTACTTCTATTTGAACTTGTGTTGTAATAACTATGTTTAAACTCCGATGTACCTGTGATGCGAACTTTTATGTAATATGTGATGGTGACCGTTAAACTTATTACGATCTTGGCTGGTATGTGAGTTGGTTTGAAATCCTTCGTGATTTCACGGACTACCGGGTTATACGAACTTAAGTTTGCTAAATCGTCTGCTCTGGCGGGTGATTTTCTTACTTAATTTCGTATAATTGGTCGGTTCTGTTACATCCTTGATTTTTGAGATGGGACCTTCCCGGCTAGGGTTTGGTTGAAGGGGACAGAACCATATAGTTTTTGCATTCATCAAAATGCTATTTTTTTCAAAATCAAACAGTGAAATATGTTTAATCGTAGCATTTTCATGCTTGATGGTTAGATTGATGCTTCTAATGGTCAAACCGCTAGGTCTTCTTTGTCATCTAGTCTAACTTCAACCAGCTTGACAAATCAAACTAGCCACGCCAGTGTCTGGCGGTTAGACAACAAGCTCTCGTGGTTCGATCGCCAAGCCATCTCGAGACCTATAACACCCCTATCCCGGATGGTCCTACATGTCAGACATACATTGCATCCAGCAGAACTTTAGCTCGCCACTCCCTCCCTCCCCCTCTCACTAATACTCTCACTCTAAGAAAGTGGAGAATGAAGGAGACCTATGAGAGCACCACCACCCTAGCGATCTTCCTCCCTACACTCACTATGTAAGGGGATTAGGATCATAACCATAATCCTAAGATCCCTCCCTGTATCTCTATAAGTTTGGCAAGAACAAAGGCAAGCTCTACACAAGCACCCCTATATACCAACCTAGGGCCCTAGAGCAAGTTTACTCACTTCATGGTAGACCTTATCTACTTTGAATCCTTCCTAACATGAAGTTGAAAACCTTTATCAAAGCTCTTGAAAAGGATAACCATGGATAAACTAGATTTTAGTTAGCCCCTTGTTTGAGAAATGTGTGTGGTTAGATGCCCTCTAGACCTTCCTCGCTACGTGTAGAAACTAACCACCACCTTAACAATCCGTTGGCCAATTCGTTCTCGACAATCCTAGAATAGAACATTGGGCACATCATAGTGCTTGATGGTTTGACCTAAAGGCTCCATAGTAGTTAGTCGTAGGAGACTAACTCAACATGGCAATCATAGTTCTAGACCACTAGCCTTTGTCTAGTGATGGTTAGACCGACCTCCGTCCTTGGTCAGATCGACCCAACCATGGTCAAACCTTTCCACACCATGTTCAAACATATGTGTTACCCTTGTGCTTTAAACACCTCGCACGTCGGTTAATAACATGTCACAATTGCACACCTATATTAACTCTACTCCGAAACATGTGTTCAAGCATGTTTCATATGCAATCCTATCATTCTTATTACTAATTTATCCTATGCACTGGTATGGTGACTGAAGCGATTGCAAAGGTGAACATCGACCTTGAGCCAATCCCATGGAGGTGCAATATTCTAGAAAAACCCCTATGCATCTTGATTTTTTTAGAATGAGTAATAGTGATATGTTGCTATTACTTATGCATGATCGAACTTACCTAATACAATCAATGACTTATAAACCCACTTGTATGCATGATCTTCCTTGTTATATTGTTCACCATGGACCTTCAAGTATGTTTGATTAGTTATGATGCGAAATGCTTATCCGTGCTTTCGTATGTAGCTTCATGTGTCATGCCATCTATCACACTCACACCTAAGTTACCACTAACACAAACATGTTTGCATAGGAATATGTAGTCAACCTTGATTTAGCACGTGCGAGCCCGTGAAACTAATAAATTATTTTTTGTCTTACAATTGCACTAAAACTACATATCTACTATATCTCTAATGTTAATCACATATCTTTTCTTTAACATTAATTACATAACTTTTTTTGTTACAATGCATTATAAAGGTGGTTGTTTAAAATTATAGGTGTTAATAATGTGTATGTGTACTCAAGTGTATAACATTAAATTAAATTTGGCAAAGTAATTGCATGTGTTGACATATATAATATATTTTTAATAAAGCATATACGATTTTCAATATCGCGTAATCATGATTATGCGATTCGATTTTATCTGAAATGATCACGAAGCAAAAAAACATCCTAGCTAAGATATCGCGGTCAAAATTTGCTTGAGATATTAAGGAATTCTAAGGAGCAATGAAAAGGTATATACCACCTCATCGCAAACCGGTCACCTAAGCGGAAGGTGTGGAGAAAAGGTCTAGACATGAGGTCAATAACATTAGAAAATCATAAACATATAACATGGAAGTATTAAGGTGCTATGAAATGGTGCTTCTATGTTGGTTAATGTTCTTCATAGTGCGAAATGCCATTTCATAAGAGCCTTAGTAGCAATGTCATTTCATAAGAGCCTCAGTAGCACCTCAGGTTGTGTTTTTTAACTCCTCGTGGGAGCGAATATTTTAGGATTTAATGGCATTGTGCTTTTCGGTGGTAAGCGACGTTCCGTCGACAAATGAGGCGATGTGGTGACTTCGTTAATCTCAATGATTTGTCGGCCTGATCTTGAAGATACTCATAGGGGTGAATGTGCGTGCGTTGTGAGCATGTTGTCGGTGTTTTGTATAGGCACCGGCAAGTAAATTTATAGTAATGTGCATTAGGCTCGGATGATGCGCTAAAGGACACAAGATTTATACTGGTTCAAGCCGAATGTCCCTACGTTCGGTTTGTTCTTTGCTTTCGTGTTATTAGCACCGTGAACGGTTCGTAGTAGGGGGTACAAACGATCAAGAGAGGGACTGGTCCCAAGTCTCGATGGAAGGGTTGAAAGGAGGTCAAGAGCTTGGTAGCAGCTTGACTATGTGTGTGTCTTCATTGTTCGGTCAAGTCCGTCCCTCTCGAGGGAGGAAGCATCCCTTTTATAGAGGAAGGGCTAGCTTTTACAAGGGTGAGGGCTTTTAGGATGCGTAATCTACTTAGTCTTGTGGCTCATGTCTACCCGGCCCTGGTTCTTCATTCTAATGAGTGTGAAGGAAGATAAGCACCTACAATCTGTCGATGTCTCTGTAGAATGTCGGGTTGGTTCTGAATGACTACCCGCTCAGGTATGGGCCCTGATCTGATGGTTTTGACTTATGAGCCTCCCCGACCTTTGCTCCGCATGCCTTACGGGTTCCTATGAGTCTTCGCCGGAGGGACGCGGGTCGGGTGCAGAATAGCACAATGGCCAAGGTCTTCTCGCTCTTGGTGGACTGGGGGTCGGGAAGCGGGCACCGCTCCCTTGGGTCCATAGCGTGGTGACGGAATACCTGTCGCCCGTGGAGATAACAAATCCTTTTCTGGAGCGTAGCGGTTGTCGATATCTTCGTCGGGTTTCGTGTCCCAGAGTGAAGGCGGCGCCTACAACTCTCTGAGGCGAAGAGCACGCACTTTGTAACACTTTTTGGACTCTGCAGGGCGCTGGAAGGGTCTAAAGCACACATTCCGTTGTTCCCCAAGCAGTATTTTTCCTACTGAGGTGCAGTGGTATGGTCCTTGGAGCCATGGTTGACCCGAACGTCTTATCTTGCCCTGTACCTATCATTATGAGGGAATGGGAGGAGTTGTCGGGTAAGATGAAACCAGTCTTTAGATATCGAGCAGGGCGAGGCTCGTTCCTGGCCGTTGGGTGAAACGGAGATCAATCCCTATTTCTTGGGCGAGACCGACCCCGCCCCTCTGGGGTCGGGCGAGGCAGAGTCTATCCTTCCGCCCTCGGGCGAGACCGAGCCTGCCCCATAGGCGTCGGAAGAGATGGAGACTAGCCCTGAGCCCTCGGGTGAGATCATGCCCGCCCCAAAGGCGTCGGGCGAGACGTAGACTAGCCCTGAGCCCTCGGACGAGATCATGCCCGCCCCAAAGGTGTCGGGCGAGACAGAGACTAGCCCTGAGCCCTCGAGCGAGGCTGAGCTACCCCAAAGGCGTCGGTTGAGGCGGAACCGAACTCCTGTCGTTCGAGCAAGGAACGCTACGGCGCCCTTATCCATCCAAAAGTTTTTATCGTTCGGTGGTTATTGGTTCCACCTTCTGGGGTACCCCGATATTAGGTCCCCAACAGTAGCCCCTGAGCCTCTAGGTGATTCGGATAGAACCGTCTGGAGGGTGTTCTCGGACCCTTCGCGGGTAAGGCTGAAGGACTTAGTTTTTCGTCAACTGGATATTTTTCGAGGGGTCGTGGTATCCCGTTTGTGGGGATCTCATTCAGGGCTAACCTAGCCGGGGCTTGACCATGTGAAAGGACCTAGGATGCCGCCTAGAGGGGGGGGGTGAATAGGCGTTTCTGAAAAATAACACCTTTAAATGCGGAAACAATTAGAAAGGGGAGTTTCCAAAATGGAAACTCCAAATTAAGAGTACTACCACCCCTCACAAGTTAGCCACAAAGTAAACAAGGTATAAAGAATATATCTAGAAGCTACAACCCTGCAACACCAAGTTAGAACAGAGAATAAATATTTTCAGTGCAGGCAGGAAATACCGGACGTGTCTGGTATGAATACCGGACGTGTCCGGTATACACGATTTGTGCAAATCGGCCCCGAACTTGCTCCTTTCGATTTCTATCTTCAAACCAAACTGCAGGCACCTAATGGAGATGACAATATACACAGAGAACCTGCAGAACAGCTAGAGCAACACAAATATCAAATGAAATGCGAATTTAGACACGATATTTGTTTTACCGAAGTTCGGACTCGTTCGAGTCCTACTCTCCGTTGAGGGGGCTGCGGGCGACCCAGCGAAGGTCAGCCCTAGAGGGTACCACGAAGGTCACTCTAGTGGAGTCTTTTCCAACTCCTTTTCCTCCTTCCACTAATTTGATTCCGAGGCGGCGGAATCGGACTGCTATAAACTTTCCGAAGCAACCACAATCTCTCGGTTGCTCTCCCGTGACGCCCTAACCGTCTAGGACCGAAGAGTCCAAGAGTAACAAATGCGAATCACGAGATTGACAATATGCACAAGTGCTCAAGTGGTGGCTTGCTCTCTTTTTAAAATTCTCTCAACCCACAAATTGATTTTGCAATTTGGATCACACACTCACTAAGAGAGGGTTTAGGAGAGTTGGCAAGGCTCAAAAACGTGTGTCTATCTCAAAGAGAATCAGTGACCTCCAAAGGTGGAGGCTTGGGGGTATTATAGCCCCTTGAAAAACTAGCCGCTTTTATAGCCGTTGCAATCGGACACGTCCGGTATGCATACCGGACACGTCCGGTATGACTCAAACTGCGCCAACGGTAACTAAGTTACAGTGATGTTGTGAGGCGTCGGAACTCCCGAAGTATGCCGGGACTTCCGACCGTCGGAACTCTCGACTCAAGTCGGAACCCCCGACCCTCAGCAATTTTGAAAAACATGTAACTAAGTTAAAGTTAGTGAGGTGTCGGAACTCCCGACGCATGTCGGAACTCCCGACCCTCACGGCTTTTGAAAACTAGCCGTTGGCTTCTGGTCATCCATACCGGACACGTCCGGTGAGAATACCGGACACGTCCGGTATGACCAGGACAATGAAACCTCTAAGTCTGTTGAAGTGCGAGACGTCGGAACTCCCGACCCATGCCGGGACTCCCGGCCGTCGGAACTCCCGACCTACGTCGGAACTCCTGACGAAGCAACCCGAGAACAACAATTTTACAGCTGCTGGACAAATACCGGACACGTCCGGTATGAATACCGGACACGTCCGGTATTGCTGCATCAACAAGAAATCGATTAGCACATTTGTCGCTCAAATAATCAAACCTCACATGGGTTGGGTTGAGCACTTATGAAACATTATCTATCAACATGATGCATCCCTCTTAATAGTACGGCATACCTATTAAACTCAAGATCAAAGGAAAAATGAATTTATACCACTTGAGTTGATTTCTTTTGAATTGATGCCGTCCCTTCCAATCTTCATCAAGTAAGGGTGCTAACAAGTTGATGTTGATCTTTTCATTTGAGCATAGCCATCTTGAGCATGTGACTTGATTCCATTCATCAAATTTGAATAACCCCAAACGTATCAAGTCACTTCCATCAAATACTTCATTATAGATTTGATTCTTCACATCAATATGACCATCTTAGCTTGATTAGTACCTCAACTAAATGCAAGTACTTTCTTCTTCACCCTAGCTAGGTTCTTCGGCCGCCAAGCCGTCGCTTGCCCTTCACCCTTGCTTAGTACCTCGAAGCCTTTCCTTGCTATCTTCACCATCTCAAGCCATCAAGTCACATCTTGTGTTGAATCATCCATTCATATGTATTGTTATCTTTTTATTTTAATTTAGCAAGCTTCAAATATGAGACCATTCCATATGCAATCCCTCATGTCTCATTAACTAATAATCATGAGCTTGCTTTCACATAGTACATGGAAATTCCACAAAAAATAAGCCTTCACATGAATTCCATTTGCATTGTTGTCTTGTGCTTGAACTAGATTGTTTATACAACAACACATCATTTTGGCTTTCATTAAGTACCGTGAGATAACCTATTACCTGTTCACACTTAGCAACGGGTTAGTCCTTTAATCACGTTGTCATTCAATCAACCAAAACCCACTAAAGGGCTAGATGCACTTTCAATCTCCCCCTTTTTGGTGATTGATGACAACTTGATTAAAGCTTACAAAATGATATAAACATTTAAACTTTTGGGTTCAATGATTTATGAGAGGCTCCCCCTTAATATGTGCTTATGATTAGAATTCACAAAATGACCTCAAATATCAATTGCACATACTAAACAAATAGGAGACTCCCCCTAAATCATTGCATCCGTGGGGTGCATGTGTGTGTGTGACAAAGAGAAACCGTGATGCATATGACAAGATATATCATACAAGAATAAATATAAAGGCATCACATCAAATATTTTCATTCTAGCATGCATAGTCCTTATGAAAATAAATATGACACATGTAATTCATACATAGCACTCATTATAAATTTTCTCAAGTCCAGAAACCACTGATATATAGATAAAGATCATGTCTCAAGAGATACATAGATAAAGCATAAGTCTCATCTCTCACAAGATATAATCTCAATGAAGCTCAAAAACAAACTACAGCCTATAGTACAAGTCTTCAGGTACAAAGATAAGCAAATGAAATTATCCTGAAGCTTTAATCAGTCTCTCTCCCCCTTTGTCATCAATCACCACAAAGGTCCAACAATGACATACTAAGGACAAAGGGGCTACAAGCTGTCACTAATCTCTGGCATCACTCATCATCATCATCATCTCTCCCATCATCTTCGTTATCAGAGCGGGTAACACCAGCCGGACGAGAACCACCGGCACCAGATGGGTCGTAGCCACCAGAGCCGTAGTAGCCGCCACCACCTGTCAAGTCACTCCACCAATCTGTAGCATAGTCGTCGGCAGTGCTGGGACGTGGCTGAGAGTGAGTAGGCACACGAGCCTGAAGTGGTAGAGTGTCAGGGTGTTCAGGTGCCTGCTGCTGCTGCTGTCGCTGTATGAACTCAACATACTCTCTATCATATCTAGCCTGCTGCTGCTCCTCGGTCTCAGGCTCACTAGCTGCCTCATCTGATAGAGGAGATCTAGGAGGATCAAGCTCAAGATTAGAAGCAATTTGCTTCAAAGTCCGAGTGTCCTTCCTCCTAGCCTCCCTCTCCTTCTGCTGCCTAGTCTGGATGTCACGGCACATCCCAAATATGGAGCTGAAAAGCCTGTGGATAGGCGAGGGAGGACTGCCACGGCGTGAAGTAGAATGTGAAGGAGCACGTGGTGAAGGTGAAGCTCCTGCTGGTGCACCACTCCGAGGTGCATCTGCCTCTGGTGCTGCTGCTGCTCCTCCTGGTCCTGCTGGAGGTAACCCTGTCTCAGGCAGATCTGCAATAATCTTCAGGGCCTTGTGAATCTTATCATACTCGAAAGTGTGCCCAGTCACCTGCTCAATCATATGCATGATATAAGGAGCAAAACCACAGCCCTTGAGGGGCCTCTCTCCAACACTCCTGATCTCGAACCAAATAAAATCAAACACGCTGAAGGGCCGAGCATCAGGTGCCATCCTGTGG
Organism: Miscanthus lutarioriparius; assembly: GCA_904845875.1. Lineage (NCBI taxonomy): Eukaryota > Viridiplantae > Streptophyta > Magnoliopsida > Poales > Poaceae > Miscanthus > Miscanthus lutarioriparius. The sequence goes on from CAJGYO010000012.1 coordinate 3,427,786, forward strand.
AGTAGGTTCCTGGAATAATCTGCAATGTTGCCCTTGTCTCCACCCTTGCAGTCAATAGTCTTTCTGAACATCCTGTCCAGGTATCTGTAGGTAGGGTGAAGACCTAGAACCTTCCCCACAGCTCCTCTCTCACCACCAGGAGGATACATATATGCAAGCTGCTCAGGGGGTAACACCTGCTCGGTGTGGATCCTGTCCCTCTGGAGATCATCCTCTGAGAAGCCAAGCTGGGCGGCAAAAACATCATAGTCAACACTGTACCACTGGCCCTCAAGCATCCAGTGCATCCGCCGCTCATCCTCCTCAACAAATAGAGTAGCATAGAACTGAGCTACTACCTCTGTGTTCTAGTCATGTTGGAACTCCATGATCTCATAAGCCCAGCATACTGCAAATAGCAATGGCATGATCAATCGAGGCCTTACGCAACTCAGTAATGTCGCCAGTCAATCCATCGAGACACAGCAATCACGGGGTTCTGGTGAGAATCACTTGGAGTAGAAATCCAGGTGAAAGGCTGTCTGGAAGCGGTGATCGTACTGAACCTTAGGTAAGCCCCTCGGATCAACCCTTCGCTCATCTCTAGCTCTCCTGGTCATACCCTTTCCTCTGTAATCAACTCTGGGAACATAGGAGGGTACATTGGGCAGACGTGTCTCAAGGAGACCATAGTGCATCCCCTGACCAGGCTGGTGCTGAACTGGAGGAACTGGCTCCTCCTCCTCCTCATCTGAGCTGTCACCGTCTGATCCTCTGTCAGTGCTCTTCCTCTTTCTTTCATCTCTAGACTCCACTCTGAACTCATCAGTGTCTGTGTCAGAAGAAGAGTTCCCGGACCCCTCTGCATACTGAGCTGCTGCACTAGAGGCAGCCCTGGTGGTCCTCCTGCTGGTCGGCTGAAATCCAGGATGCATATCCTGTCTCGCCTTCTTGTACTTCTCAAGTGCTGGATCATGCCTGTGCTTGGACCTCGGCTCCTGTCGTCCACTCATGGCTGCTGTCCTGTATCCAAAGATTTTCATAGAATTTTAGATACATGCCCACAGCTTCTTCTCGAATTGTAATTAGACATAGATTCTTTTATCCAAGGTTTTACAATCACCTTGACATACCATTGTCACAAGGTTTGCAAAACATAGATACAGAAGAAACTGTGCCTAATAAACAATTCTAGGATAGCATTGAATCAAAGGAAGCAGGGAGCCTGCTCTGCTGGGTCATACCGGACACGTCCGGTATGGGCGACCAGCAACCCTAACCAGGGTTCCTTGATTCAAACCAACACGGATTAATACCAAACTTTGGGCATTGCTTCTCCATCACCAATGCAGCATATTGACCGAAGGAATTTTCAAATCATGTATTGACCAAGTAGATCGGACGAGGTCCGTGATTAGGGTACCTTGAGAGGAGAGAAGAGAGAGCGATGTGAAATCCAAATCCACGGGCCTTCAATCCTTGATCCAAGCCTTCTCCAATGCAATCTCCCTCTCTCTCTTTTCCTTGGTGAAATCCTTGGTCGCCCTAGGTGGGAAGAAGGGCGTCGGCTGGTTGATTTGGAGGAGGCAAGTCTGTTTGGGCCGAAGGGGTATGCTCTGTTTTTATAGTCCCTCTCATACCGGACACGTCCGGTAGAATACCGGACACGTCCGGTAGAATACCGGACACGTCCGGTATACGCGGGCTAGCCCAAATAATTCCAAGATGTGTTCTCACTCTTCCAATCCCTTTCTCTGTTGTTGCTCAGTCCAAAAAGGTGTATGATCTTGATCCAAACCGAGTACTATTACTTTTCTTATCTAATGCCATCAATTTATTTTCTCTTTTCCAAATAAATGGCATAATCAATAATTTGCTTGCTTGAGAGAGATAAAGTGAGACAAAGTAGATTGTGGACTTAAGAAAAACCATGTCATGTGTGATTAGCCGATCAAACAATCAAGGAGAGCCATAATCACCACATGACAGGGCTAGGTCGCAAAGACCAAGATTCAAATAGTTTTTCAAGTTCACACCACCTACACATGCTAGTTATGGGTTTTGAAAAACATCTCTCCTATGTCACACAAATGCACATTCTAACATGTAAAGGGCCTTAGATGCACTTACAATACATGTATGTAAAAACATACCTTTGCCTTGAGCCCACAAGAATACCACTAAGAAGATACATGGCATGATAATCTTTATGTTGACCTTGATTGCCAAGTAATCATGCTTGATGCAAATTCAATTTTTCATTCAGAGGACTACAAAGAGTGCTAGATAAATTTGTTAGTCCACAATGGTGCAAAATAGAAATTTATCTCCCCTAAATAAGTGCTTCAAGTATTTTGAATGACTTTCAACAAGCACTTTTATTTTGATAAGAAATTGAGAGCCAATTTTCATTTTGACCATAAACCAAATAAGATTGCCATATTTAAAAGTGAGTTTAAGAGATGCTCACAATCCACTTAGATTTGATAAAACACAAGCTTACGAGTATGTTAGGGATATATGAAAATGTATGGATCGAATACTCGGTTGTAACACAATTAGTGTTCGGTCCATGCAATACGGACATGTCCGGTAGTATACGGACACGTCAAGGAATACACAGACGGAAACAACGACTTTTACGTCCCTGGCCATACCGGACACGTCCGATAGTTGCAAGACAGAACCAATTAATTTCTTTTGTGATTCTTCGTTTTAAATGTAATATTTATTTATTCTATACTTGCATCTCAACAAATAAATTACTCTACTAGAGAGCTAATAAAGGCATCGTAAAGGCAAATATGATAAACATCAAGTAAAACTTATTAACCACTTTCAATATTTCACAAATATGTCTATTTATGACCTTTTGTACACAAACCGAACAAAGTGGCTATGATATAAAGTTTAGGTACTTGTTACCAATGATGAGGATGAAATAGATGATATATTTATTGAATTATCTTGGTCACCATATTAGGGATTATGATAAGAATTGGTTGATAGATTGAGTGAATATTATCAAGTTGCTTGCTCAACCACCCCAAGCTTTCATCTCACCACCAAGTACCTATATTATCAACCTAAGCACATTTTGGTACCCAACTCTTGTTGGGTCCTTTTGGGTTAGTCAACAAGTGTTTAGGCACCCAAATGGCCTTAGTACTAGTTTGTGGTGAACACATCACCTTACTAGTGCTAATTCCATTTGTGGTCTTCCTAAGCATATTTAATTGTGTTCGGCTTAGGGATGTTACCATTTGGGCAATCATAGCTTAGATGCCCCTTTCTTCCACAAGCATAGCATATGCGACCTTTGTTTGCCCTATGCTTGTTTTGCTTGTATGGACATCCATCAACCTTGTGGCCCATCTCATTGCACCCATAGCATCTTCTAGTTGCAACTTGGGCTTGCTTTCTTGCTTCTTTGTTCATTGGGTATTTCTTGGTAGGATGCCCCAATTTCTTGCTCATGAGACAAGCACATTGTCCATGACTCTTCACTTGCTTGGCCTCCTTGGTAGAAGCCTTTTGATTGGCGGCTTCAACCTTGTCGGCCCAACTCTTGTGTGGACACATAGCCCACTCATGTCCATACAATCCACAACCATAGCACATCCTTTTTCCATGTTTCTTGCTCTTGGTTGTGTTGGTTTTTGCTTGAGATGTGATTCTTTTGTTGGGCTTTGGAGGAAGCAAGGTTTGAACCCTTCTCAAGCTTCTTCACCATGTTATCACGGTTATCTTGAGAAGGTTGTGCTTTCTCCTTACCCTTCAACCGAATCACATCTTTCTTTAATCTTTGCACTTCTTCTTTGAGCTCTATGTTTTCTATAAGATTTAGCTCAATCGAAGATTGGCTTGCTTGAGGAGCACACTCATTAGTACAAGAAATATTTATTTGAGATGGTGTACTAGTGAGCGGATGTGTGAGAGGTTGAGAGAATTTTACCGATGTAATCACAACCTCATGAGCCACCTCAAGCATGATGCTTGATTCTACTACTTCCTCATGAGAGCACTTTAGATGAACATAATTTGCTTGTAGCTCATTATACTTGCTTGATAGTTCATCTAGCCTTGCCTTGAGCTCGAAGTTTTCCTTCTCTAGTTGTGAAACACTAGAAGAGGAATTAGTAACTAAAGCATGCTCGATTGACAATTTTTCATACCTCTCATTTATTGCCTTTAGCTCTTGCAATTTGGAGATGAGAAACTTTTCTTGATTTTGAAGCGATTGCTCTTGCTTCTCAATCTCTTCTTCAAGCTCATCATTCTTTTCAACTATCTTCATGATGATGAACTTGTCTTTATGGTTGAGATGATCAAGGTTGTAGTTGTCTTCAACTTCAACATCACTCTTATCTTGATCATCTACTTGTGCTTTCTCCTTTTCTTGATCTTTCTTGTTATTCTTCTTCTTGCTTTTCTTGGCCATGAGACACAAGCGATGAGTATCATGAGATACTGAGGTTGACTCATCACTTGGTCGCCATCGGGCTTGAGCATCGCTACAAACAAATGCTTGTCTGTTCTGTTGCCTCGGCCATACTGGGACACGTCCGGTAGGCATACCGGACACGTCCCAGTACATGCAAAGCAGACAAGAGGTCATCTTATTGCCGCTTGCACTTCTTGCTCGGCTCGGCACTCTTGAGGTTTTGTGAGGCTTCTTCATTTGTATGAAGACACAATGGATATTCTTTCCATTGACTCGATCTCAAGTGCATCATCACATTTGGATTTTCCATATAAATCAAAAAGTCTAGTCCAAATGAGATGAGCACTCTCCGGAGGTGGTTGTCCATTGAATATTGCCTCATCTTGAACCTCTACACTTAATGTACTCAAAATAATATTAATAGCTTGAGCATTGAGTTGCACGCATATTTCTTCCTCTTTTGATAAATTTTTGTAGTTGCTCCAATCAACTATAGAAAGAGGTATGCTTGCATCTACAATATGCTCAACAAGAGGACTAATATCTCTAAAAGCATTGAGTACATGTATTGACCAAGTAGAAAGTTTGAACCATCATTTTGGAGAAGCACCGGCTCCAACTCGATAGGCGTCGACATCCTTTTCTCACGGCGGTGAAGCTTTAGGTGACAACCTCGCTCCGATACCAATTGAAAGGACCTAGGATGCCGCCTAGAGGGGGGGTGAATAGGCGTTTCTGAAAAATAACACCTTTAAATGCGGAAACAATTAGAAAGGGGAGTTTCCAAAATGGAAACTCCAAATTAAGAGTACTACCACCCCTCACAAGTTAGCCACAAAGTAAACAAGGTATAAAGAATATATCTAGAAGCTACAACCCTGCAACACCAAGTTAGAACAGAGAATAAATATTTTCAAAGGCAGGAGGAAATACCGGACATGTAAACGGTATGAATATCGGACGTGTCCAGTATATACACGATTTCGCAAATCGGCCCCGAACTTGCTCCTTTCGATTTCTATCTTCAAACCAAACTGCGGGCACCTAATGGAGATGACAATATACACAGAGAACTGCAGAACAGCTAGAGCAACACAAATATCAAATGAAATGCGAATTTAGACACGATATTTGTTTTAGGAAGTTCGGACTCGTTCGAGTCCTACTCTCTGTTGAGGGGGCTGCGGGCGACCCAGTGAAGGTCAGCCCTAGAGGGTACCACGAAGGTCACTCTAGCTGGAGTCTTTTCCAACTCCTTTTCCTCCTTCCACTAATTTGATTTTGAGGTAGCGGAATCGAATGTTACAAACTTTCGAAGCAACCACAATCTCTCGGTTGCTCTCCGTGACGCCTAACCGTCTAGGACCGAAGAGTCCAAGAGTAACAAATGCGAATCACGAGATTGACAATATGCACAAGTGCTCAAGTGGTGGCTTGCTCTCTTTTTAAAATTCTCTCTCAACCCACAAATTGATTTTGCAATTTGGATCACACACTCACTAAGAGAGGGTTTAGGAGAGTTGGCAAGGCTCAAAAAGCGTGTGTCTATCTCAGTGAGAATCGATAGCCTCCAAAGGTGGAGGCTTGGGGGTATTATAGCCCCTTGAAAAACTAGCCGTTTTTATAGTCGTTGCAATACCGGACACGTCCGGTATGCATACGGACACGTCCGGTATGACTCAGATCACGCCAACGATAACTAAGTTACTGATGGCGTTGTGAGGCGCCGGAACTCCCGAAGTATGCGGGACTTCCGACCGCCGAACTCTCGACTCAAGTCGGAACCCCGACCCTCGGCAATTTTGAAAAACATGTGGCGAAGTTAAAGTTAGTGAGGTGTCGGAACTCCCGACGCATGTCGGAACTCCCAACCCTCACGGCTTTTGAAAACTAGCCGTTGGCTTCGGTCATCCATACCGGACACGTCCGGGTGTGAATCTCGGACACGTCCCAGTATGACCAGACAATGAAACCTCTAAGTCTATTGAAGTGCGAGACGCCGAACTTCCGACCCATGCCGGGACTCCGACCGCCGGAACTCCCGACCCACGTCGGAACTCCCGGACAAGCAACCCGAGAACAACAATTTTACAATTCTTTGGACAAATACGGACACGTCCGGTATGAATACCGGACACGTCCGGTATTGCGCATCAAAGAAGAAATCGATTAGCACATTTGTCGCTCAAATAATCAAACCTCACATGGGTTGGGTTGAGCACTTATGAAACATTATCTATCAACATGATGCATCCCTCTTAATAGTATCGGCATACCTATTAAACTCAAGATCAAAGGAAAAATGAATTTATACCACTTGAGTTGATTTCTTTTGAATTGATGCCGTCCCTTCCAATCTTCATCAAGTAAGGGTGCTAACAAGTTGATGTTGATCTTTTCATTTGAGCATAGCCATCTTGAGCATGTGACTTGATTCCATTCATCAAATTTGAATAACCCCAAACGTATCAAGTCACTTCCATCAAATACTTCATTATAGATTTGATTCTTCACATCAATATGACCATCTTAGCTTGATTAGTACCTCAACTAAATGCAAGTACTTTCTTCTTCACCCTAGCTAGGTTCTTCGGCCGCCAAGCCGTCGCTTGCCCTTCACCCTTGCTTAGTACCTCGAAGCCTTTCCTTGCTATCTTCACCATCTCAAGCCATCAAGTCACATCTTGTGTTGAATCATCCATTCATATGTATTGTTATCTTTTTTATTTTAATTTAGCAAGCTTCAAATATGAGACCATTCCATATGCAATCCCTCATGTCTCATTAACTAATAATCATGAGCTTGCTTTCACATAGTACATGGAAATCCCACAAAAAAATAAGCCTTCACATGAATTCCATTTGCATTGTTGTCTTGTGCTTGAACTAGATTGTTTATACAACAACGCATCATTTTGGCTTTCATTAAGTACCTGTGAGATAACCTATTACCTGTTCACACTTAGCAAATGGGTTAGTCCTTTAATCACGTTGTCATTCAATCAACCAAAACCCACTAAAGGGCTAGATGCACTTTCACCATGGATCGAGACCTCAGTAATGCTTGCGCCCTTGATTTCGGATCGTTCGCGGACCCATCCCCAGTTGGGCCGGTCGCCGAGCTTCTGGGCCCTAGGTGGGCCAAAGAGAGAAAGATCTTAGCGACCTGCGTTTCCCAGATGGGTAGAGAGTCTGAATTCGCCTGGGGAAGATGAACTGTCCACCGTGACTTTTGGTGGGAAAGGATAGGGACTTCGGGCACGTGCCCCGCGCCATGACGCAGCGGTGCGCGTGGCAGGCCCCGGAGATCGAGGCGGACGGTTGCCCTTCTCGCGTCCGTTGCCCCTATAAAACCACGGGGTTCGCCCCCATGGTTCCGTATTTTGCTCCCTTACCTTTGCGCCTTGAAACATTCGCCGCCAATCGCCCCAGCCTCCTATGCCCGCGCCGCCACCGTCAGCCGGCTTGCATCCGTGCTGCAGCCGCCGTCAAGCTTGCGCCTGCCCCGTAGCCGCCATCGAGCTCGCGCCCCCCTTTCTCCCCAATTGCTTTGATGGAGTTGTGGGGCAGATCTAGCATCACCCCACCATGTTTGGAGGGCCTCGTCTGCCGTGGCCTTCTCCGCCCACTGTCCACCGTCCAGGAGTGGCTGCTACTTGGCGATGAGGGTGAGCCGGTGCCGCCCGAAGGGTATGTCGTTTCTTTCGCCATCTTCCATGAGCGGGGATTTGCGGTACCCGTGCATAGATTCCTTCGGGAGCTGCTGGATTATTATGAGGTGGAGCTGCAGCATCTAACTCCCAACGGGGTTCAACATATGGCGGCGTTTGTTGCCCTGTGCGAGGGTTTCCTGGGGATCGATCCCCATTTTGATATATGGCAGTATTTCTTTACCATTAGTTTGTCGAAGAGGAAGATTGGAGGGAAAGATGTGAACGCGCCAATGGGATGTGCCAGCATTCATCTGCGCCATACCCGGTCGAGGGGTTACCCATACATGCGTCTAGTGACATCCAACAAGGGATGGCACTTGCAGTGGTTTTATGTTAGGGATGATGTGAGTGCCACCCTACCGAGGTACACCGGACGCCTTATTGAAGAGGCTCCGGAGTCGTGGAGCTGGGGCGTCCAGTCCAAAGACAAGAAACACCTCTCTGACCTTCTTTCTGCCCTTCAAGCCCTGAAGGATCAGGGCATAAAGGGGACGGGGATTATCGGCGCCTATCATGCGAGGAGGGTGGCGCCGCTGATGGCACGCGTGCTTCCCCTGCATGGGATGATGCCTGGAATGTCGTTCGAGGGGATGGTGCTTGTTGACGAGGCACTCCCCTTTTTAGAAGTGGCACATCGCATTAAGGAGGCGACAGAGCCGACGAAGGACTCCAAAGGCAGCGTCCTCGACATTGTGTATCCGGTGCCCGAACATCCCCCAATGCGGCCAGAACCTGGGTTTCTCGAATTCGTAAGCCCTCTTCTCCCGTGCTCTTTTCTTTTTCCTGAATCTCCATTTTTTAATACTTGCTTTTGTGACGTTGGGACCAGCCGAGGGGGCTAGTCTTCAAAGATAGTCTGGTTCCGCTGCCGAAGGACAAGGCCATGGCGGTGGCGAATCGACTCGTGGCCGAGCAGGACAAGAAAGCAAGGGAGCAGATGAAGAGGGCGAAACGACAGAAGCAGGAGGCACGGGATCGGGGAGAGGACGTGAGCAGTGACGATGACGACGATGACGATGACGATGACGACGAGGTAGCCGTCGGCGTGGATTGGGACATCTTGGAGGATGAGGACACGATGACAAGTGGCCACTCGTCCGTGCAGGGACCCTTCTCGTTCCACACGGAGGGAAGTGAATCGGTGAGGTCGGTGGAGGCTGGCGGGTCCGCCGCTTTGCACGGCGTGCCGGCCGAGGACCGGTGGATGGAGGAAAGCGGGCCTACTGCTGCCGACCCCGAGGTGATGGTGGAGGGGAGTGGCTCTGGTGCCATGCCCCATGAGACGGGGGAGGGGAGTGGCTCTAGTGCTGCGCCCCATGAGACGACGGAGGGGAGCGGCTCTGGTGCCGCGCCCCACGAGACGATGGAGGGGAGCGGCTCTAGTGCCGCGCCCCACGAGGTGAGCCCCCCTGCCCCGGAGCAGGGGGTAGGCTCAAAACGGTCCCGCCAGATGAGTCGGGGCAGGGATCTGGGGATCCGTCCCCAAAACGCTTCCGCCGGCCGAGGGCGTCAACGTGAGCTGCTGATTCCCCTGTTTTCATCCTTTTTCCATTTCTATTTTGATCTAATGGCTATTACCTTTGTGTAGGTTCTTGCGGACGGGTCACCCCCTGGGGCTAGCGCCCAAGAAGAGTCTCGCCATTCAGGTGGGACAGATGGCGTCGCCTAGCGTCACCCCTGTTTCGGGCAGGAGTAGTGCCGACGTTGGATCTGCATTGGCCAACCCGACGGCGTCTGCGGTGGCACCCACGCCCGTGGAGGTTACCGAGCAGGTGGCTTCCTCCATGGCGGACGTGGTACAGCCGGCCGAGGGCCGCATACCGCCGGTGGAGGTGGTCGTGACCGCGCCAAGCCAGGATCAGCGGGGCGCGGTTGTGGTGGTGCTCGAGGGCGTAGTGCAATCCGTGCCACCGGGGGCCCAGGTGGATCCGCCCGTGGCGCTCGAAGCGGCCCAGATGGAGGAGGGTCTAGTTGGAGGGTCCTCGATCGCGGGCGGTGGTCTTTGCATAGGGTCGAGGAGGGCCGCCGCCGCCCCTTTGTCGGGAGGAAACCGCGCTCCCAGCAGGGGAGAGCCGCCGCTTCGATGGATGGCGCTTTCGGGACCCGGCGTCGGCTCTTTTTCTTGCTTGATGATCATTAGAGAGCATGGAGCGGGAGGTCTTGACATCAGAATTTCGACAATCTTTGGAGGCCTGGACTGAGGCCGAGGAGGAGCCTGCGTGAAATCGTTGTTCCTACTACCTGTATTCGCTTGATTTTCTTCTTTCTTCGCATGTTTTTGTGTTTTCGTATTTACGATACCAGTCTTCTTCCTCTTGAGACTCTTGTTGCTCGTAGCTGAAATAATCCTCTGATTCCTCCGTGAGCGTATATGAGTGGGATCGCCTTTCGAGGAGGCCAGGCCATGGCGAGAGATATATAGCACAGCTTGCTTGTCGCGCTTAGGAGCAGGAGGCCCAGGCGCGTGAGGACGCGAAGGAGGCCCACGGGATGTTTGAGGATTTGTCGGCGAGGTCAAAGCTGGATGAGGAGGAGATCGCTAGGCTCCGAAAGGAGCGAGACGAGCTACTGCAGAGGAAAGCCACGGTTGATGAGAGGGCCGGCGAGGTCCTGAAGGAGCTAGAGATGGAGCGGGACCTCAGACGAAAGGCCGAGAGTAGGGCCATGGCCCTTCAGCAGAAGGTGGATGAGGACGTCGAGATAGTCTATTCCCTCCGGGCGGATCTCGATGACGCGGTGAGCCAAAGGTTGAGCGTCGAAAACGTCTCTGTCAAGCTGGAAAAGGAGCTTGACCATGTACGAAGGACCCTTCAGACTGAGAGCGATGAGCACGATCGTCTGCAAGCTACGGTCAGGGTGGTCCTTGATTCCCTGAAGGTGGTGGAGCCAGTGGAGACCAGCCCGCTTGCGGCTCGTGCCGCAGGTATCACGGCTCGGGTGGGCTAGCTTGAGGAGAGTGCTTTTCATGCCGGGATTACTCAGGCCTTCACCGTTGCCCATGCTCATTACGAGAAGGAGATCAACCTGAAGGTGATGAGCGAAGGTTTCCCGCTTACCTATGAGGATGATGAGCTGGAGGCGATTGAGAAGGTGGTGGCTCCCCTTGCGAAGAACCTAGCGGATAGTCTGAAAGAAATGGTTCTCCCTTTGCGGGAGTAGTTAGTCGAATAATTTTGAGCACGACTTATATGTAATATGTGAACAAGTGTCGGTATTTTCGAGTCTGGACGCAGTTTTGTGATTTTGCTTAATAATTTCGTTTTGTTTGATTTTTTGCGATCTTACCAATCTGTTCCCCCAAATCTTGCCGCTGGTCTTGATGTGAGGAGATTGTTTCGAAGAAAGGAAGGGATGTAGCCGTACCTTCACCAGCCCCTGAGTAAGGTCCGACCCCTTGCATTTGCTGGGGTCGGGTTTACTGGAGACCGAAACGTTTGGATGGAATCCCATTCCGTGGTTTTTGTGACAGGGTCGACGAAGTCCTTGGATGTCATTGCAATATTCCCCGCCCTGTCTTCCAACAGAATTCCCCAAATGGGGACTCTATGGGCTCGGCAAGGTAGGGCCTTCGAACCTGTGTCCCTGTATTGAGCGGCTCGAGCCCCCGAGCCTTATCAGGGTCTGATAGGGGTCGGCCGTAATTTGCGTGTTACCCCGTCCTCGATTTTCGCAATCGGAGGGGCTGAGTAAACGACACTTGCCTCGATGGCTCGAGTATAGCGCTCAATGAGCTCGCTAATGGGTACGTTCGTGTGGAATCCGGGTCCATCATTTGCTGATGGGGTCGGAAGAGCCCTCTGGTGGCACTCCACAACTTCTTAACCCGCCTCCCGGTAGATGCCCGAGCTGTTCGATCGGCTCAGGCGGCCCGATGGCCTCTTCTCGATGGAGATTCTGTGGGTTTGGCTCGGGGTTAGAATCGAACGAGAAAAGTTTGAGATGTCCCTGTTCGTTTTTGAGCGGGGTCGGGCAAGGCCGTTGGGGCTCGTCTCAGTTATTTCTCCCTGGCTCTGTTCGGTACGAGGCGGCCTCGAGCCCTTCATGGGCCGGCCTTCGAACCTCGGCCTACTGTCACCTATATCGAATGAGGTGACGGCCGTTTCGTGACGTGACACGAAGCGTTGGGATGCAATGTTTTGCATATGTAATGTTTGAATGCATAATTTAATCGAAATAAAGGCGGGGTCGGTAACGTTACCTTGGTAGCATGAGTGGCGGAAAAGCTCCTACCAGATGGGTTCGGGCCCTGATGTTTGTGACGAGGTCTGGAGTAACCTGCATAAGAATCGCTATTCTTTGTTTTCGTATTTCGGTGGCGATCCGAGCCGTTCGATTAACTTGGGCAACCTGACAGCTTCTCCTTTGGGGGAGATTCTGTAGGCGGACCCCTCCGAACCCTTCTTGAGAAGGCAGACATCGAAACTGGAGATGCGAGGGGCGTTGAGTATGATTTTTCTAGTGAACAGAAACACCGTAGCTATCGGGGCGTAGGGTCTGCTAGTTCATCCAGTCTTACTCAAAGTTTTATGCCCGTATTTCACGCCCCTGGTTCCAAGCGTACAGAGGGGTCGGGTGAGGAGGATATCTAGACTGGTAGACACACTCGGCAGCCCCCGAGTGATGTTTGTGTCCCCACCGTTTGACGGGGTCGGAAGCTCGGTAAAGAATTTTAACACGTAAAGTAAGAAGGCAGAGATGCTTATCTTTCTTTGGACATTCATTCGTCGTTTGCTCCCCTTCACAGAGATCCTGTCGTCGGATCGTTCAGTGGTCCTGCATGGGGAGGCGAAGGGTCATCTGCCCATGTGGGCGCCTTAATTGCCGCGTCCGGAGCAGGTCAGTGGCGGGCCATACCAAGGTAGTGTCCAGTTTGACCGAGGGGGGACGCCTCGTCGACCGGGACGCGTCCCATCAGTTCCGGCGCGTCCCCTCAGGTGTCTATCAGCATTGATTCCGTATTTAAGGAGGGGAAGGGAGAGGGTTTTTCGTCCAACCTTTCGCCTTTCCTTAGCTACGGTGTCTCCTCTTTAAATAGGGAGGGGAAGGAGAGTTCTCATCGCACCTCTTCTTCTACCTCTGAGCCGCTACCTCTCCTTCTTCCTTTCCACCGAATGTGTCCGTGCGTTGCAGCGGTTCCTGAGTGAGGAAGGGTAATGCCAGAGAGAGAGAGAGGGAAACTCACTGATCCGCTCCTACTTCCGGAGCGTGATGTCGAGCTGGAGGTCATCCAACGTAGATGAGGTGGTGCGGGCCGCCTTTGCCGGGAAGAGCTTGATGCCGCTGAAAGAGGAGGAGTACTGGAGGGTGCCGAGCGTCGTCAGCCTCGTCGTCATTCATTGCGACCTCCCCACGGCGGGAGGTGCCTTCCGTTCAGGCACCGTTGTCGGGGTTGCGGTTGATGATGATGGCGTAGTCCCCGGATGCCCCAGCGGAGGGGCACCACAGTCGCCGGCGTGGTGCTCGTCGTTGTAGATGGTGGCGCCTTCGAAGGTCTTGCGGAGCGGTAGGGCGTCACCGATGGGGAGCGTGACGCGGTGGCCGCAGTAGATGAACTGGCCCGTGTACATGTCCTTGGCAGTGACGAAGAGCTCCTTCTGGTGCTTGTGCCTGAAGAGGTTGGTACTGCGACCGTGGTAGCAATTGTAGTCGAGCTGGGCAGAGATTGTAATCGAAAAAGTTTTTGTGGGGGAGCCCCCGAGTGGCTTGTCTTTTGAATTTAAGAGTACATTAGCCCTTTTCGTGATGAGATTGTTTTGTAAGCGGTGAATTTGTGCAAAAATGAACAAATCTTCATGTTTTGTTGTGGCTAACCATTTTTTAGTTTCCTTTACTTCGGAGGAGGTTTTTGGTGCCTTCCAATTCTTCTCATAGTTCAGCTCACAAAAACTTGGGGTACGGGTGGAACGATTCTGATCACGTTGGTGAGCGAGGAGGCCGTAGCTGCTGGGGTGTGGGTTTCCCGCAGTCGTACCAGTTTGTGATCAGAATCAGTTCCCGAAGTCCTAGTTTTTGGGAGGAACTTAGAGAAAGTTCGACACATGGGATGTTCGTGAGGTAAACATACTTATATCGTTTGTACCAGCCCCTGAGCGAGGTCTGACCCCTTGCATTTTGCTGGGGTCGGATGTCACTAAAGCTCGGGGATTTGTAAAGACAAAAAACTGATAAGGACAAAGTATGCGTTTATTTAGGGGTAGAAGCGACGTAGCTGTTCGATGTTCTAGGCATTGGCGAACACCTCGCCGTTGATGGTTTTCAGCTTGTAGGTGCCCGAGCGAAGTACTTCCGCGACGATGTAGGGCCCTTCCTAGGGTGGCAAGAGTTTGTGGTGGTCCTTGTTGCTCTGCATAAGGCGGAGGATGAGGTCCCCGACGTTGAAGGATCGACCCCGCACCCACCGGTTGTGGTACCGTCGCAACGCCTGTTGGTACTTAGCTGAACGGAGGAGGGCGATGTCGTGGGCTTCATCTAGTTTGTCATATGCTCTGATTTTTGGTGCTCCATAGTCAAGGTCAGTTGGAAGAACAGCCTCGGAACCGTAGACCATGAAGAAAGGTGTGTAGCCGGTGGCCCGGCTAGATGTTGTCCTTAGGCTCCAGAGCACGGCCGGAAGCTCGGTGAGCCAGCGCGCGCCGAACTTGTTCAACCGGTTGAAAATTCTAGGCTTAAGGCCTTGAAGGAGCATGCCGTTTGCGCGTTCGACCTGCCCATTCGTCCGGGGGTGTGCGACGGCTGCCCAATTGATCCAGATGTGTTGTTCATCGTAGAATCGAATGAATTTCCTGCCGGTGAACTGCGTGCCGTTGTCTGTGATGATGGAGTTCGGTACTCCAAAGCGATGGATGATGTCGAGGAAGAATAGCACAGCTTGCTCGGATTTGATCGTGGAGATTGGTCGAGCTTCAATCCATTTTGTAAATTTATCTATGGTGACAAGCAGGTGGGTGAAGCCCCCGGGCGCCTTTTTGAGTGGCCCAGCCAGGTCGAGCCCCATACCACAAAGGGCCACGTGATGGGGATCGTCTGGTGTGCCTGGGCCGGGAGGTGAGTTTGCCGAGCGTAGTACTGACATCCTTCGCAGGTGCGTACAATTTGCTCGGCATCGGCTACTGTGGTAGGCCAGTAGAAGCCCTGTCGGAATGCATTCCCAACTAAGGTCCTTGGTGCGGCATGATGACCGCAAGCCCCAACAAGGATATCGCCTAGCAAAAGTTTTCCTTGTTCGTCAGGGATACAGAGCTGCAGGATCCCGATGTGACCCCGTTTGTAGAGTTCGCCCTCTACAAGAACGAAGGACTTGGCGCGGCGTGCGAGCCATTGGGCTTCCGTCTCGTCCGTTGGTAGTATGTTGCGGAGGAGGTAGTCGAGGTAAAGCGTTCTCCAGTCATCGGGAGGGTCGGACTCCGTTGCTAGGTCCTCTTCAAGCGCCATAACCTCGGGGTCGGGCGGAGCGATTGGTGGATTAGCCCCTGGGATCGGACTAGATGAGCCATTGTCGGCTTGTTCCGACCCCGTGTAGCGTACCGAGGGTTTGTGTTGATCGCTGGCAAAGACGCCTGCCGGGACTGGCTCTCAGCCGGATGCTGCTTTCGCGAGCGTGTCGGCTGCTTCGTTGAGGCGCCTTGGGATGTGGTTGAGTTTGAGGCCGTCGAATCTATCCTCCAGCCGTCGGACTTCTTGATAGTATGCCTCCATCTTGGCGTCGTGGCAGCTCGACTCCTTCATGACCTGGTTGACAACCAGCTAGGAGTCGCCTCTGACGTCGAGATGTCGGATGCCCGACTCGATGGCGATTCATAGGCCGTTGATGAGCGCTTCGTATTCTGCGATATTGTTTGATGAGGGAAAGTGGAGCCAAACCATGTACCTCATGCGGACCCCGAGGGGAGATATGAAGACTATTCCCATGCCGGCGTCGCTCTTCCTCAGCGATCCGTCGAAGTACATCATCCAGTACTCTTGATCGACGATTGTTGGTGGCATCTGGACCTCGGTCCACTCTGCGATGAAGTCAGCCAGCACCTGGGATTTGATCGCTGTTCAGGGGGCATAAGTAATGCCCTAATCCATCAGCTCAAGCGCCCACTTTGCGGTTCTTCCTGTAGCGTCCTGGCTACGGACGACCTCGCCGAGGGGGAAGGACGTCACGACTGTCACGGGGTGTGACTCAAAGTAATGGCATAGCTTTCTCTTGGTGATGAGGATGGTGTAGAGGAGTTTCTGGATTTGGGGTAACGGGTTTTGGAGTCGGATAGCACCTCGCTGATGAAGTAGACAGGGCGTTGTACCTTGAAGGCGTGCCCCTCTTCCTCTCGCTCTACTACTAAGGCGGAGCTGACCACTTGCGTGGTGGCCGACATATACAGCAGGAGGGATTCTCCGTTGCACGGAGGGACTAGGACTGACGGTTTAGTTAGAAATTGTTTAACCATGTCAAGCGCCTCCTGTGCCTCGGCTATCCACTTGAAGTGGTCAGCTTTCTTTAGGAGTCGATAAAGGGGAAGTCCTCGTTCACCGAGGCGCAAAATGAATCGGCTGAGGGCGGTAAGGCACCCTGTGATTCGCTGAACCCCTTTTATGTTCTAGATCGGACCCATTCTTGTGATGGCTGAGATTTTCTCTGGGTTGGCTTCTATGCCTCGTTCAGAGACAATAAAGCCGAGCAGCATGCCCCTCGGGACCCCAAAAACACATTTTTCGGGATTGAGTTTCATGCCGTTTGCGTGGAGTTTCGCAAAGGTTTGTTCGAGGTCGGCGACAAGGTGGTCGGTCCTTTTGGACTTAACTACGATGTCGTCAACGTAGGCCTCAACGGTCCGCCCGATGAGGTCCCCGAAGCAGTTGAGCATACAGCGCTGGTAAGTTGCCCTAGCATTCTTTAGACCGAACGGCATTGAAACATAGCAGAATGATCCAAAGGGGGTGATGAAAGACGTCGCGAGCTGGTCGGACTCTTTCATCGCGATCTGGTGGTAGCCGGAGTATGCGTTAAGGAAGCAGAGGGTTTCGCACCCTGAGGTGGAATCAACTATTTGGTCAATGCATGGTAAAGGAAACGAGTCCTTTGGGCACGCCTTGTTGAGGCCTGTGTAGTCGACACACATCCTCCATTTCCTACTCTTCTTTCGTACGAGAACGGGATTTGCCAGCCACTCTGGGTGGTTTACTTCCTTAATGAATCCTGCGGCTAATAGTTTGGCTATCTCCTCGCCGATGGCCCTACGTTTCTCCTCGTCGAAGCGGCGTAGGCGTTGCTTCACTGGCTTGGAGCCCGGGTGGATTTTTAAGGTATGCTCGGCGACCTCCCTCGGGATGCCTGGCATATCCTAGGGTTTCCACGCAAAGATATCTTTGTTATCGCGGAGGAAGTCGACGAGCGCGCTTTCCTATTCGGAGGAGAGCGTAGTACCAATGCGTACCCTCTTAGCCTCGGAGCTTCTGGGGTCTACGAGGACCTCCTTGGTGCCCTCGGCTGGTTTGAATGACCCGGTTGTTGTCTTGGCATCGGGCGTTTTTTCGGCAACCTCCTCCCTGAGGGTGATGAGCTCTTTAGAGGCGACGACCGCAGAGGCGTGATCACAGCATTCGACTTCGCACTCGTAAGCGCGCTGGAAGGAGGTGCTGATGGTGATGACCCCGCGGGGGCCCGACATCTTCAGCTTAAGGTACGTATAGTTGGGGACGGCCATGAACTTCATGTAACACGGTCGTCCTTGGATGGCGTGAAAAGTTGGAGGGAACCCCACTACGTCGAAGGTGAGGGTCTCAGTCCTGTAATTGGACCGATCCCCGAAAGTGATGGGCAGATCGATCTACCCCAGTGGCATGGCCTGCCTACCAGGTATGACGCCATGGAAAGGTGCTCGGATGGGACGGAGGTTCGTTCGATCGACGCCCATCTCATCGAGCGTTTTGGCATACATGATGTTGAGGCGGCTGCCTCCGTCCATCAGTACCTTTGTGAGCCGTTTTGGGCCGACGATTGGGTCGACAACAAGCGGGTATCTTCCTGGGTGTGGGACGACGCCCGGGTGGTCGGCCCGGTTGAAGGTTATGGCGGATTCTGACCATCGGAGGAAGGCAGGTGTGGCCGGTTCGGCCGTATAGACCTCGCGGCGCGCGACCTTTTGGCGGCGTTTGGAGTCGTAGGCCGCTGATCCTCCGAAGATCATCAGGGCGTCGTTCGAAGTCGGGAAGGTGTCGTCCTTCTCCTCAACGTCGTCTGTACTGAGGGCAGGTTCCTTCCCCTGCTCCCCCTTGTTGAGGCCCCCGGACAAGTATTTGTGCATGAGGCCACATTCCTTGTATAGATGCTTGGCCGGGAAAGCATGGTTTGGGCATGGCCCCTCGAGCATTTTTTTCAAAGTGGTTCGGAGTGCCTTCCGTGGGCTTCTGGCCACCTTTACGGTCGGCGACGGCCACGAGCGAGTTGTCACGCCGTTCCTTCTTATTCTTTCTCTTGGCAGGGCGGTCGGAGGTGCCTTCGTCGGCTGCCTCGTCCCGCCTTGCCTTGCTGTCGGTGCAGTCGAAGACGGCTCCGACCGCTTCCTCTCCTGAGGCATGGCTGGTGGCGATGTCTAGGAGTTCCTTGGTGGTCCGCGGGCCCCTGCGTCCCAGCTTGTGGACCAGGGATTCGCAGGTTGTCCCGGATAGGAAGGCTCCTATTATGTCGGCGTCGGCGACATTAGGGAGCTCGTTGCACTGCTGGGAGAAGCGTCGGATGTACCCGCGGAGGGTTTCATCGGCCTTCTGGTGTCAGTTCTTGAGGTCCCATGGGTTTCCAGGACGTTTGTACGTGCCCTGGAAGTTACCCACAAAGATCTCCATGAGATCCGCCCAACTTTGAATGGTGTTGGACGGTAGGTGCTCCAACCACGCTCGTGCCGAATCGGCCAAGAATAGCGGGAGATTGCGAATAATGAAGTTGTCATCACTCGCACCACTGGCTTGGCAGGCAAGCCGATAGTCTTCGAGCCAAAGCCCGGGGTTCGATTCTCCAGAATACTTTAGGATATTGGTGGGCGGTCGGTACCTTGGGGGGAACGCAGCGTTGAGGATGTGTCGGCCGAAGGCCCAAGGGCCTGGCAGGCTAGGGCTCGGGCTCCGATCCTCGCCACTATCGTAGCGCCCGTCGCGTCGAGGATGATAGCCGCGATGGGCTTCTTCCCTTTCGTCGTCGTGGGTGCGCCTGTGGGCGCTGATGGTGCTGCGCATGTCACGGTTGTGGCCGAGACATTGATGTACCGGGATAGCGGAGCGCTGCCTGTTGCCTGGCGGCGTTTGGTGAACGGACGCGTCCTTGGCGGGACGTACCGAGGGCGTGCGCTGGCTGGTGTCGGGTTCGCGTCGTCGAGACAACGAACTCTCTGCCTGCTGTGCCGCCGTACGCTCGAGCAACGTGCGAATTTCTCGACGGGTGTAGCGATCCTCGGACGTTGCGGCCTCTGGAAGGCCGTGCAGCAAGGCCGTCGCTGCGGCGATGTTCTGGCTTGCCCGAGCGAAGTGAGGGAGAGTCCCATCATCGGTGACGATCCTCCGATGCACATTACGGGCCGAGGTGTGTGCGTGCCAACCGTCTCCGCGATGCTTGATCTCCTCCTTGATGTTTCGGTACTCCCGGACAAGCTGTTGCCCGGCGTCATCGATCTCCAGGTTTTGTGCTCTTAGCTGCTCCATCCTTACGTGAGATGGAGCCACCGTCTCCGCCTCGATCCTGGCGTCGGGGTTGCCTATTGGGGTTGTCTCCTCTCTGGAGATGCTTTGGACGTCCCCCTCGGGGGTTTGCGTCATGAAGCATTCTCGGGAAGGGTGATGGCTCCCCTTCCTGGAGTCAGAGCTGGAGGACGACTCTGGTTCCTCCGCGAGGTGGTTGAACCATGCGTAGTGCTGGAAGGTGGCCAGCGGTCGCCGCATTGTTGCGAAGACCGAACGGAAACACTGTCGGGGCGCTTCGTACGGGGCCTTCTGGAAACAGGGTTATGCTGCGCGGGGGCTCCCTGGATGACTGGGGTCCAAGGGAGTCGCCCCGCGGGCCCTCAAGCCTCAGACGGCTGAGGTTGATGGAAGGGAGAGACTGTGCGGCCGTGTGGGTCAGCGCCAGTTCTCCTCCTAGTGTGACGATGAAATTTAGGTCGCCGAAATGCACATGTGCGCCCGGGGCCCAGCTGATTGCGTGGGTGGCCATCTGAGGCCTGATTTGGAACGCGCAAAGCCCCTACCTGGCGCGCCAACTGTCGGTGTTTCGTATAGGCACCGGCAAGTAAATTTATAGTAATGCGCGTTAGGCTCGGATGGTGCGCTAAAGGACACAAGATTTATACTGGTTCGGGCCGAATGTCCCTACGTCCAGTTTGTTGCTGCTCGTGTTATTAGCACCGTGAACGGTTCGTAGTAGGGGGTACAAACGATCGAGAGAGGGACTAGTCCCAAGTCTCTAATGGAAGGGTTGAAAGGAGGTCAAGAGCTTGGTAGCCGCTTGACTGTGTGTGTGTCTTCTGTTGTTCGGTCAGAAGTTCGTCCCTCTCGAGGGAGGAAGCGCATCCCCTTTTATAGAGGAAGGGGCTGGCTTTTACAAGGGTGAGGACTTTAGGATGCGTACTCTACTTAGTCTTGTGGCTCACGTCTACCCGGCCTGGTTCTTCATTCTGATGAGTGCGAAGGAAGATAAGCGCCTACAATACTGTCGATATCTCTGTAGAATGTCAGGTTGGTTACAGAATGCTACCCTGCTCAGGGTATGGGCCGCAGTACAGTGGTTTTGACTTATGAGCCTCCCCCAGCCTTGCTCCGCACGCCTTCTGGTTCCTATGAGTCTTCGTTGGAGGGACGCGGGGTCGGGGTCTGGAGTAGCGCCGTGGCCAAGGTCTTCTGTCTTGGTGGACCTGGGGGGTCGGAAAGCGGGCACCGCTCCCTTGGGTCCATAGCGTGGTGACGGAATACCCGTCGCCCATGGAGATAACAAATCCTTTTCTGGAGCGTAGCGGTTGTCGTATATCTTCGTCGGGTTCCGTGTCCCAGAGCTGAAGGCGGCGCCTACAACTCTACAGGGCGAAGAGCACGCACCTATAACACTTTTCGGACTCTGCGGCGCCCGGAAGGGTCTAAAGCACCTGTCCCGTCATTCCCCGGCAGTACTTTTCCTGCCAGGGTGCAGGGTATGGTCCTTGGAGCCATGGTTGACCCGAACGTCTTATCTTGCCCTGTACCTATCATTATGAGGGAATGGGAGGAGTTGTCAGGTAAGATGAAACCAGTCTTTAGATATCGAGCAGGGCGAGGCTCGTTCCTGGCCGTTGGGTGAAACTAAGACCAATCCATATTTCTTGGGCGAGACCGACCCCGCCCCTCCGGGGTCGGGCGAGGCGGAGTCTATCCTTCAGCCCTCGGGCGAGGCCGAGCCCGCCCCATAGGCGTCGGGCGAGACGGAGACTAGCCCTGAGCCCTCGGGCGAGATCATGCCCGCCCCAAAGGCGTCGGACGAGACGGAGACTAGCCCTGAGCCCTCGGGCGAGATCATGCACGCCCCAAAGGCGTCGGGCGAGACGGAGACTAGCCCTGAGCCCTCGGGCGAGGCTGAGCTACCCCAAAGGTGTCAGGCAAGGCGGAACCGAACTCCTGTCGTTCGAGCAAGGAACGCTACGGCGCCCTTATCCGTCCATAAGTTTTTATCGTTCGGTGGTTATTGGTTCCACCTTCTGGGGTACCCCGATATTAGATCCCCGACACATGTGTTGTACTGTGTAATTCTAAAAAATATCTACATTATATTGGGCGATGTATGTTCAAAGATGCATCTCGTTCTCCTTCCAAATATATTCCACATGATATATACATAGAGGGTGTCTATCACAATTTCCAATACATGATTTAACTGTAAACTATGGTAGAATCTAGGCAGTATCACTTTCTTATGAGCATGTAACAGATGCCATATTTTTCGGCTGCCATTCCATTTATAGTTTTTGTTTGGCAGTGCAGGCCAGTTTTCTTTTTGTCACAAATATATTTTACCCCGTCCTCGATCTCCCAAAGGAAAATTCCCCAAAGCCCGAAATAAATCAGGCAGCACCCACAGAGAGACGACCTCTTCAAGGCCACAGCCGCGGCCACCACCACCTGGCCCCGTCCCTCCCTTCTCTTGCAGGCCATACACAGACGTCGCTGCTCCGCATGGCCAACGCGAAGGGCTCGTCCGCCGGCGCCGCCGGCGCAGGCCACGCCGACCTCGGCAGGGCCATTTCTCACGAGCAGCACCAGGCGTTCATGATGGCTTCCGTGCACCGGGCCGCCCCAGGGACCGCGAACGTGCACCAGCAGCACTTCCACCAGTATCCCGCCGGCCTGATCCCAGCGCCGGTGGCAATGCCGGTTCACGTACCGGTGTCACAGACCCCGTACTCGGCCCAGATCGCGGTGCCGCCGCCGCAGCCGCTCATCCCACCGCGAGACCACGGCCTGCACTCCCTGCCGCCTACCGGTCAGTACCCCGGACGACGCGCATGCCGAATTACGCGTTGGAGTCTCCGTGATCTTGTAGTTTATTAGGGTTTCTTCGATGATGCTTCTAGGGTTTTGATGCGCGCTCGGATCTGTGCGTCGGCTCACGCTACATGTGGGGGCGATCTGATTCTGTCCCCGGTTGTTCTTATATTAGCGGGTTTTATGGTCTCGTAATAATTAGCTCCCGGCCCGGTTTTGACAAAAACTTATGATTGGCAAGCTGTATTTCATCGTTGAAGTTATCTGCTCTACGGGTTCAGAGCCATTTTTCACGCAATTCTAAGATCTCCATTTGCCATTTTAATTAATCTCACTTCAGGTGGTAGTGAGATCGATCACTGAGAAAATCTTTCAACAAGTTACCATTTATATCTAGCCATTCATTCATATAGTGATTCTTTTTTATCTCTGATAGATAACCATGTATGTACTCCTAGATATGATTAGCATCATCGTCTTCCTGCAGGGATCATGTCGTTGTTCAGCATCTTTACTATGTTACACTTATCAATTCTTGCTACTTCATCATCTTCTTCTTCACTCTTCATCATTTTCATTACTATGTAAAAATCTAATTAAGCTTTGCTCCCATATTTTCCAGGATGCTACCAGGATTATTCTCCATATGGCAACACTGCATCTTTGCAGCACACAGCAGCAAGGGGTTTTGCAGACTGGGGAGCGCACAGCAATGCACTCGTGTCCTTGGCTCATGCCACTAGTTTTGCCAACGGGAGCAACAATATCAACAGCAATGGATTATTACATCAAAATTTATCCCCGTACACCACCCATACATGGACTACTACTTACGTGCAGAGGCCTTACAACACTGCTTATGCTCCTGCAACAATGAATATGAATATGCTCCAAACTCCTTCCTTTCACAGCAACAACCATGAAAAAGAGTCAGGTATATATATGCGCGTGTACATTTGGCACTTAAAAATGGAATATCTGCATGAGTTTGCTTTGTGTAGTGGACTGGTCACTGGTAGATTGTTTCTAAGTAGTGGGGCTAGTCAGTTAGAGGACCTCGGAGCTAGCGCGAAGCTACAGTGCATAGAGTTAAGCCTGTGGTACAAATATGGTGAATAATTGATTTCTTGTTTTGGTGTGGGTGTGGCTGCACGCCCGCACCCATGTTGCCCTATATGGATCTGTTTCCCCTGCTCGGAGCCATGATGTAGATAAAGAAAGGAGATAGGAGTAGTATTTTGCTTGCTTGTATTTATTAATGGCGTTTTCTCCTTATTTGAGATTGTTGGCTCTAGCAAAACCTCTAACAAATTAACAAAGCAAATTCCTGATCACAACAAGACAATTTTATCTAATGATATGATTTACCTTGATTCAAAAATAACTAGCTCAATATTCTTATTTGAGTGGCCGTAGCTTGACTTGTGGCGCCACCATAGATGCAAACCCACATAAGATTTTGGCACTATGTTATCTTGGAGTGGAGGGACCCTATCTTAAGGGTTTGCTTTAACTTATGAGAACTTGAGGGAAAATGTACGTTACGAGTGAAGCTGTTTGAAGTAGAAATGGTTTGTCACATTCATCATTATAGCGTAAGGGTTGACCACGTGAAGTAGGGTAGTGATATATGTCAAATAGGGGCATATTGGTCTTTTTCTCTTAGGAGATTCCTTCCAAGACCACAGTTTCATTTAGACGTGTCAACCCCCCTTAGTCTTCCAAATGTCAAGGTAGATTCATCAGTTGTTTTTGGTAAATACAAGCCCACCTAGGACATGCAGAAATTTTAGATAAACTGCTCACCTCTTTTCTAACTCTTATGCAAGTTTTTCCATCCACGAGCCCCTGCAAGGATTCTACTCCGGTCGTTCCAAATTGTAAGCCTTTCTCGCTTTTCTAGGTACATTACTTTTACTACGCACCTAGATATTATGTCTATATACATAGGAAAAGCTATATATCTAGAAAAGTCAGAACGATTTACAATTTAGAAAGGAGGGAATACTTGGCACCATGCTTCTTCATTTGTTATATAAGTTGTTGGTTAAAAAATCGTAAATGAAGCGGAGGTCTGATAGGGTTATCTTTATGGTTCAGAGAAGTTAGAGTAACGGTTTGGGGTCAATTAGGTCAAGGAGCTTAATTCATAGGGAATTAGAGGCATAGCATGGAGTATTACATGAGGCTATGGGGTGTAAGAATGTAAAGGGACGGCTATGAGAGGTTTCGATTGCTGTTTTGGGGGACGAGTGGGTTGGTGTTGGTGGGGGAGGGGCATTATATACTCTGGTTAATTTCTAAACAGTCTGAATTTCAAAATTAGGTACGCTTGAAAGTAAAAAATGCTCCGCACCTTGTTCTTTATTGAAATCCAGAAGCGCCTAGATAGATTTATTTTATTTTCCTTGAAGAACAAGGAACATTTAATTTACTTGCGATAGAAAGTGCGGGTTACATTATGATTAATTAGCATACCCCGCGGGATTTTTTTTAAATAAATCTGTTTTATATATAGTATTACTATATGGTATTCTGTATACTGTGTGTGTATATATGAATTTGACTTGCATGTTATTTTATTGTATCGGATCTGGTAAAAAATCAGTAAGCTAATAGAAGAAAAACCAATAGAATATTTGATCACATTATATAAGAATAGGTGATGAAACAAATAGCATATGTAAATGACTTTACGTTAATAGATTAGAGATAAAAGTATTGCACATAATAGAGATGATATGGATGTTTTTTTGTAATTAATAAGGGATGACATGATCATGAAAGGATTGCAAATTAATGGGACACTTAGTGAGGAATGATGTGGACAGCTTGCATGAAGAGATAAAACATCTAGTGGGATTTAGCTTTATAAGAGTATATATATTTATAAACATCCCCAGCAACCAAAGATTTCTTTTCCAATGCATCCAAGTGCATGTGTTCATAAATATGTGATACTAATATAGAAGCCTAGTCTCTAAACCTTGCATTTCGTTGACAAAAATATATGCATGTCATGCAGCTATATATGGTTTGAAATAAAAGGAGAAATGTACTGTGTGTTGCTTCATTTACTTATCATTTGGTGGTGCGCAGGTGCAGTTTTTTCAAATAGCTTTAACATGGGCCCATCAGTGACACCTACCTCCCCTTTTCAACTTATGTCTCCAAGCTCAACCAACTACACTTCCACTCAAATCTTCGAGGAAACCAACAACTTAGAGGTAACATTAGGACTCTTTCAGAGTATGGTGAAAATGTTTTTTTTTGTTCATATGAGCAGTTATGGTGTCATGATTCTCCAGGACTCTTCAAGAGTCTTTGGAGGTGGGGATAACGAAAGCAACAACAGTGAGGAACCAGACCCCACTCCGGCTGTGGAGATGGAAGACCTAATCCAGGGCAATGGCCATATTAATGTTACAAATAAAATAGTATGTTGTCATTTTAATGCATCATGTGCTTTGTTGATACTATTAGTATTTTCTATACATGATTAACACATTATTTAACTCAAGAAAATAATTTTACTCATGTTAAGATTTTAGGTACTCCCTATTTTCTAAATTGTAAGCCAAAACGACTTACAATTTGGAACGGAGGGAGTAGCTAAAATGTACTATAGAAGGTATCACTCTCCAGTAGGTATTACTGGTATGCCAAAATTCATTGCTAACCACTTAAACAATCTATCATATTTGATGGCTGCCTCCTGAACTAAGTCCCTTTTTTTTCCTCATATGCCAATCTGTTACATACAAAAGGTCAACTGTCAAGATTACCGTATGGTCTTGCGCAAGGACTTGACAAACAGTGACGTTGGAAACATTGGAAGAATTGTGCTGCCAAAGGTAGATACTTGCACTTGCATATCCTGTTAATTGGGCTTTACTCTCTGGTATGTTTACTGTGTTCTACATTATATTTCCAGCACGAACCCCAGCTGTAATGCAAGTAAATTTTTAACTGTGAGCTGCAAGTCATCTTGCAATTTCACCTTTTTCTGAATTCTGTAGAAAGATGCAGAGCCTAATCTTCCAATCTTGGAAGATAAGGATGGCCTGATACTGGAAATGGACGACTTTGAGCTCCCAGCTGTATGGAAGTTTAAGTACAGGTATCTTCACCATATTGTACTACTATTGGTTGCTCAAATGCCAGAGTTTCTGACGATCAACAGTTTAGAGTGAACATTTGCCTGTAATTTCTCCAGATGCCAAAAAGTAAAACGCTTACATTGTGCAAGCCTCAGCTTTGAGGATTGATATATCTGCCTGTTGCTCGGCTATTGAATTTTATCATGCTGATGCAATACATTTTCTTTCAGGTACTGGCCTAATAATAAGAGTAGGATGTATATCTTGGAAACTACTGGTAAGTTGATAATAGAGTAAAAGTAATTCTGAACTTAGAATTCTGTATAGATGTCAAAAAATTGCATGTCCTATTCTCAGGTGAATTTGTTAAGAGGCATGGACTTCAAGCTAAGGACATCCTCATCATTTACAGGAACAAGAAATCTGGCAGATATGTATGTAAAAGTTAATATTACCCACTTCCTTATTCTGCCAGCTACATTCTACGGAGTATTATTGTTCCTCTGATCATATCCATCTTGCATCCTGACACCTCTGATCATATTAAGAGTTACTTTCCATTGTACGGAGTAATATGCATGTATTCTCTCATTTTCTTTTCCTGACAGCTCTATTCTATCTTCTCATGCCTCTCTCCTCTCTGTGCTAAGGTTGCCCGCGCGGTGAAGGCTGAGCACATACCAGCGCCAGGATGCGAGTGCATCAAGGCAGGCAACCCCAGAGAAGAGTGTGGCTTCTCCGTCAGTCCTTCGATCAAGAAGGTTATCACGTAGATGGTTGGAGCTTCGTACCTGAATCTGAGCGTCAGAAGAAAAAAAATCAGAAATGTATGGTGTAGGTTGTTGCCGTGCAGGAGCACACCGGGAATCGCCGCTTGATGAACCTGGAGCCAAGGAAACTGTTGTGATCAAGGTTGTATCATCGAAACTGAATTCCCGCTGAACCTGCCTAGGCCTGTACTGTACTGTTTCCCTTGTTGTTGGCAACTATGCTGTTACATGTAGCTTGAGATAAATGAATTTGCTTTGTACCTGTACATATTTCGTGTTTGGATAATTCGGTGAGAAACAAGTTCATGGGCGTTGTGCCGTCTTCTTAATAATTCTGATCCCCATGGCGCCGTAGATGTATATTTGTTTTCATTTCTGAAGTCGTTGCTTTTTTGTTTTGTTTTTTTGACACGCAGTTCATTTCACTGATTGATAGAAAACGGTCCAATTACATGTCAATTCCATGGTTTGGTGTGATTTGTAACGCTCGTGCCCTTGAACCTTCAGAAACACAGCCTCTGCCGCTCAGTGGTCTTGTAACAAGCCCAGCGCCTTTATAGCTCCCGCCAAGGTCCAGAGGTGTCCTTGCTCTCGCGCCTCCTGAAGCACTGGAAGTTTTCATATCAGACAAGCAGGTAAGAACATGGGTTAGTGGTGAAGGCATCAAGTCGGCTCACTATTCAGGACAACTAATGTTGTGATTGGACCTAGTAGCTGTAATATGTTAAATATTTTCGGTCCAGCAGGAAGGGGCTAAAGGTTCTAGACTTCTAGTGAGATGTAGCTGAGGCCTGGTTTAGTTTCCAAAAATTTTACCCCAAACTATTACATCAAATCTTACAGCACATGGAGTATTAAATATAGACGAAAAAAAACCTAATTGCACAGTTTGGTTGAAAATCGCGAGACAAATGTTTTAAGACTAATTAGTCCATGATTAGCCATAAGTGCTACAGTAACTAACATGCGCTAATGCTAGATTAATTAGGCTTAATAAATTTGTCTCGCAGTTTTCAGGCGAACTATGTAATAAGTTTTTTTATTAGTATCCGAAAACCCCTTCCGATATCCCCGAAACATCCGATGTGACGTCCAAAAAATTTCATTTCACGAACTAAACGCAACCTAAAGTTGTTGTGACCTACACACGACCTATTTGAACATGAGACACATAGGTGCAGTAGCACGGAATGAAAAGTATCATGGGCGGACATGGGAAAGCATGTAGAGCATGCTCATCAGTCCCTGGAGCTATAACCTAGGGACTACGCACCTACTCCTGCAGTAGTATCTATGATCAGAACCAATCATGTGTGTGTGTTGTTGTCATCTTTCTAATAAGGGAAATGTGGAGTTGTATTTTAGTTTGCTTCATTTTTTCGGAAAACTAGTTGCCTAGTTGGCGCAGAAAAAGGCTAGCCACCAACTGTGGTACAAGAAAATCAATTGAACTGCTCAATGAGACACCTGAGTGAAGAAGGTTTATCCTTGCTCGGTAGTAGGATTAAATTAAATTAAAGGACATCACTTTCTGATAAAACATACCCAACTTTCCCAGCTGATTGTTCCTCAATGCTGTAGTATATATATGCTGTCACTATACCTTCAATGCTCCAGCTGATTATTCCTCCTCGGTGACCAATTTATCTGCTGACAGTTAGCACAGATGGAATGCCATTTCAGGTTGGCAAACGGCATTTCAGCAATCTCTGCGGGTATATTAAGTGTACAGTGACCCAAGTCCCAGCAAAGCTCACCTAAAACAATGCCCTCCTTAAGTTAAAAAAAAAAGTGACCTCCTACAGTTATGGTACCCCTTATCATCAGCTCTTGCATTTGGACCAGGGCGCCTGACTAGCTGTTAGGAGCTGGAGCCGAAGAAAAATCTGACGCTTGCTTGGTGACCCAAATCTAATCCAGGTACTACTAACCTGATAAGTACGCCATGATGCGGGCAGGGCTACCATCACACAAACCTGGCATGACAACGACAACCCCCGGCCTACGCCTACCAAACGTACGTACGACAATAGCACCACTCTTGACACACTCTGTTCCTACCTCCAAAAAATTCACCCAGCATTATTATTTGCCTTTCGTTTTAATCTTTCGAGAATGTGCAGGAAGAGCTGAAATAATGGCAGTAGAGCCTTCATCTTGTGCCATTTTTAACAGTTTCCTGTCCCTGAGAATGAGATTAACCTTCGTTCGTTCTGATCCGACAGCTAGAGAGACGCATGAGTGCCTTTTCGACTGACCTGTGACACGAACACGACGTGCTCAGTTGCTCACGAGCGGGATGAGCCCGACGCCCCGACCGACCGGTGGTGGATCGGAAGACGGATAGGTGGGGCTGACGGCTACGGACCACCGTGATTGTTATTCAGGGGGCGTCGACGGCGACAAGCCTAGCTAGGCCGGCGGTGGTGGGGGCCGGCGGCGACGGCGCTTTTGCCGATTCCTCTCAGCAACCTCACCTCACGTCACCCTGGCCTGCTGTGTCCCGATGCGTCCACCATTGCGCATGCATGTACATGTACTCACCTCGTGCCCGGTGTTGTCGTTCGCTGCACTTTGCCGTGCCCGTCTTTTTCAGCCGGATAGGATAGGCGCGGCAAGCACATATACAACAAGCACGGCAAACTGCCAAGGCATTATATTTTGGTGATCATGATCAGCATATACTAATACTCCTATATAGTTATATATTATATATATACAACAAAAATACACTTGTGTGTGGTGAGTGGCATGAGGACCACAGGCCACAGGTGAAGAAACTTCAAGCCTGCCATCGTCCATGCATGCAGAAATGCAGCCTGTTCGGGAGGCCGTATCGTATCGTGGATTATTTACTGCTGGCTGGTTTGGTGTGAGAGAAAAACACTGTTCCCGACTGAAAATTTATGATCGTTTACGAGCAAACGAACAGGCTGATGTTTTGCAAGTACACCATGCATGGAGATGGGGGTGGTTGTTGCCCTGTCACCATAACCACCACAACAGTACAATACCCTGGACCCGGGTGCTGTTGCAGGGTCAGTGGAAGTGGTGATTGTTCATGGATAGTTTAGGTGCCATAATTGAAGCCTAGGGAGGAGGTGCTAAGACCCTAGCTAGTAGTCTCAAACGAAAGGGCAGACACAAAACAAGGCCTCCATGGCACAGGTGTCGCTGCCAGATGGGTTGTCTGAAGTTGCATTGCACCCTGATCCTGCCAGCATGCATGGCCATCACAGCTTGGTGACATCTCTTGTCGAGAGGTAGTAAGAAACTAGCAACTTACACTCACACCCAGGGGGGTGTAGCTAGCCTTTACAAATTTAAGTGCATCTAGCCACCCCCTTTTGATGTTGAGATGGATGCAAGCCCATAACATTTTGCAGGCTAAGGAAGCTGCAGAGGAAAGAATCCACCGTAGGTTTTGTTTGATGCATGTGTATCTACCTCAGTTCAATTTCACTCTAATCCACTCCAATATATGTGAATTGAGATAAATACATGCGCATCCTAACAAGGTCATACAGATCTCAGCTCTGATGGATAAGTTGACTGTGGATGACGAGGATAAAACCTGAAATGCGCTTTCGAAATTGCGATAGAGCCGAGGGGTTGGTTTTTTGGGGGACTTGCCGGTGCTGCCTTTCACGCAAAGCAACGCAATGCCCAGCACTCCTGCTTCACCGGCCGGATCACAATCATGCAGCTGTGTTTGGGAGTAGTAGAAGGGATGGTTCAGTATATGGCCCTTTTCGCAGTGCGATGTGAAGAGCCATACATCCTGTTGATTGTTGAAGCAGTTCGGATGCCACTTTCAGGAGCACAGGGGGGACACACTCCACTTCAGTCTCATCTCCAGAAAATTTTACTTCAGTTAGAATTGGCCATGTAGGAGTACTCCTACAAGCATATCCTTTGATATTCAGGTATAAATATCAGAAGGCAGGTAACTTATTGCCTAGTCAGAACTCTTGAAAACATTCAGAAATTTTGAATTTATTAGTATTCGAACATGACGTCAGGTAGTACCGACTTGTAGTACTACTCAGGAACTGATTCTGCATGTGTCACATGAAAGCAAAACTGCAGAGTTTTCACAGCAAAGTACGCAGACGTATGGTACTACCACTGTTTCTCATGCCTGAAAAGCAAAGCTGCAGAGTATCTGGAAGATGAAAATGTGCTCTACAAGTTGGTTGTCATATAAGGTTTATTCGCAGCATTTACTTTTTCAGCACTATTTTTCAACGATAAAATAGTATTTTTCTCAAATAGCATTTCAGTGTAAGCATCAGCATAAGCTAAATTTCAGCATAAGCGAACAATTGAAGGGAGGAGTCTCTAATTCATTGCATCTCGATGATTTTTTTTTACCACGATGATTGGTTTGTCGTTAACCGTTTCGTTACACATGGGAGGAGGGTAGAAGAGGAATAGTGTGTGAGAGAGGAGGAACAGCGACACAGCGTGCAGGGCAAAACCAAACCTTCCCTGAATCCTGATAATAGCTGTGACTTGTCATCTGCACATGATTCATATGTGAATATGTGATGTGTGTTTTTTTTTAACCAACAGTAGCACATGCACCCAAGTTTTGCTGTCAAGAATTGCTCACTGTTCACTTCAGACAAACAGTGACCATACCCACGCTGTAGGTTGTAGCAACATAGAACAGGGAGGCATCTACTGACCATTCCATGAAGAATAAGAAAGAATCATGGAACAAGGTGGTGGCATGGCCATTGACCTGTGGATCTCCCTCTCCCACACTCACACAGCCCATGTGGCAGCAACAGTTTGTGTAATAAGTAATCACAGGCACACCCACTACTTCACCAGTATTAGCACCATATATTTATATATATGAACTTGGACAATTAGCACAGTTATAATCAGTAAAAGAGCCGTAGCAGAAAGAAAAAAAAAAGTGGAAAGCTAGAAGAAATGCCAGGCCAGCAAGGGCAACAACTGAAAAGGAGAACCTAACAGCCAGGTACCAACTCAAACCATCATTTCAGCGCATTAAGGTCATCTAGCTACTCTCCACATCACCACCACGGCACCATCCAATAATCCATCCAGAACCTTCGCAGCCTGCAAATCCCTGAAAGGGTCGAAACAAATTCGTCAGTTCCAGTGTTTTGGCCGCTTGTTCATGGCGAAATTTGACTGCTGGCATCTCGTTTTAGCGCAATCATGGACATGTAAATCTCCACCCAGTGACTTGCATAACTTTCTGTGATTAGAATCACTGTTATGTATGTAATATTTTACTGAAAAACATAGTGTGTTGGCACTGAAAATTCAGAGATTCAGACTACACCTTCGTCAGAGGATTTTACTTTTGACTGGAATTAGTCGTTCGTTTGCGCTCGCAGAAATATGGAGAGCATTAGTAGTCAGCACTAAGCAAGCATGCATCTACAGTTAGATCTTGGTGGCACCGAAAGGGAAAGATTAAAGAAGTGGACCGGACTGCTAGCGCAGAAGCCGACCAATTTCTTGCTTTCTTACGGAAAGCAGCCACGCCAAGGCGTCGCCAACCTCCGGACACGCAAACGACAACTCATCACGGCTAATCAAGCAGCCGACTAAACTTGATCAAGAACGGATTTTTACTGTGCTGTTTCACTTTCACAAATTACTAGCATATATAATTTACCTAACTAACATGGCGATTCGAATGACCCGCCTCCCTCCGCTCCGGCGATCTCTTCGGCGGCACACCAACATGAAAAACCAAAGATGCATGTGTCTTCTACTATATACGTATCGTACGGCGGCGGCGGCGGCGGGGAGGCTGGGTCGGATCGTAGGTCGCCTATTGCCGGCCGAAGGAGTTGCGGTTCTTCTTGATGAAGTCCTCGAACCGGCGGTTCATCTCCTCCGCGCCGACCGACGGGTCCCGGGCCCTCGGCGGAGGCGGCCGCTGCTGCGGCGGTTGCTGATGCTGCGCGGGAGGGGGAGCAGCGGGGCGCGTCTTCTGCATGATGGCGTTCCACGTGGCGTCCAGATCGTCGTCGCCGTCGGCGTCCACGGCCTGCGACGGCAGCGAGGGCTCCCGCTCCAGGAGGACGGCGCGCTCCTGCGCTGGCGCCAGGCTACGCCGCACGTCCGCGACGTAGGACGACGGGGAAGGCGAAGAAGAGGAATCCTCGTCGGACTCCGTGGTGACGCAGGACTCGCCACCACCGGAGTCCGGGGAGAACTCGGCCTCCAGGGGCTCGCCGTACCCTGCCGGGGAGCCGAAGTCCTCCTTGTCCTTGACGGCCGGTGCGGCGGCGGCCGCCACCTCCGCGGCGTGGCCGTGGACAGCGGCCGGCGGCGGAGTGTGCTGCGCGACCGGCCAGGGGTCCTTGTGCTGCTGGGCGGCCTGCTGGAAGTGCCTGTGGTCGGAGAGCTTCCAGATGACGAGGATGATGAGGTGCACGGTGACGAAGAGGTAGGGCGGGACGAGCCAGAGGCGCGCGACGGCCCAGGCGCGCGGGAGCACGGCGCCGGCCACGGACATGAGGCGCGGGACGGCGAGGCGCGCCAGGGACGCGGCCGCGGCCAACGCCGCGGACGCCAGGGCCACCTTCGCCGCGAGCACCGTCGTGGCGGGCATGCCCCCGCCGCGGTGCCGCGAGGCGTGGCCGTATGACATGGTGGGTGCTGGCAGAGTGGCAGGGGAGGAGGAGGCGGAGGCGGCCGAACGAGCGCGAGCTGAGCTGGTGTCGGCGTCGCGGCGTGAGTAATGGGGAGGAGAGGAGGAGGCGGAGCGGAGTGGAGCGGGTGCGCGGCTATTTATGGGGGAGGGGAGGGAGGCCAGCGGCGGGCGCAGCGCCAGCCGATCTCTCCTTTGAGGCCTTGTTTAGATGGTAAGTTTTTTCACTCTCTTTAACACATCAAATTTTTAGATATATGTATGAAATATTAAATGTAGATAAAAAAATAACTAATTACATAGTTTGATTGTAAATTACGAGACGAATCTTTTGAGCCTAGTTAGGCTATGATTGGACAATAATTGTCAAATACAAACGAAAGTGTTATAGTACCCAATACTAATTCCTAACCCCAATCTAAATAAGTCATAAATTGGATTATTGGAACAAGATCATTTTTCCCGGATTTGTCACGCTCACGTACTACTTACATACATTTAAATACATTGAGCACAAGTGATTGAAGTAGTAAAAAAGTTTGGTGATGGAGTATATATGTATTTATTACAAGTTGACGTTGTCATTTTTATTAAACAAACTGACACTGACAATTCATGTTTCTATATGGCTATAAAAAGAAAGATAAGCCTCCTTTGGAACAGAAAATTTTCACTAACAATGATTTTATAGAAATCAGTTGATTTTCAGATGAAAAAACATGTTTTAATAAATTGTCCTAGATTCCAGAGAGGGTCTAAATTTCAGGAGGCTTCCTACAAGAAAACAAGAAAAAGAAAGACAATTTACATTATCTTTTCTTGACTATGCATTTGCATTATCAAGAGTCATTAGGATTGCGACGTACTCCTACGTTTTCCACCTTTTGAGCTCCCAAAAATGCTACTTAGTCCGTGTTTAGTTTGCGAAATGAAAATTTTTGGATGTCATATCGGATATTTCGGGGACGTCGGAAGGGGTTTTCGGATACTAATAAAAAAAATAATTACATAGCTCGTCTGGAAACTGCGAGACGAATTTATTAAGATTAATTAATTCATCATTAGCGTATGTTAGTTGCTGTAGCACTTATGGCTAATCATGGACTAATTAGTCTTAAAACATTCGTCTCACGATTTCCAACCAAACTGTACAATTAGTTTTTTTTCGTCTATATTTAATACTCCATGCATGCGTAAGATTCGACGTGATAGTTTAGTGTAAAAATTTTTGGGAACTAAACCAGGCCTTACTCCAGCGCAGTTAAAACTCGTAGGAGCAATTGACAGACCGTTGAGTGGGCACTCCACGAAATTGGACATTCACGCGGGGGCTGCTGCTCCCTGCATTGTAGGTGTGACTGCGAAGGGAAGGGAAAGGGACGGGTCCAATCCAATCCACTGGACCGACCACACCCAACCTCGGTGTGGTGGCGAGTGGGCGTGCCGCGTGCCGCGTGCCGCGTGCGCGGTGCGCCATGCCCCGGCACCCTCATTCGCGGCTGGACCTGCGCTGCTCCGGGTAATCATTCCAGCTCCCGCTGCCCTTTGGCCAGTCCGTCTGGATTACGATACGATTACCCCCGCTTTATTTTGGTCCAGAAAAGACGTCGCCCTCCGTTTCCCGTGAAGCAGTTTCGAGCGTCGGCAGGTAGCCAGGCAGGGTAGGCACGGTTGGTTGCATTGAGCTTTTTTTTTAAGAGTTTTGCCTTGAGAAATGTCCAGACCTGACGACGACGACGCTGGCGCAGGTGCTCCAGTTCCCCGATCCGGCTGCACTTGGCCAAGGGAGCCGGGACGGGAGCGTGGGCAGTGGACACGGCTCGGGCTGTCCGTCCTCCTGGCAGTGGCAGGTCAACTCCTCGGGTAAACAATGCATTTCCCAGATCGATGAACGATGACCAGCCACCTGCCCGATCCAGATCAGCCCCCAGTCGTGGTCAAAGCCCAACAGTGGTTCCAAAGGCGCAGAGCAGAGCACGTGAGAAAGCATCGTCTCTTTTACCCAACCATTGGTCCTCGTAGAGTCGGAGTAGCATTATTGTGTTTAACTACTGCTCGTAGCAGTACTTCTACTAACACTCACCAAACGGTTAAAAGGAAGGTTACTTTGGTTAGCAGGACCCAGGCTGGCCAGAAGGGGCAGGAGTAGAGCAAAAGAGTCTCTACCAGAAACAAACAAGCGCAGTATAGTCATGGATAGGGTCGTGTCGCAAGGACGGGTAGAGTGGACCTGTCCCTTTTTCCCGGGGGAAAAGGGGAAAGTGCGAGCGCTGCGCGGCGCGGATTTGTTTGCCTTCCAGACCCTTTCTTCTTGCCGCTCTGCTCTGCATGCCGAGCCCAGCGCCGGCCGCGCCGCCGCCCACCAAGCAAGCGGTCGACGTCACCTGGCCTCCTCGAGGCCCCCATCACGCACAGGCACCACGAGGCTGCCGCCATCACGTACAGGCGTACAGCACACACAGGCAGCCTCGTACGTACGTGTCACCGATACGATACAGAGCGAGGTGTGAGCAGCGACGACGCTATCGCTACGCGTATATTACGACGACGACGCGGCATGCCCCGTCGCCGTCTACACCGCGGGCCTGTGCCTGTCCAGTACAACTTACGTATTATAAATGCGGTCCATGCATGGCGTCGCTTATTTAGGCAGATCGCGTGGGGATACGCCGCCTGCACTACGCCGCCATACCGCCGAGGGCAACACTGCCGCCGACCGCGCGCGCCGAGCCATCACCGTCGCCGTCACGCACATCCCTGGCCCCTGCCCTGTCCGTCCCCGAGACATCGACGGCCGGCCGTCGTTGTCGCCCAGCTGCAGCTAGCGGCGCGGCCGCACAGCACAGGTGAACGAACGAAGCCGCTGCCGATCGCGACCTGCCTGCTTGCCTGCGTGCATTCATATATCAGCGCTGCCGGCGGGCGACGAGACCGACCTGCCGACGCACATCCGCGACCGACCGACCGATGTGGAGATCGCCTGGTTATGCAGGGCTAATCAGCTGCGGGTTGCCCGCGCGCTGTTGTCCAAATCACGTGGGATTAGCGGAATCCCAGCGTTACCGACGCAGGCCAACGGGTGGCTCGCTCCGTCCGCGGCTCTTTACATGCATGCATGGGCGTTGCATTACAAGCTGTCTGTATCTGTGTGAGCTCTCGGCGGCGTGCAGCTTGCTCGAGAAGCGCCATTGCCGTTGGCCCGTTGCTGATGATGAACAGGCTAGGCTTTATTTGTTCCTTGCTTGGCTTTTGCCAAAGGCGGGATGAGAATATGGGATCGATCCATCTTGTTCGTTTATCTTATAATTCGTTTTTTTCAGCTTGTTTTTTCAGCCGGAACAGTGCTTTTCTCTCACAACAAATCAGCCGGAACAATGTTTCGTCTTGTTTTTTCAGCGAAACGAACGGGACCTACTATTATGTGTCTCGCAAACGTATATATCATAATTGCACGTACCATTGGACTATAATTGCATCTGATTATGGGTTGCTGCTAAGGTGGACAGTTTGCATGTGGTGATGTGGAGTTAGAATTTTTCTAGTTTATGTAGATTATTGACGGTTCCAAATGGACCCTTTGCATTGCTAGTTGCATTTAATGATTGTCGAGTATAGATAGTAGGGATACCCAAAGCAAGGAAGTTAGCGCCCACACTGACTTCCTTGGATGGGGCAAGATGTATTAAAAAGTCTCACCCGACGCTAAGGCCGCGGGCTCCGCCTCACCCGACCTCGAGGCTGCGGGCTTTGTCTCGCCCGACCCCTAGGCCGCGGCCTCCGTCTCGCCCGACCCTAAGGACGCGGGTTCCATCTCGTCCGACGGGGATTCATACCGCCGCCAACCACTTCAGGTCCAAGCATATAGGCCTGGGTCAAAACTCTAACACCAGAAAAGAGACTGGCACGCCTCGATGTAACCCATGGCCATGACGGACCATACCTGAGGATTCACATCAAGAATAGCGTCGGGCGTGCCGGTGCTGTTCTGCCTAACCCTCGTACGAACGCTGACAGGCGCGTCAGTTCACCACGACGTCCGCTGGGACGGAGTGTAACGCCATGACCGGCAGATGACGCCTGCATATGGCGTCAGTGACGAACAGGGCCACGACGTGGAGCCGTCTCTGTTGACATCTACTGGATCGGCGGGAGCTGCTTGAAGGAGAAGGACACGGCGATCCTGTAAGCCTTCTTCTCTCTCGTTCTTCTCCTTTTCCTCCGCTGTAACCCGCGCTTTCCCTTCGCCTATAAACGGAAAAGCAGGACGACCCATGAAAGGGGATCCAAATCCACACGAGACCGAACCACGAGATAAAAATACAAGAGCACGACACGAGCACACGGCTGAGGAGCGATCGATTTCTCAGCACCCGTTCACTCTTTTCACCAGAGACTTGGGATCCTTTCCCTCTCTCGTCTGTTTGTAACCCCTACTGCAAACCAAGTGCCGGTAACACGAGCAGCAGCAAACTGGATGTAGGGACGTTCCGCCCGAACCAGTATAAACCTTTGTGTCCTCCGAGCACACCATCCGAGCCAGATGCGTA
Organism: Miscanthus lutarioriparius; assembly: GCA_904845875.1. Classification (NCBI taxonomy): domain Eukaryota; kingdom Viridiplantae; phylum Streptophyta; class Magnoliopsida; order Poales; family Poaceae; genus Miscanthus; species Miscanthus lutarioriparius. The sequence goes on from CAJGYO010000012.1 coordinate 3,466,463, forward strand.
AATACAAATTTACTCGTCGGTGGTCCGAAAATACCGACAATGATTGCGACTTACTGTACTTTTGTAGAACAAAATTCTAAAAAAAAAGTGTGTGTACTGTATGTAGATATAGAAAAAAAAGGAGCATTCTTGTACTTGCTCCGTTCTTATTAACAACAGATGGCGCTTCCTGCCCATGCATTTGTTAAACTAAAGCATTCCTAGTGAGTGATTTGTTAATTAGTGTAAACAATGTCCCAAAGTTCTAAGCTTGAACCCTAGCCCTTGTTTAGTTCCTCTAAACTCCTGAAAAGTGTACTATATAAAAAGAAGATTCTCCGTCATATCAAACTTGCGGTACATGTATGGAGTACTAAATGTAGACGAAATAAAAAACTAATTGCACAGTTTGCTTTAACTTTGCGAGACGAATCTTTTGAGCATAATTAGTCAATGTTTGGATAATAATTCACAAATACAAACGAAATGCTATAGTAGGAAATCTTCAGTATGCAAAATTTGTCTGCGCAAACTTTAACCAACTAAACACCGCCCTAACCACCCAAGTTTTGGTTCCCTTCCGTACAGTCCAGCTCAACAGAGGTGGCTTTCCTTGATGCTCTCTTTTTCTCTCACAGCCCTGCTGCTAGCTGCTTTATTCCTTGCTTCTCCTAAACTAAATACCACTTGATGATGATGCGGCAAATAACAAACTCATCACCATACATACACGCTTCGTGGTACAAATGAGTTCGGGTATAATTTAATTAGTTGGAACCACCCAAGAATAATCTAGGTCTTCAAGATTGTTAAGAATATTCTAATATTCCTAATAATCAATTAGTGGGCAATTAGCAACTACTAATTGCAGTTACCGTGACTACTGAAAAGACGTCGTACGGACGGGACGTGGGAGCGGGGCTCTCCCACGTTCACTGGAACTGCCCCATCGTGGGCATGTATATATATGTGTACTGTTCATCAATAAAGATTTACACCTTCACTTTCTACTGTTCAGAATATAATACTACAACACGTTATCGCAAGACTCTACCGGCGAAGCGAGAAGGCGTGAACAATGCTCGAAGGACTTCGTGAAGACAGGAGATCATTGGATCGATTTAAGGTACACGATGCCACCAATGCCCCACGTACCTTCTGCGGGCGCCGTTCGCGCCTCGTCTTCATGGTGTACTACCGCGCGCGCGCATTGAGTCCCCTTCGATGACGACGACATCCGTGATTCCTCCTCAACGCCTGCGCAATCTCCTTGGGAGGGCGTGGGGGAGCCAGGAGGGCCTCGCGCGTCGCCGACGCCGTGGTAAATCACGAGCAGCATCTGCCCGTGGCGCCGACCAGCAATGATTACTGATCCCTGCGTCACGGAGTTCGGGCCATGCCGTGGCTCCATACCACCTACCATGGCCGAACATGGCGCCGGGATCCTCCGACTGGGTACCAGTGGCGCTCGCCGCCATGCCACCAGTCGCCGGACCTTCTTCCTCGACCGGTGCGGGCCCATCGTCTTCGGCTCTAGCGGCTTCACCTCCACCGGCGACAGGGTCGGCTACCGCAGCTGCGACCCGTTAATAACGGAACCTCTGCAGCCGCGACGACCGTCTCGACGACGCCACGGGTTCGCGTGACCTCATTGCTGCAGCAGTCCGCTGCACCGCCTCGACTCTTCTCGTGGAGGCCGGCGAGATCGTAGATCCAGCCCTGCAGCTCGCCCACCACCTCCGCCCTCCTCCGGCAGCGTGAACATCGCCGACCAGCGGTGAGCCCGACCATCGCGTCGGACACGGATCTCCGTGCCGCATGGCCCGCCCGACGCTCCGCCTAAGAAGCGAGTCTCGCGCATGAACGGACGCGTCCCCTGCCGGAGAACGGGCACGCTTAGTCCACGCGCGAACGGCGATGGTGGCGCTTCCTCCTCCTCGGGGCGCGCCTCCTTCGCTTGAACTTCTACCGGGGGGGAGGGGGCAGCTGGCTTCTGTCTTGGTCGCCATCGACCGAGTTGGGGCCGACGCGGGCTCCTCCCGATCTGCGCGGTGCTCGCCACCGGCCGCAGAGGGCGCGACGGAGGGAGAGAGGAGGAGGCGCGATCGGCGGCAGCGCGGCGCGCGGACCGAGCGGCGACGAGCGGGCGACTACCGGCGCCGGCGGATCGGCTCTTGAGCTGCTGCTGACGGCGACACGGCTTCCGGCATGGCGGCGGCGTGGCGGCCACCACCGTGGTGGTTGGTAATGGTGGCGATTAGGGTTTGAACCCTAATCGCCCACCTTTATCTCTGAGCGTGGGAGGCGGTGGGAGGCGACTGGGCCACTTCGGCGTGCCCCAGTTGTTGCCTTGCCTCAGCCATTGTTTGTCTTCTGGTCCTTGGGGGTGCGCAGTGGCCTCATGGGCGGCCAGCGTGCTCGTGGGCGAAGCCATTTATCATTTATATGTTTTATTTCCGAATTTATGAATTTCAGCAGTTTTAGTCTTTAATCCTTGTGTTTAGACTTTGTTAATTACTGCTTTGTTCATTAGTATTAGTGTCTATGCTCTTGTGAGATTAGACATCGATGTTTATGTGAATGTACAAATGTGTTTGTTTACATTGTACCTATGCAATTTCAATTCTAATATAGAATGCAAGTATGTTCGTGTTATTATTTTGCACTTTCATACTTATTTTATTATTATGTAATTTTTAAATCACAAACTCCATCTTAACACTTGTTCTCATTAGTTTATAATTACTGATGACTTGTGGCAATTAATTTATGCATATCTCTATTATTTTGAGATGAAAGCATTAGGTAATAGAGTCGTGCAAAGGTCGCATTTAATCCTTTTGGATTATTTTGCCCGAGAGACCGTGCCAGGCTGTGATTTATTCACCTATTACTAAAGGTCTACATGATGTCCATTGGACTAGATGATTACCTATATAATGTTTTGTTCTCAAAATAAAAGATTAAGACTAAAGAAAATTTATGGCTTACACTATTGTAGTGATTATCATTGTTTAATCATTAATTTATACTATACATGGTGTAGTAGAGACTTAAGCATTGGCTGCGTCTAATTCAAAAATGAATTATTCAGACCTTGAGACCGTGCTTAGGCAAGCAAAGTATTTGCCTACTATTAAGATCTACTCTATGTCCTTTGGCATTTGAGATTATCTAACCATATATAGTCAATTGATGAGAGTTATAATTGGGGTTTACATGTTTATTTGTCTACCTTGGATTGTATTAATCATGATGAGTTATGTCATTTAAATTAATTTGCATTTATTACAACATTGATTTACCATTTGAATTTTAATTTACCACGTGTAAGTATAATGAATCAAATGGTCCTACTTTGTAGGCTATGGCCTTAGCTAGGGAGTTCGATGAACTTGCCTTAGATGGCCACAATTACCCTACTTGGGCTTCGGATATCAAAATAAACTTTGCATCCCGTGGACTTTTGGCACATATAAATGAACCCATTGAGGAGGAGGTGCTTGATGAGCAAAAGAAGTTCGGGGCCTTAATGATTTTAAGGTATTATATCCATAAGGATCTCAAACAAGAGTACCTTTACGGAAGAGAATCGTCAGATTTTGTGGCTTGCTCTTAAGGAGCGTTATGATCAGCAAAAAGTACTCATCTGGCCTGAGGCTAATCATGAGTGGAACCACTTGCGTTTGCAGGACTTTAAGTCCGTTGCTGATTATAATCATGCCGTTCATAAAATTTGCTCAAAGTTGAAATTTTGTGAGAAAGAGCCAACGGATGCTGATAAGATAGAGAAGACTCTATCTACCATGCTTCCCGCTGACCGAGTCTTGCAGCAGCAATATCGGGCTAGTAATTACACTGTGTATTCTCAACTTATTCATACATTAACTCAGGCTGAGAAACATGATGAGCTTCTTATGAAGAATCATCACAAGCACCCCACTGGTGCAGCGCCTCTTCCTGAAGTTCATAATGTACAGAAAAAAGTTAAGAATAATAAAAGGTTCAAAGGATCTTCTTCTGATGATCCAAAGAACAAGCCCGGTAAGCGCAAGTTCAACAAAAAGCAAAAGCCAAATGCTAAAAACAAGCAAAATGGCGAGGCTAAGTCCAAAAATGACACTAAATGTCATCGATGTGGTACTTTCAATCATTTTGCAAAGGATTGTCGTACTCCTAAGCACTTGGTTGCACTTTACCAAAAGTCCTTAAAGGAAGCAAAGCAAGGCAAAGATAAAGAGACAAGATATGAAGCTCATTTCAATCTTGCTTCTGAGGCTATAAAGGAAGTGGGTTGTTCAAGCAAGGTTCTTGAGGAACCAAAGAACAACAATGCTCACAAGGATGAGAGGCTTCCAGGAACGGAAGACATGATCGTGGAGTTCAACTCAAATGACATGTATGGAGACTTCAACTGAAGATCTCGATCCGTAGTTGATATCTGTTTAATTATTATGTTAAGCAAGTCAAGTGTTGTAATAATTTAAGTTGTGCAAACTCTATGTTCTTTGAGTTGTACATACTTGTTAGTGATGGGAGTATTGTGAGAATAAATATGTATTGTAATGTCATACTCATATGTTGGTATTGTAATACATTGTGTTTATGTATGTGATTCTATATGTTCAATAAGAAATTTTAATTGCATTCTTATTTTACTATAGATGTCTTCTGATGTCAATCCTGAGGAGGAATTATGTCTTGTAGATAGTGGAACCACAAACACTATTCTTAGGGAGATGAAATATTTCCAGACTCTTAGGAAAAGAGAAGGAAATGTTATGACCATCGCTGGACGTGATGCTCTAATAGTTGGTTCGGGTAGAGCCACTATTATTCTCCCTATGGGTACGCAATTAACGATAGAGGATGCATTATTGTATCCAGAATCAACTCGTACCTTGTTAAGCTATAAAGATATCCGTAAGAATGGTCTTCATGTTGAAACACATGTAGATAACAAAGAAGAATTCATTTTCTTCACTAGACTTACTGGATCTAACAAACAAGTTTGTGAGAAAATTCCCTCCCTCGAATCTGGATTGTACTATACATACATAAAACCTATATCTAATGTTGCATATAAGGTAATTTTTCAAAATGTTAATTCATTCCAGACATGGCATGATAGACTAGGTCATCCTGGAATAGGGATGATGAGAAAAATTATCTGCAATTCATTTGGTCATAATTTGCATAAAGCAAAGTTCCCACAATCTTCGGATTTTATATGCACTGCATGTGCATCAGGAAAATTGATTTTAAGGCCATCAACTCTTAAAATCAGAGCTGAACCACTAAAATTCCTTGAGAGAATCCAAGGAGATATTTGTGGTCCAATTCAGCCAATATGTGGACCTTTTAGGTATTTCATGGTTCTGATAGATGCATCTACAAGATGGTCTCATGTGTCATTATTATCGACACGCAACCATGCTTTTGCCAAAATATTGTCCCAACTAATAAAGTTGAAAGCGCATTATCCTGAACATCGAATTCAATCAATTCGAATGGACAATGCTGCTGAATTTTCATCCCATGCCTTTAATGATTATTGTATGGCAACGGGAATTGAGGTTCAACATTCTGTACCTTATGTACATACTCAAAATGGTTTGGCTGAATCATTGATAAAGAGAATTAAACTCATTGCTAGACCAATGTTGATGAATTGTAAGTTGCCTACTTCGTGTTGGGGTCATGCAGTTCTGCACGCTGCTGAATTAATCCAACTACGACCGACTGCATATCATGAGAATTCCCCCTTGCAATTAGTACGTGGAAATCCACCAAGTATTTTCCATTTGCGTAAGTTTGGGTGTGCTGTTTATGTACCCATCTCACCACCTCAGCGTACCTCTATGGGGCCACACAGAAAATTGGGGATCTATGTGGGATTTACATCTCCGTCGATCATTAAGTATATAGAACCTCTCACCGGGGATCTATTTACGGCTCGGTTCGCTGATTGTATTTTCAACGAGGATCATTTTCCGGCATTAGGGGGAGATTTGTACCATAAAAATGAATGTCGGGAAATTAATTGGAATGCGGAAGGCATTTCCTATTCTGATCCACGTACTATGGAAACTGAACATCAAGTTCAGAGACTTACAGATTTGCAAAACATTGCAAATAATCTGCCAGATGCGTTTACCAACTATAAAGGTGTTGTTAAATCTTTCTATCCTGCAAGGAATGTGCCAGAAAGAGTGGAGGTACCAAATAAAACCACTCAAATTATCCCTCTTGGAAGCAAGAGAGGGAGAGGCAATTCCAAGGTGCAAGATAAGAAACAAAAGAAAGTGGTAAACGAAGATCAACTATCTGTTGATGTGAATCACCTTGTTACTAATCAATATCTTCTAGAAAGATTTGATTTGATTCCTAGCCCAGTCATGCGCATAAATACTGAGGCTGGGACATCGGAAGGCCCTAGATCTATTGTTTTGGGAAATCATGATGATCTATTAAGGGTAGATGAAATTGCTATTAATTATATAGGGACTGGAGAGTCTTATGATCGAAATGCTACAACTGTCGACATCTTTTTCTCTGAACAAATTGTTGAAACCCTTCAAAGTGATCCAGATCCAAAATCCATGGTAGAGTGCAAGAAGCGCGATTTGGAATAAGTGGAAGGATGCAATAGAAACCGAGATAGCCTCGCTCACAAAACGGGAAGTGTTTTCGGTTTGATTGCCAACACCTCCCGGTGTCCATCCTGTTGGATATAAATGGGTTTTCGTCCGGAAACGGAATGAAAACAATGAAGTGGTGAGATATAAAGCAAGGCTAGTAGCACAAGGCTTCACGCAAAGGCCTGGCGTTGATTTCAACGAAACTTATTCTCCAGTCATGAGTGGCATAACTTTCCGATATTTAATATCTTTGGCAGTACAAAATCGTCTGTCTATGCAGTTGATGGACGTGGTGACCGCATATTTATATGGGTCATTGGATTCTAAGATATACATGAAAGTTCCTGACGAAATTAGTATACCAAATCCTGAGGCAAATCGCAACATGTTTTGTGTTAAGTTGCAGAAGTCGTTATATGGCTTAAAACAATCGGGCCGAATGTGGTACAATCGGTTAAGTGAATTCCTTAAACATAAGGGATACACAAATAATGATGATTGCCCGTGTGTCTTCATTAAGAAATCCGTAACGGGTTTTTGCATTGTGTCTGTATACGTTGATGATATAAATATCATTGGTAACGAACATGACATTAATGAGGCACGTCATCATTTGAAGGCGGAGTTTGAAATGAAAGACTTGGGTCAAACCAAGTTTTGCTTAGGTTTGCAACTTGAGCATTTTTCATCTGGGATTTTTGTATATCAAGCTACCTATATCCAGAAAATGTTGGAGAAATTCAATATGGATAAAGCTTACCCATGTAAAACCCCCATGGTTGTTAGATCTTTGGAAGTTGAGAAAGATCCTTTCAGACCAAGGGAGGAAGGTGAAAAGATTTTAGGACCCGAGCTTCCTTATCTAAGTGCCATTGGTGCACTGATGTATCTTGCTAATAGTACCCGGCCGGATATTGCTTTTGCAGTTAATTTATTAGCAAGACATATTGCCACTCCTACCAAGCGTCATTGGGTTGGAGTTAAAACTCTTTTTAGATATCTCAATGGCACAAGAGATCTTGGATTATTCTATAGAAAGAATCAAGATCAAAATTTATTGGGTTATCTGAGATGTGGCTATTTATCCGATCCCCATAATGGCAAATCCCAAACTGGTTTTGTATTTTTAAATGGTGGAACAGCAATTTCTTGGAAATCATCCAAGCAAACTTTAGTGTCTACATCCACCAACCATTCTGAGATTATTGCATTATATGAAGCCTCACGAGAGTGTGTATGGCTTCGCAGAATGGTAGACCACATATTGAAATCATGTGGAATTGGTGCACTTGATGCACCAACAATTATCTTTGAAGATAATCTTTGCTTGTGTTGTGCAAATGGAATCAGGTTACATCAAGAGTAACTTGACTAAACATATCACCCCCAAATTATTTTATCCCCATGAGTTGCAAAAGAATGGGGAAATTGAGATTCTGCAAACTAAATCATGTGATAATCTTGCCGATCTATTCACAAAGTCCCTACCATATTCTACGTTTCATAAATGCATTGAAGGAATTGGTATGGTTAGACTTAGAGACTTGCAGAAATCAGGGGGAGTATCTCTCGATACTTAATCCATTTCACATCGTATTATACTCTTTTCTTTGTATGAGTTTTACCTTGAAAGGGTTTCTCATATAAAGTTTTTAACGAGGCAGTATCAGCATTATGTATGTCATATCATCTAGTTTTTCCCCACTGGGGTTTTTTAGGAGATGATATATTAAGACATTGCTATATGATTATCATGGTATCCTGATATATCAATGTGTTCCTAAGTTTTTCCCACAGGGTTTTCTAAGGATTAATAATATTAATAATTATGATGAACATTGGAGCTCTAGAAGATAATTGATTATGGGGGAGTGTTAAAAATATTCTAATATTCCTAATAATCAATTAGTGGGCAATTAGCAACTACTAATTGCAGTTACCGTGACTACTGAAAAGACGTCATACGGACGGGACGTGGGAGCGGGGCTCTCCCACGTTCACTGGAACTGCCCCCTCGTGGGCATGTATATATATGTGTACTGTTCATCAATAAAGATTTACACCTTCACTTTCTACTGTTCAGAATATAATACTACAACAAAGATATCTGATCCACTGACCTCGATCAGTGGTGTGGATTACATATGGAAATAATTCAATAATAGTTCGAGACCAACTAATGTTTCAGACAACAAGTGTGATAGTTAGTGACAGCACCTAAGTATGAAGGCATTTTTTCATATAATGTGTCAACTTGGTCTGGAATCCTTTTTTTCCCTCTCTTTACAAAAGGTCTGAAACCAAAATTTTAGTGCTTCTTCAGGACACGTTTTGTGAATTTATTTATTCTATCTACCTAGCACTTTTTCGTATGCTAGTTGTGCCTTCAGGTTGGGTGAGAGTGATCAGCAGGGAGGATTCTTATTTAAGCCATCAATGCATTCCGGAAAGACTGATGCTGCTGCAGTAAGCCTGTGATAGCTTTTCAAACAAGTTTTAATCACCCTTTTTGTTGGGGTGATAAAAGTGAGACTTGCTAGTACCATCTACCAACACCTAAACAAACAAAACCACAACAGCAAGTTCTTGCTCCACAGCTCGTAATACATACAAATATACAGTACCAGTACTGTACATGAGTCCAAAAGGGTACAAGGATAATATAGCAAACTCGATCAAAATCAATGGTGATGATAGTTGTTCCGGCTATTCCTTTACATCGTCGTTGCGTTGTCGTTGGACTCTTTGGGATCCTTGTGTTGTTGTATTGTTTTTTTTTTCCGAGGATGTGTTGTTGTATTGTTGCTCAGTCTGGATTTCTCGTGTCGTCGGATTCATTTAAAAAGAGATCATCAGTGTTGGACAGGTGGCACACTTTGAACATATGTACTGCTCCACAAGAACTGAGAACTGACCCAGCCTCAAATAAACTAGAGACGCGCATGCGCATCACTTTCAAATTCAAATTTGAAAAACCTGACCAACTCGAGAGAGATGGGCCCTGGCAGGCATCCCCATCAGCTTGAGCGCGGAGCAACAGCAACTGAATAAAGCGGGTGGTGTGGTGGGGGCTCTTCAGTCTTAATCATCCCTTATCTTTCCCATGGCCGGTGCGATCGTGCATGCCCTGGCCCGGCCCTGCTTCTCTTTCCACCTTCTTCTCCTATGACGACCGGGCACGGACTCAGTTCATCCTCCCTGCCTCTGGCTACCTGACTGCCTGACTGCCTTGTGAAAGTTGTGCACTTGCTAGCTTGTTGGTGTGATGTGTTGCTCGAGCATTTGTTTATGGGCTATTAGGATGTTTATCAGTTATTCAAGGGGAACTAAACACTGTGCTGACGGGAGGAGATCTGTGCGAAAGCGATGGCCGATAGATGGGCGTGCCAACGCCAATCGCCAATGGATCAGTGGATGCTAGCTAGCAAGGGCAAACGACCGGAACCGGAGCGAAATTTCAGTGCAGTGCAGTTGTGCGTTCGGCAGTCAAAGTCTCGTGGAATTTCAAATTCGAGCCGGGGCCCCTCGAGGATTTGCAGGCGGTTTTGTTTAACGAGAGATATTTGCCTCCGATCCGCCGGATCGAGCCGATCGAATCGGATCCCTGCACTGCAGGCTGCACGACGATGACGGGGCAGCAGGGCGAGGGCCGCCCGTCATCATTGGGACTTTGGGAGGAAAAGGAAAATGCCGGACGGGTGATCGGATGTTTGCTTAGGCTATTTCCAACCGCAACAACCAAAATACAACATCCATTCGTCATTTGGGTAGCGCTACAGGTAAAAGGTTTAATACTTATTCGGTATCTTCTTCAACAACAAGATCCAAAAGATAATCCTTTCTATAAATGGGTTTTTAGGAGAGATGATGTCCATATTTGGGTTTTGCCTCTCAGACAACCCAAAATAGATCTCTTGTATAGGTATTATTTTAAAGACTGATTTTAGGTCTCTTACTACGCATTTTAGATTTAGATGCCCATATGTATTTTTTTTGTTGGAGACAGTATTAGGCGTTAAGATGCTGCGAATGCTGGTGCGCCCCGTCCAATTCCATGCAATTTGCCAAGTCGGCGGGGCCACTGCCATGGTGGAAGTGGACTGTTGGTCTGGTCGCTTCCGGCGGACGGACGGGCGGCCGGGCGGCCAGGCGAATGGAGGGGTGCCCCGCTGGCTCGGCCGTGGCCCCGTCCCGCCATCATGCCATGGCCATGTTTTCTCGATTTCGATTCGACGAATCCTTCTTGCTCGTCTGCTGCTGCCGCGCGTAAATTTTTTACTTTTTAGCCTTTTTTTTAAGTTTCTTGTAAATAGACTCCTAGATAAAAGATTTCGGAATCTGGACTCTTAGTTCGGCGTCATCGATGCTGGCGTTGAGATCTTGGGCTCGACGTCATCGTTGCTGGCGCCGAGATCTTGGGCTCGACGCTGTCGTGGTGCTGATTTGGTAGGCAGCTCGGTACCATATATACGGGCACTGAGCTCGGCGCTGTGACGCCGAACTTGGCGCCAGTGTCCATGGCGCCGAGGTGTCTATACATCCAAATACTGTACGAAGCAGGAGTATCGCCTGCAGAGCGCTCGAGAGCCGGGACTCTGAAAGAAAACCCATGCAGTTTCAGAAGCAGGACGGGGCTTTGCCGGGCTGGCTGGACAAGACAAGTCATGAGAAATGGCACGAGCAAACAACAGACAAGGGTTGAATTCGTGCCTGCCTACTCGTACGCTACTGTCCAGCTAAGCTAGCTAGCTGGACGCATCAAACTTTGTGGCGCAGCAGACGTGGTAGTTGAGGGAGGTGAAATGCGATGCTGCTACACTAGTCAGCACTGAGAATCGGCACGGTAAATGCGATGCCTTCAAGTCTGATTCAATATTCACCGGTGATACGCAGCATCAATTGAACAGTTGGAAGGATCTCCTTTCTTGGTTCACATATATTTTGATTGCCAGTTTATTTCTAAGTCTGTGTTTAGTTTAAAAAAAAATCCTAAAAAATGCTACAGTAGTCATCACATTAAATCTTATGATACGTGCATGAAACATTAAATGTAGACGAAAAAAACTAATTACACAGTTTAATTGGAAATCGCGAGACGAACGTTTTGAGCCTAATTAGTCAATGATTGAACACTAATTGCTAAATAAAAACGAAAGTGCTATAGTAGCCAAATTTTCAAATTTCGCGAACTAAACACAGACTAAGGTATGGCTGCCTATTTCTTCGTATCTATATTCATGATGACTTCTGTACCTTCAAGTTTGATTCAATGAAATCAGCTGCATGTGTGCGCCTAAACAGAATCTGTTATTACACACTGAACAGAACCGGCATAAACTGAAACCGTCTCTCTTACTCCCTCAATTTTACACTCAACAAAATTGCTACCTTTATGACACAGAGGGAGTGATGCCACGGAACAAGACGTTCGCTTAACCATTTTTCCCCACACGCAAGATTTTATTTTGCACTCAGCCCTCTGTACATAGCAACGGCGCCTGAAAAAAAAACACCTCAACCTACTTAGAACCTTGGTCGCTCAACTTGGTGTTTGTATATTATATAGCTACTTCAAATTTACTTACGACACTATGTCCATGCAGTGTCAGTAACCACCAGTTTGATCACTGTGTCGTATTTCGCTTATAAGCCATGGCTTATCAGCTAACGAACAATATTTTTTTTGTAACACCAAACCAGTCAACAGTACTTTTAGCCATGGCTTATAAGCCAAACAAGCCCAAACGAACAGAGCGTACATACCTGTCTACCGCCCAATGGCCCCATTCGCTTCGCTGAAAAAACAAGCCGAAACACTGTTCCAGCTAATTTGTTGTGAAAGAAAAACACTGTTCCAGCTGAAAAAACAAGCTGAAAAGTACGGATTATAAGACAAGCGAATAAGACCAATATGTAAAATATAGTTCTAGTACCTCCTTAGCATACAATTGTTAAGTGCCTCATATTTATGGACAATCCTATAGGATAATGAATCATGTATTGTTGCCATGTTTGATCTGCCTATGGTTTAGTAGTGATGTAAAAAGGTATTTGTCAGGTTTGAAAGCCACTGGACAATATCAATGATAGCCTCAAGGTTGCTGGTGTTAAGTCCTTGGATTCAGTTCAAAGAGTTAAGTCATGATCTAGAGTTTACCAGATGATGGAAACTGCATTTGATTACTAAAAGCAGTTGCCATTCCATTGCGAGTGCCATCAATTTGATTGATGCCTATTTGGGGAACTTATGAATTTTCCTTCAAATTTGTAGAATGTCAGACAAGCATAGAGGCTAATGAACATTGGGAGGAACTTCTTTCTTGCTGGTATTGCTGAATCAAGAAGACCAAATGGAGAAAAGTTATTGAATAAGTTGCCTTTTCGACCTCACAAGCTTCAATGAATTGTTCACGACACACAGCCTCTCCAGCATGTTGGAACGTGGGTAACCTTTACTCCTTGAAGCAAAACTGCCATGTTCTTTTTGACGTCAGTGTTACGTAAACCAGTAATAATTCTGAAACCTATTCTGGATGGCAAATGTAAAATTTCTTGTCACAAAGTTGTGGTGTCTATCAAGATATAGGTGATATCTTTACTCATAAATCATTTTCTTAGATGTCTAGTTATCAATGGCCACAGCACAGTGAGTAAAAAAAAAGGCACTATTATTAATTGTGCTGCAGGTAGTGGCTTTCTTTGCTACATGTTGTGGACCATTTTTCTTATTAAAATGTTGATTCAATATTGTTTATTCAGTTATTTAAAAAAAACACAAAGATTTATCCGAGTTTGTAGGAAATTGTCCCCTTTTTGTGATCCACTATAGCCTGCTGGACAACCAGATGTTTAGTGTACAGCACCCTATCTTGCCTTCCATTATTTACGTCTAGCATTTTTATTTTGCTTCCAAGCCAAATTCTGTTTTTTTAGGTATATGCATCGAAGCCCTTGAACTTGTCTCGTGGTGCCACTTAGGTCCACAAACTTTCTAATCGTACTTCTGTCACCCTAGTGTTGTTTAAGTATGCCACTTAGACCTATATGCTACTTAGATCCATAACTCATCGGATCAAGGTTTTTGCCGACGTGGCGGGGACAGAGCTCACGTGAAACACGCGTGAGCCTGGTTTGACCCGGGTTGGGACTGCTACACGCCAGCGGGAGCAGCAGCAGGCGTCCGGCCTCGTCGTGGTCGAACTCGTCGACACCGAGGCTCTGGTCCACGACGCTAACGCTGGTGGCGCGGTGGTGGGTCGCGGCAGCGGAAGCGCACGGGTGGGTGCTGTCGCGGGCTCGCGGCTACAGAACATGACGGGGCTGGCCACGCTGTACGACCTCGCGAAGCAGCGGGCGTGGGCGCGCGCGGGGACGTGGCGTGGCAGGAGTGCAGCGATGCGCGGTGGGCGCGGCGACGTGATGCGCAACATGAGGCCGCAGGTGGAGAGTGGAGTCGCTGCTGCGACGGGGGCGGCGCACAACCCGCGTGCTACTGTACCAGGGTGTCCGCAACCTCCGGGACGGCGTCGTGTCCATGGAGGCGTGGCTGGCCAGGGTGCGCTGGGACGGCCTGTGCGCCTGTGGCGGACGGATGCCGGCGAGCTCGCGGCGTACGTGCAGCGGTCGGGCTCACTGGCGCACCTCGCGGTGTACGGGGCCGGGCACCTGCCACCTTGACAGACACGACAGAGCCGACGTGGTTGTCGCTGGGATCGTAGTCCTGCTTCGTGGTGTCGAACTCGACGGCCATGAAGCAGTTCCTCGCCGGGGTTGGGTTGGCCTCGAGCGTGGCGTTGGTGAGGCCGAGGTAGCCGCCGTAGCTGTCGGGGGGCGGCTCGTCGCGGGACTGCGCGACGACGAAGGTGAGCCCCCTCGCCGGGCCGCGACGATGAGTCCGGGAGGTGGAACACGTTGATGGAGAAGGTGCTGTTGAACGACACGACCTGGACGCGCGGGGCCGTGGCACTGCCACTGCCATTGTCGACGCGGCGCCACATGGTGAAGCGGCGCTGGAGGAGCACGGAGCCGGACTTGTTGACCATGATGTCCTGGTAGCTGCCGACGTTGCCGGTGTCCGGGGAGACCTGGATCGCGCCCTGGTAGATGCGGGCCTCCCTGCTGAACGCCAGCTCCTTGCTCCTCCTGGAACGCCAGCTCCTTTTGCTCCCGCGAGTTGCCCTCCTGGGCTGCAGCTGCCCGTGCCCCGGCTCCTGTGCGCGGCAGACGACGGCGCGGAGGCAGAGCAGCGAGAAGACGAGGAGGCAGCCTAGTAGAGGTGACAGAGCAGAGCGACCACGTCCACGTCCACGTCCACGTCCGCCGCCGCATGCAGCATGCGCCATGACCACTCATGTGCGCTCTATCCCTGCCACGTCGGCAAAAACCTTGATCCGATGAGTTATGGACCAAAGTGACATGCTTAAATAACATTAGGATTTCAGACGTACGATTAGAGAGTTTATGACCTAACTAACACCACGACACAAGTTCATGGACATACGATACATATACTTTTTTTTTTGCCACACAAGAACCCTCCTGTGGATGAATGCTACCAGTTTTTTATGACACCCATAGGCCTACCCATGGCCTATGTGCATCGCATTTACCGTGCCGATTCTCAGTGCTGACTAGTGTAGCAGCATCGCATTTCACCTCCCTCAACTACCACGTCTGCTGCGCCACAAAGTTTGATGCGTCCAGCTAGCTAGCTTAGCTTAGCTCGACAGTAGCGTACGAGTAGGCAGGCACGAATTCAACCCTTGTCTGTTGTTTGCTCGCGCCATTTCTCATGACTTGTCCTGTCCAGCCAGCCCGGCAAAGCCCCGTCCTGCTTCTGAAACTGCATGGGTTTTCTTCCAGAGGACTGTTGTTCATTTGGTCGGGAATGATCTTTGGTTTTAAATTTGGTGGTCTTTGGTTTTTTGACAGAAAACATTATTATCGGTTGGTTTGAAATTTATTTGAAACCAACAATGCGAACAAAGTGAGAGTCCCGGCTCTCGAGAGCTCTGCAGGCGATACTCCTACATCGTACAGTATTTGGATGTACAGCACCTCGGCGCCGGCGCCGAACGCCAAGCTGGGCGCCAGGATATACGGCACCGAGCTCGACGCCAAATCAGCACCACGGCAGCGTCGAGCTCAAGATCTCGACGCCAGTGTTAGCTCAGCGCCAGCTTCGATGGCGCCGAACTAAGGGTCCAGATACTGAAATCTTTCCTCATATATCTATTTGCGAGAAACTTTAAAAAAAAGGGCTAAAAAGTAAAAAATTCGGCTGCCGCGCCTGCCGGTCTGCCCTGGCCCCCGAACCGCACGTTTTGGCGTTGTCGCATCGGCATCTGCATGTGGGGTTGCATTGGCCACGCTAATCATTCTTTCACTCCGATCCTCACTTTTGCTGGTAAATGCTAATGCCTGCTGGGCCCTGCAGGATCGTGGGCATTAGCTGACGGTAATGGAATGCCTGCTCGTTTAGTGGGTTTTGCTTGAAGCAGAGGAGTCGAATCCAGGGGGCGTTGTTATACAGTGCAGCAAGTGCGTGCGTGCACAAGAATTAAAGAAATGCCGAAACGTATCAGCATCACAATGTGTCACAGTCACAGATTGTGAACCCCTGCTCAGACCATCAACAGTCTCTCTCTCTCTTCTTTGTTTAAAAAAGCAGCATCATATCATACAAACAGTGCACACAAAGTTGTCTAGCGTTGTCCGCGGTTTGTATGCACAGTAGCTTTAGCCGCCCGGCATGCGTTGCTTGCGGCGTGCCGGCCGTCACGGGCCTACCTGGTCGTAGAGGCTACACCACGAGGTCCTCATGGACCGGCGGCGCGTGCGCGAGCCAACAAAGCCAGAGGCGCCGACGGCGATTCGGCCGGCCGGGTTCGACGACATCCCTTCCCGGCCCGTCACGACGAGGTCCATGGAACTGTCAGCCTGTCACCAGTCACCGCCTCGCTATCGCCGCGTCGGCACGCACGGCAGGCACCTCAGTCGTGTTTGTAACGTACTAAGTAACATCTTGGATTCTCTCTCCACTTTTCAGAGCCTGAGCCGCATGTAACGCAGGTCGTTGTTCACGGGCGCACAGCAGGCCCGACAGGAGGGTCGTGCGCGCGGCGACGACCGGCGAGCCGGCCGGGGCGGAGCGGAGAGCAGCAGCCAGCAGGGGAGCCCTGCTCTGGATTTGTCCGCGGCGCGAGCCTAGCTTATCCATATCCGGGGGGGCCGCCGGGCCGGGGGCAGGGCTGTCCGACCCGTCCCCGCACGCACGCGCAGAGCGCGGCCACAGCTGTGGAGCACAATTGCTGCCGCCACTGGCCACTAGCGGCCGACCGGGCGCGCGCCGGCAGGCCCCAGCTAGCAGTAGCAGCGCCTCCGGTCAAATCGATCCGACGCCAAAGCCACGGCGTGTCTGGTTGCTGCTGCCTGCCAAGCCCGCCGCCGCAGGCCGCAGGCCGCAGGCCGCAGCACGACGACTTCGGGCCTGTTCGGCAGGACTGAAAAATACTATTCCGGCTGATTGTTGTGAGAGAAAAATACTGTTCTGGCATGATATGAACAGTGATTTCGTGAGAGAAAAAACAAGCCAGCCGGCCAGCTTAAAGCCAGCCGAACAAGCTGTTCGCTTCCTATCGAAGGGGCCGTCGTCCGTCCGGAACGCGAGTGCTCTGGCTAGCTTGCTGGAAACTCTAGCCTGGATCGCGCGCGTAGCGGTGCGAGGTCAGCTCTCTTGCCCCGTGGCGTGTGCACGCGGCCCGAGAGATAAACAACTTGCGATCGTCAGATTACAAATGAGCTTTGGGGAGTGGAAAGATGCACCGCGGGCGTTCCAGCCATCCACGCGCAGTGCCCGCGGAGCGGACAAGCAAGCTCTGAATGATGATAACGATAACGAGTACACTCCATTTCTTTTTGTAACCTGCATGCGCATTAGGGCTTGCTGTTTTTTTTAAACATCTGAGTAAGTCTTTCAAGATATATTTTGACCACTAGTTTCTCTTACTACCCAGTACTGTATATGATAACTGATGGTCAAAGTTTACAATGTTTTTTGCATACTAATACTAATACTAATACTAATACAGCGGCCCTGTATTTCAAAATGGAGGGAGTAGTTGAGATGATTATAGTACTAAATAAGTATCATAATATTTATCATGTAATATTTTTATATACATATTTAGTGTCATAAATATTCCTATTTTTTTTATAAATTTTTGTCAAACTTTAGATGTTCTGACTAAGGTCTACACTAAAATTGCATCCTTTTGCAGGATAGACGTTCCATGGGATACTTTGATGTTCTTTTTTTTTTGTCATTCCACTTATATCAAATTTTGTCGTTTGAGTAGGAATCTATGATGACCAGCGAAAAGGGTGAGATGGAGAGGTAGCACTTCCATCTATAGCACAGACCTGTCGCGTCCCTTTAAATTTCATAGATTTGACATAGGAGTAGAACTGTTGAGTTTCGAACATGTTTTTGTGAAAAAAAGAAAAAACTTGATGGTATTCTGCTAGAATTTCGTTATTAGTATTACCTCTAACGTGAAAAAAAATGCAACTATGGGTTACGTGTACACGAAAAATTATTCACGTTTGCCTAAGTTTTTTAGTGAATATTATTCATATTTATGGTTGTAAATTAATTTATTATGAAAATACATTATCCAATTAATCTGATAATTTTTATTTGGTATCATAAACATTGATACTTTCCTTATTTATAATTGATCACTAAAACATGGCACTATGCTAGAACTGTGATTTTTTTTTAGGGACGGAGGTAGTAACAAAGTAACAAACATGCGAGGAGGAGGCAGCTTCCAAGTTCCAGAGCATCTGAATTCCAGAGTTCGGGAGGCCTGACTCCTGAGGTTGCCAAGCACGCATCAGATCGTCAGCTTTTGGACGATGCTGTCTCGAGAAGAATCTTCTTCTGCTGCTGCTGCTGCTGTTTCTTTAATGTTTTGTTTAGGTGGTCTGTGAACTGAAATGTACGAGTACTACAAGAGCCGTCTTGCAGTTTCAGAAGAGTCAAGCCGCACCAACGCAGCAACAAGTGGCGAGCAGCAAGCGACAGAGACCCAGCACGAAGCAGCAGGCAGAGCGGTCCAGGCTCCATCACGTCATCTGGGCGGCCAAAAGCCATGGAAAGTCCGTTAAAGGAAAGGGAAACTCGAGGAAGAGCAGAGCAGGTGCTCCCTTCCCTTCACACACGGAGAAAAGAATATGGGTGCCACTAACCCACCCGCGGTAAAATATTCAGATGCAACAGTGCCACTGACCGGTAGGTTACATTACATGGGGATTACATTATGTTGCCAATCTGAAGATTAGCACTGGTAGACAGAAAAATTTGCAAAAGAACACGAGTAACAACAACCAATCTTGGTCGATGCTGACGCGCCACGGAATGGATTAGAGATGGACAAGCAACATCAGTCGTGTGGCGACGAATGGACGGGGACTAAGGGTACGTTGGTTCTAAATAAGTCACCTACTTATAAGTTAAAAAATAAAAAAAAATGATTTATTTTGTCAAACACCACTAACTTATAAGTCACCCCTGCTTATAAGTTTTAAGTTAGTTTACCCCTACTTATAACTTATAAGTCACCCTTTTTTGTATAGGGCCCACATCTTTAATGAGCTTATAAGTCATCTACAACCAAACAGACATGACTTATAAGTCACTGGTTTTCAGTCACCTAACTTAATAAGTCACCTAACTTATGAAAATCAAACAGGCCCTAAAGAGAGGCTCGACCTCGTTGTTGTGGGGCTCGATGCTGCGCTATTAGTAGGCTATTACATGGGTACTACACGACAAGTGCTCAATGATAAACAAAATCTATCAACCACCAGGGGCCAGTAGACCTCACACTAGCAGTATATTTTATTTACATAAATAGCTAATGATAGTCAGCCTGTTTGGGAGGCCGTATCGTATCGTGGATTATTTACTGCTGGCTGGTTTAGTGTGAGAGAAAAACACTGTTCCCGGCTGGAAATTTACGTTCGTTTACGAGCAAGCGAACAGGCTGAGTGTGGATGTGTAGTGTGAGCAGCAGCAGCTAACATGACACCTTACCAACCCTGTAGTTGAAGTCCAGGATCATGTTCATGCACATGCAGCAGGGGTGGTCACTGGTCAGCTTAGTTCCAGCTTGTTCGCTTGTTGGTTTCAGGCAGAGCTTATCAGCCAGCCAACAGTGTTTTCCTCTCACAACAAACCAGCACCAGCCAGACTTATCAGCCCAGAAACCAACCAACGAACAGGCTTATCGATGCATGATGTGTTTCTTAGACTTCTATATAAATGGGAGACATTTCAAATGAGCTTTAGTGGGGAATTATGGGCACTTGCACCATCATGATATTTAGATATCTCATCCCCAATATTAAGTGACATGAGAGGAACCAAACGATGAAAGCTAGTCTGGTCCATTTTTTTTTATTTTATAATCGTAGATGATATATGGTCGAGCATCTAATGAACGATCAGTTGCGATTCAGCTGGAAGGACATCATCACACATTTCATGATGCTTTCTTAGACTTGCACAGAGGCTCACTTGCAGTCATGGTGTACAGATATTTCATCCTACTATCCTGTAATAAGAGAGCAACTAAAAGATGACTGACGATCCAATTAAAGCCCCCCATATACGTTGCTTACTCAAAACTGACAAGTAAGAACTGCCTTATCATTAAGTTAGGAAACAATATACAGACATGTTAATGCAGTGCAGTACAAAGGAAACACATTTATTTCGAGGATTAACAATGGGTCAAACTGCAATTTCGGATATATCAGGGTAAGGGTACCTCAAAGCCATCTTGAGCTACTAATGCATCAAACCAAAACTTATCTTTCAAAAGGACACCATAAAATATACACAAACTTTGACCAAAATCTGTTGTACACCTTGCTTGGAACCCAGGCAAGTAAAAACCAAAGCTCATGTATGGGCACGTGATACAGCTGCTCGTTGCTTAGGTTAATGAGTACCACTCACCCAAGAAAGTACCGGCCAAATGAAACTGGAAAGCATGCTTACACAAAAGTTCATATGAACTTAATGGAACGGTTATTCAGGCCTTCTCGGCAATCTGCTAGGATCATCTGAAATCAGCACCGACTGCTTCCTGAACAGATTTGAAGCCATCTCTTTCCAAACATTCTGCTAGCTCAGCCTGAAAATGGCAAATGAGCTATTAGTATCTCATCATTAGCTTAATGAACAATGTATTTGAGTCTTGTAAAGTGCAGCACACATTAGATGGAGTAGAGGCTCTTTGGAAAATATACCTATGTCTTCTTGGAATCCTACAGTATTGGCTACGAAAATGTCATTTTTTATTTTCTCTTCCAAAACATTGAATTAAGGACATAGTGATGCAAGACAACATGCAAGGTTCATATGTAACAATGGTGTTTAACTTATACTAACCTTTATTCTGGGTATAAGAACTGGACCACCATATGCAAGAGCAGTATAAAGTTGAACAAGTGTAGCTCCAGACCGGATCTTCTTGTATGCATCCTCACCACTGTAATTAAGTATACAGATTGGTTGAAATTATGTGCATTGAAAGTGCAAAAGATTCAGTTAAGTATACAGAAATCCCATTACCTGCTCACACCACCACAGCCTATGAGGGGAATCTTGCCCTGCAAGAGATACACGTCAGTTGTGCATGAACAAGGCTCCAATAACTAGCTATTTTACTAAAAGAATACAGCTGCTGAGCAGTGCAAAGATGCTTAAGCAAAGAAATGTAGTTTTCGCGAAAGCAATAGGGGGTAACACACGTACCCGTGTAAGCATATACATCTCCCTGAGAATGTTAGTAGATAAGTCAAACAAAGGTTTCCCACTTAATCCACCAGTTTCCTGAGCCAATGGATCTTTATCTGCAGGTGGTGGCCTGGAAACAGTGGTGTTTGATATAATCTGTTTGGTCAACATCGATAAAATAATGAGCAGGATTAGCACAATATTTATATGAGAGACGCACAAATAGGCATGAAAGTCACACAAGATTACGCTAGTCAGTGTATGGCAAAATTAGTTGTGGGAGGATTGTTAACCTACCAGGCCATCCAACCTAAGAGCAAGAGCAACCTGGAAAACATTAAGAAAAGGCATAAGATTCTCAATTATATGATGTACAAGTCTGTAGAACAAGGCTAAGTTCAATATGTCACCGCAGCAATATCCTCAAGATCCTGCTTAGACAAGTCTGGTGCAATCTTCACAAGCAATGGTGGAGGTCCATCTTCAGCCCACTGCATCTCATCTCGTGCAGCTTGCACCTGCACATCCAGTGTGAGCCATACAGATTTCCCATGCTAACGTAGCGAAGACACTTCAGTTAAAACAGCTACCCACCTTCTTCACAAGATCTTTCAGTTGTTTTCTACCTTGTAATTTGCGAAGACCAGGAGTATTTGGGGAAGAAATATTTATGACCTTCATTAAGAGTAGAAGCATGCCTCACAATTAAATAAGGTCCAAACATTATTGTCCACCCAGAAAATCCATCAAACTTCACGATATTTCATGCTGAGACACAACAACGTGACCAAAGTGTACTTAAGTAGCATTAATTCTCTACTCGATCATGCACCTGTGACTGTTCGACCAATGGACACCAAGATCAGGTTGAAAAAGAAAATGTTCAGACATTCTGTTTATCAGGCAAAACTAAATGAGAATGCATAAAATGAATAAATGCAACGGTTCTAACAACAGAATTTATCTGAACCTACAGCTCATATGAAACCGGAAATAGCAAAACTATAGTCTGAAATTAGTATGTGCAAAGGACGGGTACCAAATAATCAGCATATTGTGACAATGTATGAACCCCTTGCACATAATCAGCAGCAGCATCTTCACTAGTCTTGTTCTTGCCAAGATTGACACCCAATATTCCAGGTCCTGCTTTTCCTCCTTGCTTTATGTCACTGGTTGAGGGAGGCATGGAGCTTGAAGTTTCTTCCATCTTCCGCTTACCATGTTGTGCCCCAAGACGCTTAGCAACAACTACAATTCCTTCACTGTTGAATCCGCATCGGTTGATTACAGCACTTAAGGGAAGCAAAGAAAACAGCAGCATAAGTAACTAATTATTACACCATTCTGAATTTTCTGGAACTTGATTCGCATGGAACAATTTGATATCAGTAACAAAACACAAATGCTTACCCATGCTCCTTTAATCTGAAAATTCGAGGCTTGGGATTTCCCTCTTGAGGAAGAGGTGTCACAGAGCCAACTTCCACAAATCCAAATCCCATGCCTAAGAGACCTTCAACTGCCTCAGCATTTTTATCAAAGCCAGCAGCCAGACCAATTGGGTTTGCAAACTTCCTTCCCCAGACCTCTAGCCCAAGAACTGGTGGATCAGGTCTCTTTTCTCTTGGAACAAATCCATGGGAAGCAGCTTTAACAGCTAAACTATGAGCAAACTCTGCATCCAGCAGTGCAAATAGTGGGTTCACGAGTTCTGTCGACTTGAATAACCAGCCGCTGCACGACCAGAAGGGGTTCAGTGAAGGGGTAATCAATTAATAACTCATTGGCTACAGCCTAATGAGCTTTCAAAAATACCAGTTAGTACAGTTTTTCAAGCACATAAGGGGGTGGTTCCACTATATTCCAAATAAAACCCGTTCTAGAGAATTAATAGTCAAGAGCTCAATATCACGCACCAAAACTTTCCTTCATCTGCGGTACTCACATAAGCACCTCCACCAATGGCCAACGCTATCATGGCCCCAGTTAAAAGCCTTCCCTGCCACAGTGAAAATAACCACACAAAAAAAATGAAGCAAAACCCAAATAATGGGCAATGGAAGAAATCACAGTTAATTCATGAAGTTTTTTTAGCTGCCTGCTTAATTAAATCCAATCTATGATTGAGACCTCACAAAATCTTTCACAGCAAGGAATGCATTAAGTTTTTCAGTTGATTGGCATTGCTGGAAAGATCACTTTTTTTTTTGTAACATGTTCAGACTCCCTGATTGAAGAGTCAGCCCTATACTGTTGTTGTACTAAAAAATTACTGATAAGAGCTAGTTTTGGTATCACATCATGTCCATGTCAAGACAGATGGTAAAAAACCGTGGCAAAAAGGTTTAACGAAAAGACATCTTTCCTAAGACAATGGATTAAGGCAGCATAAAACATGCAACGAATCAGCAGCATCAAACACAGTAAGGGCCGCTAAAAGTGGCAAGACAAAAATAAGAAGCACGCAGACCACCAACTCAAAAGCTACCGCTCCTCATGCTAGCTAGCCAGCTTTGCTGAGAAGGAGAACGGGGGGAGCTCAGCAAGATCACGGCACGTGAAGTGTATGTCCAAATGCCGAGGAGACGGTGGCGGCGGGAGCGAGCGCTGTTACCTTGCGGGGTGGCGGGGGCACCTTCTTCGGCGCGGCTGCGTCTGCGGCCTCCGCCGGCGCGCCGGACGCGGAGGCCGTGCTGGCGTACCGCGCGGGCGCCGCGCCGCGCCACGCGGAGCCGCGCAGGAGGGCGTCGCGGAGGGTGCGGCGCCACGCGAGCGCCGCAGCGGAAGACGACATCGGGAGCGCCAGGGGGGGAGACCAGGCGCGGGAAGGGCGGGAGGACTGTGGAACGCGCGAGGTGGGCGGCGGCGGCGGCGGTGATGCTATACAGAGGCTGAGCCGGGTCCCGGTCGGCGTGGGGAGCAAGCAGAACTGGCAGGAGGAGGGCGAGGGCTTAAGCGGGCAAGGAACAGAGACACCGCGTGTCTGTGTCTCGGCCCAGTTTGTCACGGGCTGACCCAGATATGTGAATGTGCTAGTTTTCGCCCAAATTCAAATTTCAGCCCATATAGGGAGGGATGTAACAGCAATTTTGTTAGTGGCCCGTGCGCCGTACCCTACATCCTGTGGACTGCCTTTTGTTCTCTAGTTCCCCGGCGGGCGGCGGCGGGCTCTCTCCCGGCATACTCCCGTGCCCGTCGCGTGCGCTGTCTGCCTCTGTGGGGGCCGGCGACGGTTGGCGGCCGCCCTACGCCAGGTGCCTAGATCTCCATCCTCAGCACCTTCGCCGGCGACGAGCATCACCAGGTACGGCCACCCCTGGTGTTCCGTTCCTGCCGTGCGAAACGGAGCACCCAAACCCTATGTATTCGAAATATCTGTATCAGCGCGATACCGACACGCGTATCCTTATATGTGCTGCATAGGTTTCCGATGACCATGGCGCAGCGTGCGATGTGCTTGCTTCGGCGCTCCATTGGGTTTACAGCGCTGCCAGCACAGAGAGCCCTGAGTACCACTGCCACACCGGCGGCGGAGGGTGCGGTGGTGGCCGAGGCTACGGTGAAGGAGGCGAAGAGGAGGAAGAAGAAGAATCTGTTCGATGTGGTGCAGTTCCTGCCAGAGTGGGGCATCGGATACAAGGTTGCCAAGACCACCTGGCGCGACGTCTCCTATCAGATCACCAAGATCAACCTGTACAAGGTGATCCAGTCCCCTGAGCCCTATCCCTGCGCACTTCCATTGATTTTTTTTCTCTGTATTTCATTCCAGTTGATTTTGTCCTGATATTTGCAATGCAGGATGGTCGGCATGGAAAGGCGTGGGGGGTTCGGTACAAAGCAGGTTGGTATTTTTACCCCCTTCTCTGCATCCTTTGTTCCTTACTAAGTTACTAGTAGGCATGGCACACATGTATATAAAAAATCATACACAATACAGGAATGCCAATGAAACTTTCGAGACCATTTTGTGGCATTATACAAGTGCATTATAGAGTATTAGCAAAAAATTAGCTTGGGTGTTAAAAACAGCAAGTTAATACACCTATTATTGGGTGAGAGGTCAAAAAAAGGAAAGGGGTTACAAATTAGAGGAACCAGTTATTTTTTTGATACAATATCATATTCATGTAAATATTATTCAATATGAATCTAATAACACCTTTTTGTATCACAAAAATCATGTATAAATAAAGAACCTGTTTGTCAAAGGCTTGTCCCAATGAAAATAATATTCCTACTATTTTCAAACTGGTGGGAATATAAAAAAAGTCTGACCAACAATATTCTTGAACAAAAACAAATAAAAAAAAGATCACGTAACCTTAAACAAAGGAGGATCTTTAATTGTCAGCAAACCATTTCAATTCTAAGACTCTACTGACATAAATGCCATCTCCTAAAATCCTTTATTATTCCCAATGTAATATGTTGATCACCTTTTGCAATTAGTAGGAGGTCCAACTGGGGCCTTCTAAGAATTCAGTGCAGACCTTTGTTTCTTTGGTACCAGTCGTAGGTCTATACATTTGCCCTAACACACGCAAAGAAAAGAGAGACAAAATTTAGCTTCTGTTCAAGTAAAAGTCAAAGCTGTAGATTAAATTCCTGATCTGGTCCTTGCGTGCTCACTAAAAACAAATTGTTAAGTAGCAATATTCTTGTCACAAAACTGTAAATTGATCTGCAAAGTAGGATCCAGTAAAGAAGCAGGAAAAAAAGAAATAAGTAAAAGTATTATCTTAGTTCAGCTCATTTGAGCAAAAAGAAATTTAAGTCACAAACTACCTAGTGAAAGTACTTCATATATATTTTCCAGATCAGTTTTATCACAAATACAACACATAGTGGTTATGAAACCAGCTCGACTGAACAGCATAGGATCGACTTTGTGTTATTAAATCTTAAATATACTACAGTACATTACAATGAGTGACTATGGTGCATAGCATATATATCAAGTACAATACATGTGCACTGAATCAGACCTTAAGAACACCTTTGCCAAGATAATCACTAATCAGACCTTCCAAGGTGTCATACATTCTCAGCCCGACATATCAGACTGATTTGAATGGACCACAATTGTAATTCCGAGATGAGTTTGTCAAGGTGGTGAGCCTGGTCTCACGATTTGACAATATCATGTTTCTCAACACGATTAATGAAGATGAACATACCACTTAAGTTGATCATTTGCATGGAGAAGGTTAGCATTGTTTCTATCAAGACTTTTTAGGACGTGATTTTCAGAACTGTAAGGAATAACACTAGCAGCTGGATAATGTGGCCATTGGTTCGATCTCCAGCAACATCATCAAGGGAAAAAATATAGGAGGTTAGCAAATTGTAACTGTATGAAGGCACCTATCAGTAGAAACAGCATGTGATGGAATTTTCAAATAATAATGTTAAAAAAGAGTTTATATAGTTTTACACACAAAAGTTATTGAGTGTCTGACTTCCAAAATTGAAGGGTTGGATGGTTGACTAAATATCAGTAACTATTTATTCTCTCAAGAAGAAGAAAGCAGATCCAGAGTATTACATCTTGACCACGAGTTCATTTATGAGGCGAGAGATAAATGAATTTGTTGTTATGTTCAAGATTTTTTTTAAAAAAAACTAATTGAGGTGTGAAACTAGGATTACTCTCGAGCCAGTTTAGTGTTTTTGTCCTGAATTAATCATTTGAATAATATATTTATCTGCAATTTCTGAGATCTATCAAGGCATACAAGTGACTGAGTCTCAAATATTTTATTGATTTGGTTTTAGCGTGTAAGTCCACGTATGCTATGTACGTGTTTGTGTGCAACAGCCAGTGTCCTAATCTTTAGTTATTGTGCTGTAGTTTCTTTTTGAATAATACAAGGATATGAAGACATCTTTCAGAATATCCAATGGACATATGCATGTTTTCGTGTTTACATATAGCAGCTTGTTTTGCATTTTGTTTAAAATGATCTAATGTATGCTTCTTAGTTCGCCAGCTGTTTGACGAAGTGTCCTAATCATGATTAAATTCATGTTGTTTTGACTGATTTCCCCTCAAGCATATCCTGTTTGGCTGTTTGTGTTCTGGTCACTCTCAACCGTCAGGGAGCACAATACTGAACCATTCACTGTTGATGCCTTTCAGAGTTACAGTTGGAGTGAAAAAGGCATCTTTTATTAGCTCATAAAAAGTCATGTCTCCTAATCAGATTCTCTTGTAGGTGTGCAAGCTGCAGACGCCCCAACTAGGATCAGCGGGGTTAACAAACGTGGGTGGAAGTACATAAAAGAATCACAGAAGAAACTACAAGATGCTCCCAAAGTAGACGTAGCTGTTGCTGTCTAGTTGCATCTTGTAAGATGATTCTTGGTTCCTTCACTTGATGTGCTAAATCTCTAGATGCCTGCTGTCAGATGAACGTGATCCACTTTTGGATCGACTCAATGGTTCCATCCTTTTTGTCAATGACTGAACCTCTCTGCAATATGTCCATTTTCTTTTCTTTCTGGAACCTTTACCATAATGTGCTAATACAGAAGAACTGTGTTGGTGGTGGTTTTCATTCTAATGCAAGCTTTGTTTCATTCCTTTTTTTTTTTTTGAAAGTAGCTTTGTTTCGTTGAGTCAATGTTCCTAGGTAACGCCCATTCATTCACCAAGTTGAAATCTTTCAGTCCACACTTTGGAATAGAGGAAAACTTACTGTTTCCTCTGTTTTTCTCCTGTGAAAATGAATTGATCATGTAATATTTCTGTACAATTTCTACAAAATTCCTACGTTCAAGGTGGTCTCATGTGAAATCAGCGAGGGTATTGATTTTTTCATGCGAAACTACTGTACCAAATCCCACTTATTTGGGACACGAAATACCAAAGCCCGGCTGCGCCGGGTTTGTGCCCTGTCTTGGCACAACGGAGCCGGTGCGGCCGCAATGCCGCTGCGCCCGCGCCCGCGCCCACCAGCTGCCGTGCGGCGTCCTCCCCTTGCCGCCACCGTGGAACCCCGCGCCTTCACTGCTGCAACCTCCTCACACCAGCAGCAGCAACAGCACCTCCTTTCCTACCCCTATGCGGCGCTCCTCCAGCGCAGCGCCGCCACCGCCGACCCGCGCCTCGCCGCGGCCCTCCACGCGGCGCTGCTCAAGCCGGGCCTCCTCACGTTCCACGTCTTCCTCCACAACCACCTCCTCACGTCTTCCTCCACAACCACCTCCTCATCGCCTACTTCAAATGCCGCCTCCACCGCCGGGGCCTCCGTGTGCTCGACGAAATGCCCCGCCGCAACGCCGTCTCGTGGTCCGCCGCCATCGCGGGGCTCACGCAGGGGGGGGCCGGCCCCGCGACGCGCTCGCGCTATTCCGCCGGATGCGCCTCGCCGGGTGCCCGCCCAACGAGTTCGCACTGGCGAGCGCGCTCAGCGCGAGCTCGCTCGCACCCGCAGGCGCCGGGTGCGCGCCGCAGCTCTACGCGCTCTCGGTGCGGCTTGGCTTCGGCTCCAGCGTCTTCCTGACGAACGCGTTCCTCGCGCTGCCATGGCCCGTCACGGTCAGCTCGAGGACGCGGTGCGGCTGTTCGACGGCTCTTCCATCCGGGACATCGTCTCTTGGAACACGCTGCTCGCGGGGTTCGCGCGCCACTGGAGCGTGCAGGGTTGGATCCTGTGGCGAAGGATGGCCAGGGAAGCTGTTGGCGCCGACGGGTTCTCGTTCAGCACAGTCCTTTCTGGACTGGCGGCTAGCGCGAGCTTGGCGAGCGGTCTGCAAGTTCACGCCCAGGTCGTCAAGAGTGGCTTTGGCGATGATGTGTATGTGGGGAACTCCTTGGTGGAGATGTATATGAAGAGCAGATGCCTAGCAGATGGCACCATGGCGTTCGCCGAGATCCGCGGCAAAGATGTTGTGTCGTGGACAGGGATGGCCACTGGCTGCCTACACTGCGGTGAGCCTGCCAAGGCGATTGGCATTCTCAGTCAGATGATGCTGGACGGAGTCATGCCCAACAACTACACATTTGCAACGTCGGCTAATGTCTGCGCAAGCCTCACCGACCTTGACGAAGGAAGGAAAGTTCACGGGTATGTGATCAAGCTGGGAGACGACTCCGACATTGGCGTCAACAATGCGCTCATCGACATGTATGCAAAATGCGGGTCAGTGGCCTGTGCTCACAAGGTGTTCCAGTCGATGCAGCAGCAGCCTGTTATCTCCTGGACGGCGATGATCATGGGTTTCGCGCACAACGGGCGAGCTCGGGAAGCTGTGGAGGTGTTCGACGACATGCTGCTGAGGGGTGTAGCTCCCAACCGCGTCACTTTGATCTGCGTTCTCTATGCTTGCAGCCAAGGTGGGTTCGTGGACGAAGGTTGGATTTACTTCAATGCCATGGAGGACAAGTTTGGCATTCAGCCCGGCGAGGACCACTACGCCTGCATGGTCGATCTCCTTGGCAAAGCAGGCCATATCCAGGAGGCTGAAGAGCTGATATCAAGGATGCCGTTCCAACCTGGCGTTCTGGTCTGGCAGACCTTGCTTGGTGCCTGTCACCGTCATGGCAACGAGGCTGTTGGCAGGAGGGCTACAGAGCATGCGCTTGCGCTCGAGAACGATGACCCGTCGACATACATGTTGCTATGCAACACGCTCGCCGGCCAGCACGATTGGGACGGCGCAAGAAGGGTGAGAGGGCTCATGGGAGCAGAAATCCTGAAGCTGCCCGGGTCTTCATGGTTTCAGTCCATGTCTGACAGAAACCGAGCTTGTATCAGGTGAACTTTGGTCTGATGGAATGGAAGCTAGTTCTGTACTATTTTGGTTGAATGCATCAAGCTATGGAAAGAAGGTAGTTCTGTATTTCAGTTCATATGATGCGTTTGATATTTTGGCTAACCTCAGAGGCCAAGGGATACTTCAGTGTTATCCTAAACGCTAAGCGGTAAACAGAACAATGGATATTTGACCAAGAATACAGCATGGGTATTTCAAAACTTACAGTGCAGATTGACCATTTGTATCAGTCATCTAATTTTGGAAACAACAAACCATTGTATGCCACAAAGATATCGAAAACGAACTTGCTTGTATTAAAATTAGTGTTGGCATATCTCATCACAACCCTTCATGTATACTGTACCAAATATACGCAAATGACTTTCGCAAAAAAAAATATACGCAAATGACAATCATACAGTCAAACATGATCCTGCAGCATAGTTAATTACAAACTAAACATGACGCTCATGCAAGGAAAAACTCTTCAACATTCCCAATGCGTAGGGTAAGCCAATTTCGTTGGCATCCTCAGTGCTCAAGCTGCAGGTAATGATCTTAAGCAACTGTTGTAGTCAAGAGAGGTTCCAGGTATTGCTTGAACTTATCTTTTGTCATTGCCCCTTCATATCGGCTACCTGGCACCTCTTGGCCATTCTTGAAGAGAATCAAAGTCGGGAGACCAAAAACCTTATACTCTTCAATCAGCTGTGGATTGGCATCATGATCAATCTTGACAATTTTTAACCGCCCATTGTATTCCTGTGTCACCAGATTAGACTTTATCAAAGCTGATAATTCTGATTAGAAGCAAGCAATAGTGTTCCCTTACGCACATGTTTAAAGCATCACATTCTGCTAAAGTGCTAAGAGCTGCCAATGATTAGAGTTTAGTTAACCAATGGTTTCTATGCACATTAATTATTTAACTAATAGCTTCTACAGAAGACTATTAAATACAATTCTTGAATTTAGGAAATGATCCAATCATGGCGTCCACCTTCCCAGCTCTCTTCTCTCACTGTCGCAGGCCCTCCTGCAGCATCAGGGACGCCATTACCCTGGGCCAACCCTGGGCCTCGAGACCATTCTCCGCCCCCGCCTCACCAATCAAGCTGGTACAGAACTGCTGATCCTCCCGCTCTGCCTTGTCCACGTTCACTCTTAACGACAACTCTGACACCCCCCTTCTGCAGCCATTCTCCTCCTGGGATGCCTACAGAGCTCTTCATGCAAATGATGCCATCCTTCCTGGGCCACAGCTCATCTGGGGGTGCAGACTTCCAGGGAAACTAAAATTCTTCGGTTGGCTTGTGCACTTCGACAGAATCAATTCCTGGGCCAACTTGTTCTGGAAAAACATCAAGGCGCTGGAAGACTCCTTCTGCCCCAGCTGCCACGGCATCTTGGAAACAGGAGACCACATCTTTGTTGTTTGCCCCAGGGCAGTGAGAGTGTGGGATCAACTCAATATCAATTTGCTTGACGGTGATCAAAAGCTGCCATGGACAATTGGGCGTACCATCAACCTCCCTGCAAAAGGTCCGCATGGACATGATGCTCATCATCCTCTGGCACATTTGGAAAGCCTGAAACGCCCTGATCTTCGAAGCTGAGGACATCACCACGGCAGGTGCGCTGCAAGCGGCGATCAAGGACGCTGGAAAATAGGCTTGTCGCTACAAAGAGGACAAGGCTTTGGTAATTGCCTGGGTAGATCATCTTAGATCCTGCTGTAACAATCTGTGACTAACCATTTCTGCTTCCCTCCCCCCTCCTCCTCTTCCAAAACTGCACACCTTCCGGTATGCCGGGAGTATGCTGTAATTGTGTGAGCTTTCAGCTCCTTCGTTCAATATAGTAGGTGGGCAGCACTCCCCCCTGAACTTGATCGAAAAAAATGGATCAGGTCCTTCAGGTTTGTATCACTTGCCTTGAATCAAACATGCTGTTCCAGTATTCCCCAGCGACATGCCTGTTTTTCTTTCTTCTTGTGTTTTCCCCTGTAATACTCTATATATGCTTTATAAAAGCCAATTTTACCTTCGTCAAAAAAAGTGTTCCTCATAGGTTCCACACCTGATGAACACTGTGCTCCCTTTCTAAAGCCTTTTGGCGACCGAATTGCAGCACAACAAAAACTGGACTTGGATTGTATACTGATGTCAACTCAAATCACAAACTCGGGACTATGGACAAAGTACAGTATTTTCACTTTTCTCAGTTGTTGTCTCAAGCCCCACTTAAAAGGCTGTTCCTTACTTTATCTGATACTTTGGCTTCTATTAGCGTCGTCGATGTTACCAAATTACCTTAATCCGTCATTATCAGAGTACGACATGACACCAGCACAGACGAACAAAACACATGGATAAGCATCCACCAACAAGCAGCAGAGTAACCTAATACCTCGGAGGCCCAATCGACGACGGGCGCGATGAGGCGGCACGGCCCGCACCAGTCGGCGACGAAGTCCACGAGCACGGGCAGCTCTGACTCCAGCACCTCCGCGGGGAACTCGTCCTGTCCAATGAACCTGGCCGCCGCGCCGCACCGGACGCGCGCGCGAGGGCGAGCGAGCCGACCTGGCGCCGCGCGGCATCCGGCCGGCCCGGGCTGAGCGCGCGAGAGGCGGAGCGCGGCCGGGAGGGGGGCCCTGCGGGGGCCCGAGGAGACCGGCGTGCGGAGAGTGGGCGCGAGGGTGGGCGCCGTGGTGCTCGGCGCGGACGCCATGAGCGGAGCGGAGGCAGCGCGTGGGGGAGGAGAGGAATCTTCTGGAAGATGCCAACGGACAGTGCGCCACCAGTTCTGTACCGCGCGGGCGAGATTTGTTGGCGAGTGGGCGGATTTTTTTTTTAAGTCCACGTTACCTCTCAATTTTTTTTTAAGTCCACGTTACCTCTCAATTTTAGCGAAAGTATGATTTTCATTCGTCAACTTTAAAACCGAGCAAAACTCTTCCTCAACTTTTAAAACCGTTCATTTTATGACCTGGTTATAAGAAATTTTAAAAACGGTTTTATCTTTTTCTTTTTTATTTATTTTGACTGAATCTTTCTATGTTTCTATGTTTTAAAACCGTTCATTTTTCCTCATCTGTAATTAATTGGAATAATTCATAGCTGTAGTTTCTATGTTTTAATTATGATGAAATTTTTATGATGGACTAATTATTATATGATTGAACTGTAGTAAAAATTTCATACTCATTAGATCATATATAGCTTAGTTATATATTTATTTATATTTAACAAGCATAAATCTAAATAAAATCTATAACTAAGGTATACATGATCCAATGAGTATGAAATTTTTACTATAGTTTAAGCATACAATAATTAGCCCACTATAAAAATTTCACCACAATTAGACCATAGAAACTGCAACTATGAATTATTCTATTTAATTACAAAAAAGCATAGATTTAAAGCTACAGCAAAAACTTTATACTAAAGCATACCATATTATATGTTTACTCTATAGATCTACTCATATGGAGTCCAACAAAATTAATTTTTCCATTTTATGATTTTTTTTATGATTTACTATGATTTTTTAAAGATTCAACCGAAATAAATAAAAAAGAAAAAGATAAAACCGCTTTTAAAACTGCTTATAACAGGGTCAGGGAGGCAAGATGAATGGTTTTAAAAAGTTGAGGGGGTGTTTTGCCTGGTTTTGAAGTTCGAGGAGGAAAAATAGACTTTCATGCAGGTTGACGGAGGTAATGTGGACTTTTTTCTCTTTTTTTTTCCAAGTCGTCTTTTGAGGAGCAGAATTCGGCCCGGCCCAGTAAATGAAAGTGCCGGGGAAACGGATCGCGAGCGGCCCGTTCGGCCTGTTCGTTTGGAAGTAACGCTCTTTCCGAAATTCTGGCTTTGGGAGCGAGGTGGACCTTTCGTTTTTTATGGGAAAACAATCACAAAATCTAAGTGATCCTCGACACAGAGAAAAGGACATTTTTGGTATGCATCCTACTAACTTGTTTCTTTCTGTGGATCCAGGACAGTTCAGTACTTGCTATGTTAGAGCTGTTCTATATTTACTGGGCCATGAAGTATGAACCAGAACTTACCTTCCAAAATGCCCGTATCAAACATATGTACTGTAATTCAAAACTATATATAAAACATTTTTAAAAAATCAAATTGCTTGGATAGCCAAAGTGTGAGAAAGAGAAAAAAAAATACTGGCTGCATGTCACTGTCAGCACCTGAACTCTCTCGAACTACCATGCCACGTGTACAAAGCGCGCAAGGACCAAGTTCACGGAGAGAGCACGATCCACCGGTCCCCCTCCATCCCTCCGGCATCCGGCTTCGCCTTCACGACGCCTCCTCCTCCTCCTCCTTCTCCCTCCCCCTCTTCAATCACTGGCGCTTTCTCCCTTCCGCCCCCTGCTTTATTCCCACCCCCGCAAAAACCCCGACACCCCGCAAAAGCTCCCCCCTCACATGGAGGCCTCTGGCTAGGGTTGGTTCTCTAGAGCCCGGCCATGGTGATGCCGACTGTGGCCTCCGCGGCCGCGGCGGCGCTTCACCCGGCGGTCTCGACGCGGCGTGCGGGGGTAAGGAACGGCAATGCGTCCTCCTTGGCGGAGGGTGGACGACTTTCCGGCGGTGGGCGAGGGCCGGCCCTGCGTGCCAGGGTGGCCGAGGCCGCGCCGGTGGCGGCGGAGGGCGGCAGGCAGGAGGCTTATCCCGCTGCACCAATGGTGGAGATCCCCGTCACGTGCTATCAGGTGAATGGTTCGAGTCAACTGCAATTTCGAAATGACGCTCACCTTCTGTTGCTCTGATCGCCGCCTGATCTGATTCGGTTCGTTTTTCCGCGGCCCCCTGTCAATTAATTGTCTAGGCGGTTGCAGATTGAATCAGCATTTTCCTATAACAAGTCAAATTCATTGTACAAATCTGTAATTTTATGCGCTTCCCTCATTTTTGAGTAAAAAATATGTGTGAACGCGTTCTGAAATTTCGTCTGATCAGTTCACAATTGATTGGACTATTTGTCTATTTTCACTTGTTGGTTGACATGTTTAAGTTTAACAATGACCGTGTAGATACTAGGCGTTACAGAGAAGGCTGAGAAAGATGAGATCGTGAAGGCTGCAATGGAGTTGAAAATTGCTGGGATAGAAGATGGATACACAGCTGAGGTGTCCACTTTCAGACAGGTTCCTAATTGGTTTCTGCAACTATATCTATTTATGTATGTTTTGTTTTGTGAGGGGATGCAATAATCCCGACGTTTATCATTTGCGTGCTGCCTTTTGTCAGGCTCTGCTAGTAGATGTCAGAGATAAACTTCTGTTCGAACAAGATTACGCAGGAAACATAAAGGAGAAGGTTCCACCTAGGTCCTCTCTTCATATACCTTGGAGCTGGTTGCCTGCTGCTCTGTGCGTCTTGCAGGAGGTAATGCATAACACGGACATTTCTCATCAAAATGTCTGTTGGAACCAGTCACACCACTAACAAGTTAATGCTGGTTTTGTTTGGTTGAGACTTTTCACTTTAATTGGCTATATGTTCAGTGAGTTTGTAGTTACAGCGACCACTAAAGTGATATATATTTTGTGGAGTACCGTCTGTGTTTGTTCTTTATTTTACATCTGTCTTTTTTTCTTAGTAATATACAATTCACATGTTAGGTCTTGGATTTAAGACTTCAAATTATGTAATATAACTTAATAAGAATAGAGCAGAATCTGTAACTTAATGTCCATAGGCTCTGAAATAGTCGCGAAAGGGCATACCCAGGTATCTTTAGGATCATTTTGTGCTGCGTTTATAATAATAACTTATGTCCTTTCTTCAGATCAGGACATCAGGCAAGGCAGTGTAAAATGCCGAAATTGTCGCTATTGAAAATTTTCCATGCTGAAATGCACTGTGAGCTTTGAAAACCCAAACACGAAGGATGTCAAAGTTAAACATGCATATTTGGCTTACCATTGTGTACTGAAAAGTCTGCAATACTGGTCTATTTGCTCTTCATCCATGTATGATGTTGCAGTATTTTTCAGGTTGGAGAAGAGAAGCTTATTTTGGAAATTGGTCAGGCGGCTCTACGACGCCCTGATTCTAAACCTTATGTTCATGATGTGCTTCTTGCAATGGCATTAGCAGAAGTAAGAATAGCATAAGAATCCTTTTCCATATTTT
This sequence comes from Miscanthus lutarioriparius, assembly GCA_904845875.1. NCBI lineage: Eukaryota > Viridiplantae > Streptophyta > Magnoliopsida > Poales > Poaceae > Miscanthus > Miscanthus lutarioriparius. Next base: position 3,502,822 of record CAJGYO010000012.1, read on the forward strand.
ATTTAAGAGCTGCTGGATGAAATGTTTGGGAACCCCTCTCACATTTAGATGGTTTCATGATTTCGTTGTAGTGCTCTATAGCAAAAGCCAGCTTTGAAAAGAGTAAAGTGTCCCTTGGATTTGAGGCTCTGGCACGCGCTCAATATCTTTTGAGGAGAAAACCATCTTTGGAGAAGATGCCCCTTCTTGAACAGGTATGATGTTATTACTTCTACATGAACAAGTTCTTCTAAATAGTAAATACAAAATCATGCCATAACTTATTTCATTGGTGATCCAGATTGAAGAATCACTTGAAGAGCTTGCACCTGCTTGCACTTTGGAGCTTCTAAGCTTGCCTCAGACACCTGAAAATTCTGAACGCAGGCAAGGTGCTATTGCAGCTCTCTGTGAACTGCTTAGACAGGGCCTTGATGTTGAATCATCTTGTAGAGTCCATGACTGGCCTTGTTTCTTGGGTCAAGCAATGGACAAACTATTAGCCACTGAAATTGTGGATCTTCTTTCTTGGGACACTTTGGCTACAACTCGTAAAAAATAAAAGATCATTGGAGTCCCAGAGCCAGCGGGTTGTAGTTGACTTCAACTGCTTCTACATGGCGATGCTTGCTCACCTTGCATTTGGATTTACAACCCGCCAGACTGAGTTGGTACCCTCTTTTTATCACCCACTTGGCAGCCTGTAAAAGTTGCTGATCTTTTTTTGGCATTGTTTTTAATTTGTTTTACCTCTGTGCAGATCAAGAAAGCTAAAACCATCTGTGAATGTTTAGTTGCATCTGAGAGCACAGACCTAAAATTTGAGGAATCTTTTTGCTCATTTCTTCTTGGAGAGGTTATAAACTTATTATCTCAACTTGAATGATTTATTAGTTTTAGTTCCTTGCATTACTAGGACTAATGATTAGCTCTCAGGAAACTGGCACCACAGTGTTTGAAAAGCTTCAGCAGCTTCAAAGTACTGGAAGTTCAAATTCGAAGAATTATGGGTTAGATAAAAAGAAGGACAGCAGTGACAAGTTTACTGTCAACCAATCACTGGTATGTTGCATCTGTTCAATTATAGCAAATAAGCTATATTCTACATTACTTGCTCATATATCTCATGGCAGAAAGCTTTTTTTTACCAGGAACTGTGGCTGAAGGATGTGGCCCTTTCTCATTTTGCAGATACGAAAGATTGTCCGCCATCTTTGGTTTGTACAATGCTACTTTTAGTAATCACATCCCCCACAACATCTTTTGTGAAATAATTTAGTTCTCTTATTCTCTTATGGCAGGCTAACTTTTTTGGAGCTCCTAAGCGCGTCCTTAACACATCCAAGCAGAAACTGGGATCCCCAAGATCAGTCCTTTTGAGCTCTCAGCCATCTTCTAGTGCCTCAGCATGCAACAGAACTTCAGCAGAGCAGACCCCAAGATTGAGTCCAAACAGCCATCTGGGGGAGGCTGTTAAGCAACTTGCACCTGCCAACTTGGGGCTCCAATCATCAATGGATAGGCAAGTAAATGGTTCAGGGACAGCATCTGTTCCCCTGAAACGCAATCCTGGATCCCATCTCAGAACATTGGAATTATGGGGACTAAGTGGAGATGTTATAGGAAAGCTTGCCTATAGTGCACTCCTAGGCTTTGTTGTATTTAGCACATTAAAATTGGTCAAGTTTCAGTTTGGGCATGCGAGATACACGAACCCAAGTAGAGAGTCTGCATCCGTGTCGTCCTTGAATGAAGCGTCTGCATCAGAAGGTTCTTTTATCACCAGTGGTGTCAGGAAGCATTTTGAAAATTTGTCAAAATTGCTTTGGCTGAGTGATAGGCTTAATTCAAATAGCGGCGCAAGTGATAAGCACCCAGCAGCTAATGATATCACTGCTGCAGTTTGTAAGCAAAAGATGGATATTCAAGAAGCAGAAGCACTTGTAAAACAGTGGCAAGACATAAAATCTGAAGCTCTTGGCCCTGACTATCAAACTGACATGCTACCAGAGATTCTTGATGGTTCAATGCTCTCTAAGGTGTGTTTATGTGTCGGTTATCTATTTGCATGTGCTATTGCTTTAGCTTTATTTATTTTATGCGTAATCAAATGCAATCTTTTGGAACAGTGGCAAGACTTGGCGTTGTTAGCAAAGGACCAGTCCTGCTATTGGAGATTTGTGCTGCTGAATCTTAATGTTGTTCGAGCTGAGATAATCTTGGATGAAGTCGGTACTGGTGAAGCAGCAGAAATTGATGCTGTGCTTGAGGAAGCGGCTGAGCTTGTTGATGATTCCCAGCCCAAGAAACCCAGTTATTACAGGTATTTTCAGTAGATGTCATTGCTGTTGATTATTCTTTCATGTCCTGCTCTACGACGTAAACATGGTAATTGTATCTGTATGGTTATAATCGCAGCACATACGAAGTTCAGTACGTATTGAGGAGGCAGAATGATGGATCTTGGAAAATCTCCGAGGCTGCTGTCCGGGACCTGACGTGATTTCTGCCAACTGGGCAAACGGACTACGGAACCTTCGGCGGATAGGTCACAGGCAGTGCTGATCTTGTGAAGTTCCAACATGGCGATCTTAACCCATTAGAAATATGTAGTGGTACTATTAGGTTACCTGCAATTCAATTTGAGTTCTTTGCAATAGTTAGCCGAGTTCCATTGGGATGCTCGATTGCTCGAGGTCTTGAGCTGCTTTCATGGCGAGCTCGGGAGACTTCTCGCTTCAGGATTTGACACAATAGTTACTGCTTATGTTTTTTAGTTTTAAAGTTTTATTACCCACGTGTAATTGTTTTTTTTATAAGGACGTGTAATTGAATTCGTGACCGCCATTGTTCAAAGAACAATGCAATTCGCTGAATTGATGTTTCGTGTTTCACAGTACCTGTCTGTTACTACTTTGTGTGACTGCAACCTAGCTCAATAAAGGCAACATGTGCAGTTTTACTCATAGTATTCTTGTTGGGTCTATAATGTTGTTATTAACAATGTTGCTATTAACCTCGTTGAGTAGGTAGCCGTGATTCGGAATTTAGGCGCAATGTCTCGTGCTCTGTCGATGATTTTGAGCACCAAGCGTGCTTTTTTATGAGTCTGTCTGACGAGCGACGACAGTTGATGCTCAGATCTCACCGTCGCCGTCTTCCAGTCCACCTCGTAGGCCGCTGCCGTGTGCCGCCTCGGCCTCGCGTCGTCGTCCCTCGTTACGCCTACGCATCCGCGCCGCAAATTAGTTTGGGAAAAGTGGCTGGGTACCATTAAAAGACGTTAACTTTAGCAATCTATCATTAAAAAGATCACATCTTTGCAATCTGGCACCGAGAGGTCACCACGTTATTGGTTTCTACCATTCCGTGACCTTTGCTAACGTTCCGTGCATCTCTGTTAATCGAGTCGTCTTCTTCCGAAGCTCTTCCCTCGTCTAACTCAACCTCGCAGCTCCTAGCCTCGCACTCGACGCGGTCAAGGGTCGTCGAGCGCGAGGCCCACCCGACGCGGTGCCCCCATAGTCGAGTTCGGCCATGACCCCACCAGAGAACGACAGCGGCAGTGTGCCCAGCACTGCCCCGTGTGCTTGCCGAACTCACACGGTCCCTCACCGGCCGAGATGACGGCGTCGGCGGAGGCGTGGGCGCCGGTCCCGCTCTCGGTGGCCTGGCGCGGCACCAACACCGGCGCGCGTGAGGATGGTGGCGGAGACGGGGGCGCCGGTACCTTCACATCGGCTGCTCACACACCGCCGCCGCCGCGCCCAACGTATCGTCACCATGGCTGGATCCAGCAAGGTGTGTTGCCGCCGGCGCTGTTTAACCACCCGTGTTTTATCTTCCCATGTGGTTTCTACGCTCATGCTCCCGCTTGACTCAGAGGCAACTGGCTTTGTTGACGTCGTCCTTGCGCGGAGCAGGTGGTCGGTAGGGCTCCTGCCAACCTTGTCGAACCTCTTGGACATGGAGAAGCTCCTGAGCGAGTTGAGGTTCCTAGGCGCGTCCACCTCCACCGTGAAGACGGCGCGGTGGTCCGACAGCAGGGGCTCGCAGTGGCAGTACCGGGTCTGCCTAAGCCCTGCACCGCGTCATAGGATGCGGTCGCACCACGTTAGCGCACGCCGCTTGTTACGGACGCCGTGGCCCCCGGCAGCGGTGGCACAGCCATAGTAGGCGTCGGAGTTGGGTAGTACTTGTAGGTCGAGGAGAAGGTGATGGGCCCCTCGCTCCTGCCCTAGAACGTGCCGCCGTAGCACACCTCGGCGCACAGCTGGTCGTTCTCCAGCAGTGTCTTCCAGTCCTAGCGCTCCACCAGCAGCCTCGCCGCGCTCTCCAAGTCCTCGAGGACCCCGTTTACGTCGACCTCGTCGACCGGGAGCTGCGAGGTTGAGTTACACGAGGGAAGACATTCCGAAGAAGACGACTCGAACGGAACATTAGCAAAGGTCACGGAAGTGGTAGAAACCAATAACGTGGTGATCTTTCGATGCTAGATAGCAAAGAGATGATCTTTTGCCCATGCGTTGCTACGGGATAACTAAACTTTTATACTAAAAACACACGGATCGCACGTTAAGATAACAATACTGTGAAATTAAATACAAACATTAAAGTGACATTTAATCCAAGAAGCAAAGTTCCTAGCCCATCCCATCCGGTAAACAATTAATTAACCTATATCTCGCATGCTAACTATCCTCTATTTCACTGTCCCCACATATGAATTGCATGTTGGCTTCTTTTTTTTCAGAGTGATATGCTGATCAAAGAATGGTTGAACAACAAAGTTCAGGGATTGAAGCACATGATTCAGCAACAAAATTACAGGGATCAAAGTACATGATCCAGCAACAAAATTACAGGGATCAAAGCATATGATTTGCTAAAATAACTAATCAGGAAGGCGTGGCCATCTACTTGAGAAATGTACATATAACCACGCCATGTGCTTTAACCCAGATTGGAAACTGGAGCCAATGTTTTTTTTGTAAGTTTGATGCACACAAAGAAGGGCGATTACACATCATCAACGAAACCGCATCTGCATTTAATGGATCAAAAGGATTAGGATATAACAGAAGTTTTGGAAAGAAGACCTCAAACACATTGACAAGATCTGCAAAGTATCACATAGGTTCAAACCTAAGCCTACTTTAACATGGTACAAAACAGGAATCTCTAATTGTACATATAGAGCATGGAGAGAATCCATTGCCTGTACATACAAATAATGAAATGCAAAGATCAATCTTACTAAGCATTTGTCTCCGTGTCTGGTTGATGACATCCAAACAGACTAAACCAGACCTTGCATTCATCCAGAAGTGGTTAGAAGGTGGATCATGTTTCTTGAGCTAAAGTAGTGGAAGCTAAAGAACACAATGACCAAGAAAAAATATGAACTTTCTGAAAACTCTCACAACAGCCAATTACCATTATTCTTCTGTTGGCAAGAGTCATGGCATGAGATCTAAACTCTAATAAATCAATATAGATAGTTATGAAATAAATAAGCACACCTAATGAATTTAGAGGAACTTCACATCACTCAAGTAATTCTAAGATATAGTTCAAGCTCCCTTGATGCTCTTATAATTTCCCATCAATTTCATCAAGTAGACATTCATACTTCTATCCAAATAATAAGCACATGATCTGTATGCCAAAAATGCCGTGTACTCCTTCGCTCTGTCCTTGAGCTCTCAACTTGTTCGCTTCATGTGTGTTCAGTGCACAAAGAGGTCTAGTCCGGATTATCAGCCGTCATACGAGGATGGCTTGGATCTATGTTCATGCACCTCTCTCTTATCTCGGGCTCACAACCTCACATGATACTTACTCCAAGCTGCACGAGTGGTATGTGCAACCCGGAGAATGTTTATGAACCTCTCAAACTGATGCTAGTCCTTCAATAGCAAGTGCTAGTGCTGAATGGGTATTTTCCTCAATGAACAAGTTTAGAAATAAGACGGCGTATGAACACTCTTTGCCTGTTAATCATCAACCGCTTGCAAGATGAAGAACACAAAGCTAACATTAAATTTTACTAATTCCTTAAATATTACTACATCCGTCTCATAAAAAGTGTCGTTCTCTTCTCGAGAAATCAAACATTTTTCAACTCTGAATCAGTATATATAAGAAAAAAAATTAATATTTATGATGCATTATTAGTATCATTAAATAAGTCACTAAATATATTTTTATAGTAAACTTATTTGGAATACAAAAAATATTACTATTTTTTTTATAAATTTAGTTAAGCAAGAAAACTTGACCGGCATAAATTTGTAATGACTCTTTTTTCAGAAACACTCATTAGCAGTCGCCTCATAAAACACTTTCGCGTCAATCACCCGTCTCCACGCCCCGCTCTCTCCCTCCCACGCTCTCCTCGCCCCGCCCTCTCTCCAGCGCCCGGCGACAGACTCTCTCTCCCCCACACACACACACACCCCGGCGACCTCCCTCTGGTGACCTCCTAATGCCACTGGTGCATGAGACTAACATTCTCGAAGTAGGATTGAATCAGTCTCTGACGGAATACTCCAAAATGCAGTCTTTTTTTAACCTTTAAGCTATTGTACGACTCCTTCAAAAGATAGCACTTGTCTGGCATGATCTGTGCAAGAAGCATCAGGATCATGTTGCGGGCCACCGGTGAGGTCCAATGGCAACTAACATCTTTGTCATCTTTCGGGAACAAGCTAACCTTGCACCTGATACATCTTTGTCATCACTGAAGTTACTCCTACCTCACAACTATACTTCCATATATATATTTTTTGTTTATTTCGATATACAAATGCTGAAGTGCTCGGATTAGCAACAAATTCATCACGCTTGCTAGTTAGATAGAAGAGGAACTATGGTCAAAACTATGACAAATTCATCTAGGAAAATCGATGCAACTATTTAAGTTTTCATAGCAATTTTGGATCACAAATCCATGTGCTTGCTGAGGATTACAGATTAATTAATAATTAACTTTTATGAGGGGGAGGAACTTTTGCATTTACCAGCAAGGCAAGCAATACGTTATTGATATCATAGATCTCTTGGGCCAGGCATGTGGTCTCAAATGTGACTTCCGACCTCATTGTCACCACTGCTGCATCAGACTTTGACTTCCATTTATCAATCTATGCAATTCACAAAGCCACAGACATGAGAAACAAAAATTTCGTACCTAACTTATCACAAAATTTTTATTCCACTAAAGGATTAATGGATGAAACCAAATATAATACAACCAATGTTTTTTAACATCTAAAACTCAACTAATATAATACAACCAAATATTTTTAACATCTAAAACTCTTGTTGAGAAAATTGATCTACAGTTTTTTGAAAGATTAAAAAGATGTCAGCCACTGGGTACCCCTCTAGCCAACAGATTTCGTTGTCCCTTGGCACAGCCAACTTCAAGTTTCATGCTGACCATCGAAACAATATTTCATTTTTACATAAATTCTGATGAAACAATAAATTAAAAGCAGCAATTAAAAGTGACAATTTTACATGAGAAAATATACTTTAAAGATGATGAAATGAAAACCTAGAAACACCATTCCGCATTTCCAAAACCCACCTTGGTTGTGTCAGCAAGCAGAGAGCAGCAACAGCAGTGTGGCAGCAGGTAGAGAGCAGCAGCACCCTCGAGTCTCCTCCTATTTCCATTTTTTATCATATCCATGCAACTGAAAATTATGGATGAAAAAATTTTATTTTAGAGATCTAGCAACAACAAATATTTTTTATTCATGAGAACCACATAATTGTTTAGCTGATAAAACTCTTGAGGATTCAATCCGCCAACAATGGTACCATAAATGTGCATTACTGCCATGTTCACACATCAACGAAACAAATCACCACATATAAGCATTTCTTTTACAAAGCTATTTTTTTGCCCAACGAACCGTACTTCATATGTGGATCTTACCTATTGGAATGGAAAAGTAGCGCATATGGGAAGGATTACAAACCTTGGCAACCATGGTCTGCATCTCCCAGAGCGCAGTGGCAGATTCCTCAATCTCCTAGAACCATTACTTCATTTTGTCGAACTCCTAGAGCTGTGCATGAGAACAGGTCATCAATGATGCTAGGGTTTGGGCAATGAGGGAATGGCTGTGGGGGCTGGGAAAAACGGGTGCTGAGCAGGACCTTGCTGCTTCATCGCCGATGGCGTCCACGTCTACGTCCTCGCCATCGATTGGATCCCCATTGCTCCTCGTCCTCCATGGACACGCCACCGTCGCGACCTCGCCGCGTCGTCCCCCACGGGCGGAGATGCGGCCAGTGTTAGCACCGTGCGGCCAGTGGGGGGCGGTCGAAGCGCGGCTAGGGCCACTGCAGGGCTGGCGGACGTAGGAGCCCGTGCGCATCCATGACAGCGGCAGGTAAGGCTGTGGGTGCCGGCGCCGATGGCGCATCGACGGATGTGGCCTGGCTTTTTTTTGCAAGAGAAGAAAATGGGGCGTGGGGATTGGGAATCGAACCCTGGCTGCCCATGGGAGTTGACGTCCGTGGCTCGCAGGGACAGAGTCACATTTGAAGCCTGGACGGAGTTGCGTTGAAGCCTGGAATTCCCCATGGCCAATGGATGTGCGTTGAAGCCTGGAATTCCCCATGGCCAATGGATGATGGTGAAGCCTTCTGAGATTAGATCTAGATCATTGGTTTGTTGTATGAGGGTTTTTCTGGGTGTACAATCTGGTGTGGACGAAGGAACGTCATCTCTGTAGGGGACAATTTTCTAGGTACACTAAGCGTAATTTTGATTGGTCGCAAATATATATAGATTAAACATAATATAGGTTTCGTCCTCCGAGAACGCATGTTTAATTTATAGGTTGAAAAATAATTAAGAACAACACAAGATCTGAAATGGCAGAAAAATAACAGTACAAGATGTAAGATTCATACAGCCATTATCTATGTTTGATTTTTTTTTAAAAAAATACTATCAGGAATTGCGGGTTCCTCTTACGCCACAGATTATCTCAACAAGTCTGCAACTTATCTTTCATGTATACTTGATTGTTAGGTGAAGTGACCGGACAAAGAAAGTATTAGGGAAATAGATTAAAAGACCTACAGCTGTAGGATTGGGATTAAGAATTCTACTAATCAGGTTTTTGGCTCCAGCTAAAAACCAAGAGGGGCAGCTAAACCGAGTTGCTGAAATCTGTGATTGCAAAGGGAGCGTTAAGAGATAATAAACAACCGCAAAATAATGTTTATTTTCTCTCTAGGTTTCTCGAGAAATCATTTGAACTACTATGGATGTAAAAAATGTCGGTGTTTACAGCTATGGCAACAGTTGGCAATTAATAAAATAATGTTTCAAAGACATACAAGCTGAAAGTTGGTTGTAAATTTTAGAATCAGTACCATAAGCGCTCAATTAAAGGCACAATAAATAGAGAGTGAAGTAGTAACACCAGGTTTGTGGAGCAAGAAATTAAGAATGCTACGAACACTTCCTGTTTTACTTTTCATAGTAAGGAAGCAAGCAACAGCACATGACGTGTAATTTGTAACTCGTTTGAGCAAGCCGAGTAACATATTGCAATTCCTTGTAAATGTGATTTCGCGTAGAGCCTGATCTCTGGATCCATTAACACCTCAACTATCGTCCTACATCAAGCTCTCAATATCACAAATCAATGAAGCAAACACAGAGTCAGTGTCAATTGGTACATGGTTAGTATTTACTAACAGAAATTCAGTGTTGCCTATAATTTAGAATAGGGTCTAAATTGCAGATGATCAGAATAGCATGCAATTGATGGATTCGGACAGTAACTCAGTGAAACTATCAGCCAAAATCACTGCGGGGAGAGGGAGAGAGAGAGAGAGAGAGGAAGAGACAGGCACCTAGGGTTTCATGGAGTACAGAAGAAGATGCGGCGCCTGGCGAGACGATGCCGCATTAGGGGGGAGCCGCGCTGGGGAGCACCGGTAGGGACCGCCCGGCGGCGTCGTGCCCGGGGACCGCCGCCGTGGGGGCTCGTCGCGGCCGGGGACGGCGAACCGTTGCACCAGCGAAGCACCCGAGGAGGGCCGCCGTCGCCCCGCCCTTGCAGCGCGAGGAGGAAGGGGCGTGGAGGAGAATGTAACACCCCAGGTGTTTGCCACCAGTTAAGCAATGGGTTTGAGCTAAAACATGGTATATTAAGTGATGATGAAGATGTCAAGGTCAAACCTATAGAAACGAGCCCCAACCTAAACTTGGAGATTGCACCTTTGCTCACCTATAGACCCCTTTTTAAGATATATGCTTGGGTGGTGTGATTGGGATATCTTCATGTGTCTCACATCAATACCCATCTATATTGGGCACTCGAAAAGTTTCATGAAGTTTGGAATCAAAAAGTCACATGAAATGACGAGTTATGTCCTTGCTTGAATTAATTTATAAAGTGAATGGAATTCTCGATCGTCAACCAAATCTTGCAACCATGCCCAAATGACTCTAGATGAACTCTACAACAAAAGTCATGAAAGGTTCATGTTGGGCAAATGTCAAGAAAACGCTCCAATGGATCAAAAAGGATAATTTAAGCTTCATCGTGATCCTACTTTGGTCAAAGTAGAACAGTAGGTTCTATACCAGTTTTGAGGTTGGACATTAAATGAAAGTTGTAGTACATATCATGTAGAACAAACTTTGTTTTTGGACTAAGAGCTAGATCAGCTTGGAAGTAAGTCAAATCGAGGTCACAAGATCGAATTTGCTGCTGATTTCAGCACTTAGAAATATTCTAAGTCTGGAGTTTCGCTAAGCAACGACGTTAGCATTCCGCGTTCTCCGAAATTCGTTAAGCAACTTGAGTTGGTCCAAATATAAAAGTTGAAGGTTATATTATGGAGAAGAGCATGCAAAAAGTTGCACTGAGTTTGACCGAGTTTTGACTTCCGAAAGTGAATTTCCGTGACCGTTATCAAGGCGCTGACACTGACAGTTTGTGGCCTAATTACCCGCTGTTGAAGAGCTCTAATGACCTTGGTCTCTAAATGAAAAATGTAGAGCAGCTCGCGGGATTCAAACTTTGTTTTGGGCCCGAGGTCTAAATCGGCCCAGATCTGGCCCAACCCGCTCTCCACGCCGGCCACTCCGCCGCCCGCCAAGTGTTCGCTGAACGCCTGAAGAGGACGCCGCGTGCTTTGGCGCGTGGTGCCATGCACGCACGAGCAGCAAGGCGCGCCGCTGCTGCGTGCGTGCCTGCCTCTCTGTCGCGCCTCTGCTCCTTCAATCGAGCGCTAGAGCTGCCCCATCCTCACCGCCCCTTCGCTCTCTCTCGCTCGCGCTCTGGCGCGCGCTTGAGCTCGCCCACCATGGACGCCGCCGCGAAGCTCTCATGATCATCTGCGTTCACTTCTCCACGCCTCCACTCCTCGTAAGGACTACCAGCAGCCGCCGCCTTGACCTCGTGCATCTCGTGCTCGTGTCTCCTTGGCCATCTGTCGTCGGAGCGCCACCATCACGGGGCCCGGGCGACCGAAGCCGACATCATGGCGTGGTCGTGCCGCCACAAGCCGCCTCGGCCGAAATGACAGACGGAACCGGTGAGTGCGCGTGGACCCCCGGTTCTCCCCGCCAATTCTACGCCGACGACGTACCTTCTCCGGTCAGAATAAAGAAGCTCCGCCATCCTCTGCTCTGCTTTTTTTCCGACCAGGGACCTCGCGCAGCAATTCGACTAAAGGAAGGGGTGTAACTGCAATGTCATAGACTCAGGTGAATAGTGCCATAAGGACTGGTTTGTAATTATTTTGCAGGAACTTTGGAAATTCATAATAAATCGTAGAAAATTCGTAAAATAGTAAATGAGGACTTTTTGGAATCCTTGTGAAATTGTCTATGCAGTGGATCTATAATATGGCATGTTTTAGTTTAAATATTTTGCGGTAAAAATAGATTTGTGCAGTAAGGTTGTAATGCTAGTTGAATTTGTTATTTTTCATAACTATAGATCTAGGGCTCCAAATGAATTGAAATTTTTGTGGCATGCTACTCATGTGATAGTTGATGTGTGGTAAAAATTTCATGAGTATTGGATGAAGTATGAGTGAGTTATTGGTTTATCTTGCTCTCACATGAATTCTTATTTTAGCAACTTGTCTTTTTCATAGAGGTTGCTATACATATCCAAATGGAGTGAAATTTATACAGTAGACTATTGAGAGGATATGTGAGCCACTGCAATTTTTGTAGAAGTTATTGTGCACTTTTGGTATATGTTCATTAAGTCACCTTGTTATCTAAAATAAATTAAGAAATGCATTAAAAGAATTTATTTGGTCATGAACACTAGGTTTTCTGGTGTTCTTTAGTCATGTGCGAAATGTTGGTAAAGTTGGTTTTGCCCAATTATGTATTTGCAACATAAGTTAATAATTATTTTCTTGTCGATGTGGTTTATGGACAGATCTGGGAACTTAGCAAAGTTCTTCATGATAATGTGCTTTGTTGTGAAACTTGTTTATACAAAAGTTGTAGATAATTCATGTATCTAGCTTCTATTAAAATTTGGTGTCATTTGGCCAAGTAGTTTAAGAGTTACAACTGTTTAAAGTTGGGTTTCAGAAATGGCTGTTTTCTGTCAATTGTGGACCAGTTTTTGTAAATGGATATATTTGACTTAGTTAACTTGAGAATCATGCTAAGATGAGTAAAGATGAATTGTAGAAAATTTCATAAGCTTTTCATGATGTCTTCTTGCAAGTCATTTGGATTTGTGTAACTCCAGTTATAGCTAAACCTTGGAGCTGCTGTTTGCATGTCCAGAAATTGGCAGATTCCAATTATAGTGCTTGCTTGTATATTGTTAAGTGTGACGTATGCCTTGAATGATGACTGAGTTAGAGCACTTGAGATCTAGGGAAACTTGTGTCATGATTGGTGTTGTCGTCTTCTTTGCCATCTTAGCATGATAGATTGTGTGATGTTTAAGTTAAGCATCGCAAAGTACTTAAGTGTGTTAGTGTAAACTATGCTTGTCTTGCTTGCTATTTTGTGATGTGTCTCATGGTACTATTCTTCATATTTATGCACTTGCATATTGCATCTCATCTAGGTACGCTAGATGAACCACGTGAAGGACGTGATGTTGGAGCCGAACCCAAAGACGGTGTATGGAGGATCTATCCCGAAGATGGAAGGACTAAGCAAGTGTTAGGACCTATGATGTCACTAGGACGGTGCAAGCTAACTGAACTGACTTGTGGCGGATCCCAGGCAAGCCCCGGAGCATTATAAGTCTCCTAATTATAAAAGCAATTCTTTCTATATACGAGTTATATATTGTTGCATTAAGTTGTAGGAGTTGATTGAAACCGTTGATGCATTTATTACTATCCTTGCCTACCTTATTACATTTTTACCCTGTTAGGTCAGGATCGAATAACTGCTTAGCCTTGCTTAGACCGGTAGCGATCGGAGATATCCGGTCACCTACATTATAGGTGATTACTGGAAGAATTTAGCTATGGAAAGAATGATATCCTGGAATTAACCATGTGTGATGGATAATTGGAGACCGGACGGAAAAAGTTGGAGGCAACCAGACAGGGTTCTAGGGTGCTGTTAGTTTCCGTCTGTGTCGATTAAGGACCGACCGTTGTTGGGCCTCGAGTCATGTTGAACGCATGCCTTACATTTTATTTGGCCGGATAAAGTACCTTCCGACCGCTGATGGTGGGAGATTTTTCGGCCGAGTAGATTGTCCGCATGACGACCGTGCTTGGCGGGCAGTGTGGTAGGACACGGGGGCAAGATGATAAGACCAAAGTGCGATCGGTCGGCCCCCGGTACATGTGGTTCTGGCAAACTCGAGATTCCTGGAAAGTTGACTCGGTGATCAATATCTCACTTTAGCGGGTGAGTGAGGTTTGTGTAAGGAATAAATCACCCGGTGGTTAGGAATCGATTCGAATCGCCATCGCTCTGGATAGTGAGCACTTGACTCGATTCTTGTATCGTAGTAATTATTATGGAACAATGATGGTTATCTGGATGGTATGGGATATGCTAAATCTAAATTGGTAGCTGGATGTTATTGGTTAATCAAGTGATTGCTATAGTACGGTGCTTACCTAGATGGATAGGTCATAATAAAGATGATGCAAAGTACTTAAAATGGTTTCTTCATGATAGCTTATGCTTTTACGCAAATAAGTCGGACTAGCCCACTAAAGAAAGCCTTGCATAATCCTTGGTGTCACTTTATTTACGGTTTCTGACGGGTAAGTCTCATTTGAGTACATTCGAGTACTCGTGGTTTTATCCCACCTTGTTGCGTGTAATATTCTCGACCTGTTGATGATGGTGGCTAACCACCGGTGGGCTCGGTGATTCTATATTTACTTCTCATCTATATGCTTTTGTCGGATGATGTCACTATGCTAGCAATATATTTGGAACTTATATTAATGTAATCATTTGAAAGCTATGTTGTTTTCACTAAGCGGTTTTGAAACCCCAAACTTGTACTACTAATTGTTAACTCCTTTGTAATATTATTTCCGCTGCAACCCAATGTATGTGATGTGTATTTGCTTAATCACGCGATCTTGGTTGTGATGTTGATTTACCGAGGTCTTTCGGGACACTCGGCGGACTACCGGGTTTATATGAGTGAAAGTATGGGTGTGTCAACGTGTTAGCGGGGACAACCGTACTTGATCTTGTATAAATTGGGCGGTTCTGTCACAGAGAATGAGGGTGGCCGCTGTGCCGTGTGCTCTCACCTGGGTTAGGATGCCTCCTCGTCGGATCCACCGAGGGCGAGCGCCTCCACCCTATCCGGTCCGCCTTGTCGCCGGATCAGCCGAGGGCGACGGTCGACGGTCTGCTCACCGGCCAGGCTGCCTCATCTGGATCCATCCTCGGCGTGGGAGGGGAGGCGGCAGGGGGACGACGTCTGGAACCGTCGATGCCTTGGCTGACTGGGTCACCGGGGGCTTGGCGAGGGAGGCCGCGGCGAGGCTGCTGGGCGACGACGACGGCGGAGGAGCGAGGCCGGCGGGCGATCGCGGCGTGATGGGATCGCAGGGGTGCAATGGGATCGGTAGGGAGGAGATATCACGACAGTGGTGCGGGGATAGGGATAGGGAGCTCTAGCGGGTCGCACGCACGGTGGGTGGGGGCGGTGATTGTAGCGTTTTAGCGACTTGCACGAGGACGGGAGGCGGGTATCGCAGGGGAGGCGGAGCGAAGACGACAAAAAAAAAGTCACATGAAAAAATAGTTTTACTTTTGTTCTTTTTAATTGTAAGAGATTCCTGGAGTTGACATCTTTTAACGGTATATAGCCAATTTTCCCAATTCGTTTCTTCTCTGCCTCCGCCATCCTCTATGCCCGCCGGCACATGGCCGGCCGCAGCCGCAGCCACCTCCGCCCCGGTGTCCGCCGCGGTGCGCGCGGCCTTGCGAAAGCTCGGCGGTCTCCTCCCCCGCGCGCACCGCCCGCACTCCACCACGGCGGCCCCAGACGCCGCCGCCGTCGCACCGACGTCGTCGCACACCCTCCACGACTACAACCGCCTCCTGGCGGCGCTCGCGCGGGACGGCGACGGCGACGCGGCGCTCCGCGTGCTCCGCCACATACGCCTCTCATCGCCCGCGTGCGCGCCCACCGCCGCCTCCTACACCTCGGCCATGTCGGCGCTCGCCAAGGCCGGCCGCCCCGCCGACGCCGCGTCCCTCTTCGACGACATGCTCGCCAACGGCGTCGCCCCCGACCGCGCCGCCTTCTCCCTCCTCCTCCACGTCTACTCCTCCCACCTCCACCTTCCCGCCGCCGCGCACTCCGTTCTCCTCTGGATGACCGGACTCGGCCTCCCGCCGACCCCCATCGACTACACCGATCTCATATTCTCCTTCTGCCGCGCCGGCCGCCTCGACAACGCCCTCCAGCTGCTCGACGAAATGCGCGCCTTCAATCACCCACTGACACCACATACATTCGCGCCGATCCTCAAGGCAGTCTTCGATAATGCCGACATCCAGGCAGCTGACGAACTCATAAGCTCCATGCGTTCCTCTGGTTGCCTCCCTGATGTCGTCATCTACAATATATACATCGAGGGGTTGTGTAAGATTGGGGGTTTTGACGTTGTCGAGAGGGTTATTTATGAGAGTGACCGGAGTGGGTGGGAACCAGATGCAGTGACATACAGCACCTACATTGTTGGGCTTTGCCGCTCTGGATACATTGAGGAAGCATTTCGGCAGCTGGAAAGGCCCCGTTCGCTTCGCTGAAAAAACAAGCAAAACACTGTTCCGGCTGATTTGTTGCGAGAGAAAAACACTGTTCCGGCTGAAAAAATAAGCTAAAAAGTACGGATTATAAGAGAATTAGACCACGTTGCCCAGAATCTTGATATGTGGGTAGGCAAGGAGGTCCTGGAGCGGTGCCAAGAGCTGGGCTTTGTGGTCGATGTCGTGACATACAACACAGTCATGGATCATTTCTGCAAGAAAGGGAAGTGGCTGCATGTCCTAAAGTTGTTCACGGATCTGCTCAAGAAACCAATAACACCCAATGTGCAGACATACAACATTTTGATTTCATGCCTATGCCGAGCTGGCAAGTTTCAGTGTGCCAAATATGTGTTCAGCAGCAAGGGGTTCGTGCCAGACACTGTGACTTGTAACATTCTGTTCCATGAGTTCTATGAGGACGGAAAGGAAGGTGAGCTTGGTTTTTTGTTCGCTGATGTGAATGCTGGGAAGATTGCCCCAGATACCATCGCATACAATACACTGGTTGATTGTCTCTTTAGGTCTGGGAGGAGGTCGCAGGCTGCCAATTTTGTTAGGCATATCAATGGTGGCTACCCTGCGGAGCCCGTTGCCATTTGACGTATTGGTTGGTTAGGAGTGGAAATATACGTGAGGCATTGAGGCTGTTTGATGATATCCAAATAAAAGGACTGGTTTTAGATTGTAGGATTTTTGCTAATGTGATCAAGGCATTCTGCAGGAAGGGTCCAACAGAATGCTCAGATATGTCACAATTGTGCTTTGTATTAGATAGGATGCTTGGAATTGGGTAATCATTCAGCTCTGCTGATTCTTTTTTGCTACCTTGCATGGTATAGGTCTCATTATTTAACTTGTATGGTTGTACCAGCAGCTAATAGCTGTTGAAGGTTAGATGTGCCTTTGATTTCTTCATGTAACTCTTTGTCGTACATAAACTTGTAAAATACAATCTGTGATCTGAGAATTAATGATATTCGGCTCTGGAGTTATGTACTTACATGTAATGTTGTATCCTTCAGTTTTGGAAGTATTCTGCTCATAACCTGTTTTTCAGTTAGTTCATTCAACCAAAATAGTGTCTGTGGCAAAGGATGACCTGCGTTGATACCCTATGCTGGACTCATGGTCACTTAAGCTGCGGCTTGTGGGTGACAGATTATTAGCACTTTCCGTTCTATCTAGTCGAAAGACTTATTGCAGCAAAACATGAAACAACCAAGAGTCTTGTTGACTATTTTTAGTGCTTATGATGTATTGCTGTATTAAGAGTTTTGGAAGCAGATGCAACGCTTTGTGCTTTGCTTCTCCAAGATTGAGGAATCAAGGTAGAGCACCTGTTGTTCATTATGCTCACTTAATATTCTTTTTTTAATAAGGACACGTACTAAAATTAACAACATAGTAAATGAAAGAGATCCAGATGATCAGACATAACGCCTGAAGCACTGGACAGCTGGAGTTGTGATGTCTCTTAGAGCATGTAAAAATTTGAGCACTAGCACAGGTTCTAGCTTGAGGCGCCACGATACCCTATGAGCTAACCTGTTTTTGGTTCTACTGATTTTGCTTACAGAGATGTGTGGACTCTGCAATTTGCAAGAAATCAGTCAGAAGAGGCTTGAGTCTCCAAGGAATATGGAAATCTTGACCCAGGTTGTTTACAGCATCAACCAGAATCTGGTTGTCTGTGAGAAGACCGGTGTTCTAAAATTGCAAGCATGGTAATACTTTTGTCGCCAGGCAAAGAGCTTGTGCTTCGAACAGAAGAAACTTAGTGTCTTGAGCTGCAGCCTGTATGCGAATATCAGTTTTGAGATGATTTGAGTGGTGGTGAAAAATATACCTAGCTCTGCCCTTCTTGGTGATGCAGCTGGTTCATCAGGTAGAATAGAAGCATGTGTGTAACATTGTGTTGGAGCTGTGCTGGCTCCGGATTCACCAGCCTGGTCCTGTTGGCTTTGCGCAGTGGGATGTTGATGTGTTCTTAGGCTTGCATTCAGGGTTTGGCTATGTTGCTCGACCTGTTCATCATCTGCAAAAGCAAGGGTATTTGCTGTACAGATATCAGCTTTACTTCATGACTGTTCTCCTTTTGATATTTAATTACTCCCCAATCATTTCATACTTTCCATGTGTACCAAAACCCTGTGATTGTGGTCTGAATCGGGTGTAGGCTGATGGTGACGTGTGCTCTTATGAAATGCAACTCGAGTGAGTTCACAGGCCCAAAGGGGTTTATGTACAAGTGTTACATATACAGAAAGCCACTCCAACTAGATGCGAAAATACATGTGCACATACACAACCATGCATACATCTAACAACCCCATCAAATTCACGATGGGTCTACGCCACTGAGTTTGGAAAGGAAAAGGCTATGACGTGCTCACTTATGTGCCTTCGTGAAGAAATTAGCTATCTTGACCTTTGAAGGCACATAATGAAAAATCACAACATGATCTTGCACTTGCGATCTCACGTGGGAAGCATCAACTCCAATGTGCTCAATGAGTTCATGTTTCACGGGGTCCCAATCAATACAGATCGCAGTAGTTCTGTCAATAAGCCAGCCTAGGTTGCATCAAAGTACGCCTAGAGCTGGAGGGAGCTAGAACGAGGAAATAAAAGTCAACGAGACATAGTGCCACGAAGGTACCGTAGAACATGACAGAGGTGAGCACAGTGGAGTTGGGTATGAACAACCCCTCTAAGAAGCACTTCCCTAAGAGACTGCAAAGGTGAATTAGATTTAATGTGGGCCAAGCCCAATATTTTATCTAATTAAATCGAATAATTTTAAGGCCTGTATTAAATATTGTGCGCTATATGATTTAGTCATATACGAGATTTTTTTATTGAATGTTGACTCAACTTATATGTGCGGATCATGTCTGTCTACATTGAGAAGTTGAGAAAAGAATGAGCCACCGGAGCATGCGGTGCATGAATTGGTTTTGTCATTCAAGCCAATTATGGCAGAAGTTTCTATTCTAAATAAGGGAGTTACAGGAGTTTCTATTCTAAATGAGGGAGTTACAAGAGTTTCTACTCCTAATGGCACGGCAGGAGTTACGGGAGTTTCTACTCCTAATGGCGAGAGTTACGGGAGTTTCTACTCATGATGACGGGAGTTTCTTCTGTGAGCGTCTCTTCCGTTTCTGACTCTTGATCTCCTGCGGATGGCTGTGCCCGCTCTGCTCCTTGGCTACAAGATAAAAGGAAGACAACATTTAGTCTCTTGTCTCTCTTACGTGCGCTCTACATCCACGTTTCCGCTACGGCCAAGTCTTCCTGTCCTGGTTCCTGCCAGCACGGGAATAGGGAGAGCAGGCCTCCGAAACCGCCGTTCGCGAGTTCATCTGCTCGGGTGAAGACCGACAATCAGGTTTTTGGGGAGCGACTACGCAACCGCTCGATCGTACAACAACCTCATCTTCTTCCCGGCGTTCGTGGCGGCAGCGGGAGATCGCACAGCAACCTCCCTGTACTGTGTCGAGCGGGACGACTACTCCAACAGGCGCTATGTCGGCTAGCGCAACCGGCTCTGGTGCCGCGGGGTATGTTGTAGTTCATCCCCTATTTTCAGCGATTAAAATCATGATAATTAGTATCGTCTACATGTTCTTGACACTTCAACCGCACGTGCACATGTCACCAATATTTTGATAATATTTTTCTGGGTTAAACTGGTACTGAAATTGCCTAATTTCTAACAATCCAAAAACCTGATGGACATTTTTCGGTAGTCGGCTTTGAGGGTATGTTGAAACCAAATGTTTTTTAGGGCACACATTACAAGAGGTAACATCATATATGCATTTTATGGTTGACTGCTATGCACTGCTACTTTGTTGCTAAACCTAGATCAGTTGGACCGCATACTCCTGATGAGGAGCGTGCGTTCCAAGACGCTGATACTACGTTCCAGGGGGCAATAATCAGCGTGCTAGGAGACTCCATAGTAGATGCATATGTGACTCTGCAAACTGGTAAATAGATGTGGGATGCACTTGAGGCCAAATATGGAGTGTCTGATGCTAGTAGTGAGTTGTATACTTGTATGTCACGGAGCAGTTTCATGACTACAGGATGGTTGATGACCGTTCTGTGGTTGAACAAGCTCATGAGATACAAACACTGACAAAATAACTCGAGAATTTTGGTACGGTGCTGCCGGATAAGTTTGTGGCAGGTTGCACTATTGCTAAGCTGCCACAGGCTTGGACAGACTTTGCTACTTCTATGAAACATAAGAGATAAGAGTTCGGCATTACCGACCTCATTGGCTCTTTGGATGTTGAAGAGAAGGCGAGAGCTGAGGATGTCCGCCGTAAGAAAATTGTTGAGGGAAGTTCTAGTGCCCATGTGGTGTAGAAAAATCTTCAAAATTCCCACAAGAAAAAATTCAAGCAAAAGCTCAAACAAAATACCACTGCACCTTTTAAGAAGAAGAAGAAGAACAAGGAAAAGGAAAATTGCTTCACTCATGGCAAACCCGGGCATTATGCTAGGGACTGCGAGGAGAGCAAGTGGAAGCCAAAAAGAAATCTACAAACATGGTTGAGGCTGATCAAGGAATATCGGGGTATGGTAATTTATTACCTACAATTCTTTCAGTTTGTGATTCACCTCATTGGTGGGTTGACACAGGAGCTAATATCCATGTGTGTACTGATATTTCTTTGTTTTCTTCTTATCAGGTCGGGAGAAAGTTCCTCCTTATTGATGGGGAATGGAGCGCGTGCGGTTGTTCGTGGTGTTGGTACGGTTGATCTAAAGCTTACTTCGGGGAAGACCGTGCAACTAAAGAACGTGCGGCATGTCCGCTCAATAAGGAAAATTTTAATTAGTGGTTCATTACTGTGTCGAGATGGCTATAAACTTATGTTTGAATTTAATAAGTGCATACTTTCTAAGTATGAAACCTTTGTGGGTAAAGGCTATGAGAGAGGAGGCTTGTTCCGCTTGTTCTTAACTAACACATGTGTTAAGTCCGTAAACAATGTGAGCTGTGATGTTGAATATAATGTTTGTCATTCACATCTTTGTCATATAAATTTTGGTTGCATTACTCGCTTAGATGGTTTGAATTTAATCCTGAAATTTGATTTGGTCAAAGGCTCTAAATGTCATGTATGTGTGCAATCAAAGCAACCTCACAAGCCTTACAAGGCTGCTGAGACGAGGGACTTGGCACCATTAGAACTAATCCATTTCGATTTGTGTGAAATGAATGGCGAGTTGACCAAATGTGACAAAAGATATTTCATGACATTTATAGATGATTGCACTTGATTTTGCTACGTGTATCTGTTAAAATCAAAAGATGAAGCATTGAATTATTTTAAGATCTATAAAGTTAAGGTAGAAAACCAACTTGAGAAGAAAATTAAATGGTTGCAGTCTGATCACGGGGGAGAATATTTCTCAAATGAGTTTTCTGAGTTCTGCGCGAAGCATGGTATTGTTAATGAGAGGACACCGCCATACTCACCACAATCAAATGGGATTACCGAGAGAAAGAACTGCACTCTAACTGAGTTGGTTAACGTCATGTTAGAGACTGCGGAACTATCTAAGAAATGGTGGGGTGAGGCAATATTGGCAGCATGTTATATCCTGAATAGAGTGCTCACAAAGAATAAAGAAATTACACCATTTGAGGAATGGGAGAAGAAGAGATTAAATCTTTCTTACCTGCAAATATGGGGTTGTTTGGCAAAGGTGAATGTACCAATTAACAAGAAGCGAAAGCTTGGATAAAAATCGTTGATTGTGTCTTTCTCGGTTATGCTATTCACAGCATGGGTTGTAGATTTTTAATAATAAATTCTGAAGTACCTGATGTGAATGTTGGTACTATTATGAAATCTAGAGATGTTATATTTTTAGAGTGAATTTCCTATGAAAAAATACACCTAACACTTCTAGTCATGAATCTATTTTATTACCTGAGTTGCATGAACCGATAGAACATGCTGATGTTGAAATCCATGTGAAAAATCATGAGGAGGATAATAATATAGTCACTCAAAAGAGTAAGAGATGAAGGACTGCAAAGTCCTTTGGTGAAGATTATATTATATACCTCATGGATGATACTCCTAAAACCATAGAAGAGACATATTCATCTCTTGACGCTAACTTATGGAAGAAAGCTGTTCAGAGTGAGTTGGATTCTATTATGTCTAATGGAACTTAGAAGGTTGTTGATCATCCTTACAGGTGCAAACCTATGGGGTGTAAATGGGTGTTCAAAAAAATGCTTAGGCCTGATGGTACTATTGAGAAGTACAAGGCAAGGCTTGTGGCTAAGGGTTACCCAGAAAGAAGGCGAAGATTATTTCGATACTTATTCACCAGTTGTCCGTCTTATGACTATACGAGTATTATTTTTCTTGGCTGCCTCACATGGTCTTCTAGTTCATCAGATGGACGTTAAGACAACTTTCTTGAATGGAAAACTTGAGGAAGAGATCTATATGGATCAGCCGGATGGATTTGTAGCAAATGGTCAAGAGGGAAAGTGTGTAAATTATTGAAATTTTTGTATGGCCTAAAGCAAGCACCTAAGCGGTGGCACGAGAAGTTCGACAGAACTTTGACATAAGCCGGCTTTGTTGTAAACGAAGCTAATAAATGTGTTTATTATCGGTATGGTGGGGGAGATGGTGTCATTTTGTGCTTATATGTGGATGATATACTAATTTTTGGAAATAATATTCATGTGACTGAGGAAGTGAAAGAATTTTTATCGAGTAACTTTAAAATGAAAGATTTGGGTGAAGCTGATTGTCGGGTTCATAAAACCGGGGTCCCCAATGGACCCGCTTTCCAGCAAAAACTTGGCCTAGTAGACGGCGTAGCGATGATGCGTTCCTCCCGGACCGGCCCAGATACCTAATGACAGACTGGGAGAATGATTCGGTCCCCGACCGGAGGACCTGGCTAAGGTGGGGACATAGTCCGACTCCAACCTCCTTTTTTCAATCGAGGATACGTCGGACCTCTGTTTGTAGCTCTTCCCCGACCGACATGGTCGGGGCCGACTAGGAACGACCGACCGGGGACACCCGCTCGGCGAGGGCGTAGGGATCAGGCGGAGCAGATAAGATAAGGCGCTCAAGTCAAATCGCAATACCGAGGACCGTACCCTGTCATACCCTGCGCACCTGCAGGACGGTGCCACCAGGCATGCCAGATAGGCACTCAGCAACCTATCGGCGCAAAAACGTGTCGATGCGCCTGGCACACAGCAAGCCAGAAGGATCTGCTTAGGATGAGCCTGGAGATCCGCTTGGCTTCAATCGCAGGACTCGTCAACCCTGCGAATTCCACCCGATGCGTGCCAGTCAATTTGACCTGCAATTAATAAGGAGAGAAAGTTTATCAGTATTTTAAGATGGAACATGCTGGTTTTTGCCCAGATAGTTCTAAGTGTGCCGCTTCGAGAGCAGCCAGACGGAAGAGATCGACTAAACGGCCAATACGTGAAGAAATCGGCTATTACGGACTGTAAAGCTCGTGAGTTATGATTGATTTTGTGTTGACAAGTACAATGCACATAGATATAAGTAAAATCATCAGTTAGGTGGGTATTACCAGTGTAAAACATTGAGCCGATGAATCTAATGAGAAAGGATATAACATGCGAACAAATTGACTGTTTAGTACAAATAGATCTATAAACGCTCTAAATCTAATATGTTACCATCAACAGTGAGGTTCGACCGGATCGATGGCAGCTATGGTGATAATAACAAACTAAAACCGAAGAATCCGTAAAACCATCCATACATTGACAGCCTTTTCGAAAGACATGCTATATGTGTGAAAGCTCAAGCGAATCGGCTGAAATAGCTGATTCAGGTGGAAAAGAGACTACAATATGTGAACAATCGACTATTTAACATGGATAAATCTATGAACTCATCAGACTTAACTTGTTATCTCTAACAGTGAGGTTCGACCGGATCGATGGCAGCCGTGATAAAGACAACAAATCAAACTTTAAAATAAACAGATCTATTCACATTTAACAGAATCATAGAGACATACTATAGGCGTTAAAATGCGGGCGATCGGCTATTTAGCCGATGCAGGCATAGCAAACAGTCAAGGTCACGCTTAATCAAAAACAAATCTACCAACTAGCATCCTTCGATCTAAAGTGCCATCAGTGGGGATTGACCAGATCGTTACAATCATAATAGCAAACTATAGACCAGATTTAACTAGCCAGCAAACCTCCTCAAGATCAGACATGCCTTAACCGCGTACTATGCATGATCAAGATCGAAGTAAAATAGCCGGTGTGAAAGGTCCTAATGGCTAGAGGGGGGGTAAATAGCCTAATAAAAATTTCTACAACAACACTTAGCAAACCGGTTAGACAATTATGAGGCGAAGCAAATGTTGCGCTAGCCTACTAAAAATGCAAGCCACCTACCATAATTCTAGTTTATATAACTTTTATCCACACAATAGCTATGTCACTGCACTTAAGTTAATTGCTCTCAAAGGCTAACTAAAGAGCCACACTAACCAAACTAACAAACTCTCACAACTAACTACACTAAAGAGCTTGACAACTAGTTTGCGGTAATGTAAAGAGAGTGGACAAGAAGGTTATACCGCCGTGTCGAGGAAGGAGCCAATCAATCACAAGAATGAATAACAATAAAGACTATTCACCTCAGAATCAAATGATGAACACAATGATTTTTTACCGAGGTTCACTTGCTTGCCGACAAGCTACTCCTCGTTGTGGCGATTCACTCACTTGGAGGTTCACGCGCTAATTGGCATCACACGCCAAACCCTCAATAGGGTGCCGCACAACCAACACAAGATGAGGATCACACAAGCCACGAGCAATTTACTAGAGTACCTTTTGGCTCTCTGTCGGAGAGAGGTCAAGAACCCCTTACAATCACCACGATCGGAGTCAGAGACAATCACCACTCTCCGCTCGATGATCCTCGCTGCTCCAAGCCATCTAGGTGGCGGCAACCACCAAGAGTAACAAGCGAATCCCGTAGCGAAACACGAACACCAAGTGCCTCTAGATGCAAACACTCAAGCAATGCACTTGGATTCTCTCCCAATCTCACAAAGATGATGAATCAATGATGAAGATGAGTGGGAGGGCTTTGGCTAAGCTCACAAGGTTGCTATGTCAATGCAAATGGCCAAGAGGGTGAGCTTGAGCCGGTCATGGGGCTTAAATAGAAGCCCCCATGAAATAGAGCCGTTGTACCCCTTCACTGGGTACAGCGCGGGGTGACCGGACGCTCTGGTCGGATCAACCGGACGCTGGCCCTCAGCGTCTGGTCACGTGATACACGCCACGTGTGCCCTGCTTCAAATACTGCTCGTGAGATTTCAACGGTCATCTGTTGACCAGACGTTGCGCACAAGCTGACCGAACGCTGAGCCACCAGCGTCCGGTCATTTCCAGTAAGTTTCTAGAAACGATATTTCACTACCGAACGCGTTCGGTCATGCTTGATCGGACATAGCCAGCGTCCTCTCACTTGTTGACTTCATTCTACGTTGTTGGTCAACACGATCGGACACTGGACCACAGTGTCCGGTCAGTCCAAGACCCAGCGTCCGGTCGATGACAGGCGCTGGCGTCTACGCTGTCACACTTGACTGGACGCGTCGGTCCCTCTGAGACCAGCGTCTAGTCACTCAGCGACCAGCAAGACTAACTCCTCTTCACCTCTAACTTCTTCACCCTTACTCAAATGTGCCAACCACCAAGTGTATCACCTTGTGCACATGTGTTAGCATATTTTCATAAACATTATCAAGGGTGTTAGCATACCACTAGATCCTAAATGCATATGCAATGAGTTAGAGCATCTAGTGGCACTTTGATAACCGTATTCTGATACGAGTTTCACCCCTCTTAATAGTACGGCTATCGAACCTAAATGTGATCACACTCTCTAAGTATCTTGATCACCAAAATAAAATAGCTCCTACAAATTATACATTTGCCTTGAGCTTTTTGTTTTTCTCTTTCTTCTTTCCAAGTCGAAGCACTTGATCATCACCATGCCATCATCATCATCATCATGCTATGATCTTCATTTGCTTCACCACTTGGAGTGTGCTACCTATCTCATGATCAGTTGATAAACTAGGTTAGCACTTAGGGTTTCATCAATTTACCAAAACCAAACTAGAGCTTTCACGGTGAAACATAATTCGTCGTTTAAAGTAAGAACTATCGTAATATAGCAAAATGAATGATGGACTAAAAAGGATGTGAGGCCGATCTAGATCGATCTCGACCTGGCAGGTTGATATTGATGAAACTAATGACAATAAGAACATCAGCAAGATCGGTAACTTAATGAATCTATCCAAACGACGCCACCCTTAGGTAGAGCCGATAACTTGACCTTAATCTAATTTGAGCAGTGGAGGTCAAACTTAACCGATGCAGTCGTACTTGAACTAGATAAGAGTCAATAACTAGCTTATACTAGAGCTCATAGTGAAGGTCGAACTTAACCGATGATGTCTTACAAACAGAAGTATAAGTTATGACGGTACTTACAGACAAGCCGGAGGCCGGCCGGACCGATGCAGCGCTGCTTGTTGAAGAACTCGCCGAGATCTACACTACTCCTACTCCTAAGGGTTGGCGTAAAGCCAAAAAAGTAATTTATATTGATTGATTGGATGTCCTCCTTACAATAGCCAGGGTCCAATATTTATACCCGGAACCTAAGCATGAATCCTACTTAAGTAGGACTCATTATAATCTTTGGTATAAAGAAAAACATTCCTAACTTAAGATAACTTGGACCCTAATCTTTTTTTTGTAGAGTCCGACATGTATTTCCTGACGACAATTGTAGCTCATTATCGTTATCTGTTGACGTCATTCGAAGAGAGCCGATTCCAGTGCCGCATCTGAATCAGCTGATATCGATCCTTATGCAATCGATTCCTTGATGACACAATCTTGGAAGCTTCGAGTTCTCGCATTTTTCTTCCCAAATTTTGGTGTAAACACAACCTTCCAGGCGTGTCATAACCCAAACAGTATTGTAGGCACCGACATTTGCCCTACAGTATTGTAGGCGCCGACATTCGCCATACCAGGCGAACATGGTAGAGCCTGTTGCATGCATCTAGACATAAACAGTATTGTGGACGCCGATGATAGTCTCATACCCGACAGCGTGGGCAACAAGACTAGGTAGCACATGTATGCTTTCTCTCTCTTTCTCTAACTTGTAAGAGCCCATCCTCTTCGACTATAAAAGGGGATGAGCTCTCTCCTAAAAAGGATCTAATTTTTTGGACCTGAATAGCTCTGGAACTCTAGAGCTACACAGAGTATACGCTCCAATACTTAGCACATGTTAGAGCCCCCGTCACTCTCGGTCCTTCGGTTCAGAGTCCGACCGGACCTTTAGCACCCCTCTTTTCATTCCTACTCGTTTGTAACCCCACAGCAAACTTTGGGCACCTGGGCTCAAGAATAAAGTCACCGACCGACTGAAACTGGACGTAGGGCATGTTGCCTGAACCAGTATAAATCCTGTATCATTGAGTGCAAGGTCACATCTGATCACAACGCACGGCACAACTACAAATATTTACTTGTTGGTCACTTTTCGCACTGACAGTTGACGTCATCCGTGGGGAGGACGTCGTGCGTTCACGCTCTTGGTCATCGGATGGCCCACCTTTCCACCATCTTCGGCATGGTGGGCTTGAGCGATACGATTCGCTTCGGCTCACTGGAGTTTCCTGCGCTCCCACCTGTTGGGATGTGGGTTCCTCCCGTCTTCTAACCGCTCCAGACTTTCCTCTTCAAGAGTCTGGACTTCATCGCCGACCGGCTTGGCGTACTACGCCTCCTCAAAGAGGCGCTCGTCCCGGCGTCCACTACAGGAGGAACACTCTTCACTGGCCCCGAGCCACTCGATGACCCCAACATCGAGACACCCACGCTTTGCCTTGACCCATACTGGGATCAAACTCCACGGTGAGTAACGTACATGTTGTTCTTTACTCACTGTTTAATACCTTCCACCGACTCTCCGAAGGGACCCTGTTGTTCCCACCATGATCGCCGTGCGACCAGTTCCCCAATGGCTTCGCGTCCCCTGTGGACGCATATGCACGGGGGCTCTGAAGGATGCTGACGCCTCCCACCTCTCATATCCAAATTCATGGGGATGGCGGGCTACGCTCCCGCCTCCTTTCACGACCTCGTGGATGATGAGGTCGAAAGCGACGGCTCCAGCATCGGCGATGTCGTGGCACCTGGCCATCCTCTGTCCCAGGAGTGCGATATGACGGACGCTCCGGGATAGCCACCGGTGGTAGCAGAGTCTCTACAGACTCACACCCCTCTAGACCCTCATGCGGAGGGCCTCACGTGGGCACAGAAGCACGGCGAGGAGTTACAACAAAGGCGGCAGAGCCAGCCGCCACCTATGCTGGCGTGCTCGGTGCAGCACGCTGCGCCATGCACGCGTAACCCAGTGAGCGGCACCCGGGTCACGCCCGTCAGGCCCAGCGCGACATCCTAGACGGAGGGAACGACCCCCCTTAGTTCGCTCGAGCTGGCCAGAACATCGCTACTACGGTGATGCTTCTACGTGGCCTCCCCGAGCTAGCTGACCCCTAGGAACAAGCAATCCACCAGAACCTTCGGGCGCTGGTGGAGACCGTCGCCGTTCAATGAACGGAGAGCTCCGTGTTGCGACATCGGCTGACGCCCTCTTGCCCAACCGGAGGACTAGGGCTGCATCAGTCGAATCGCTCTGTCCACTCACCACTGTTGTTGCCGGGGTGGGGTAGGAGGCCACGGCTGCACCATAGCCCTACCCGACGCCCGCTCCACATCGACCACCTATGCATGAACATCTCGGGCCGAACCGTGATGCTCGCAGCGTCATCAACAATCGACACCATGCCCGGCACGATGATGACGCCTATCGAGTGACGGTGAGAGCAGGCAATACAGGCCCTGGCCTAACCATAGAGGAGTGTGAGGACATGCACCCTAGGCTTGGTGGCTGACCAAACGGCCAGAGTCCCAGCTCGGACGGCCTGGGACCATGAGCCTTTGGTCGTCGCATCCAGAGAGTGTCGTTCCCACAGCGCTTCCGACCACCCACCAACATCACTAGATACACTAGGGAAACGAACCCTGGTATATGGCTTGAAGACTTCTGTCTCGCTTGTCGAGCAAGAGGAGTGGATGATGACCATTTCATCATCTAGTATGTCCCCATCTACGTGGGGGAGCATGTTTGAGCATGGCTCGAATTCCTTCTGCCCGACAGCATCCGTGACTGGGTAGATCTCAAGAGGATCTTCGTCAGAAATTTCCAGGGGACATATGTCCATCCTAGGAATTCCTGGGACCTCAAGAGCTGCCAGCAGGAGTCCAGCGAGTCCCTCTAGGATTACATCCGCAGGTTCTCAAAGCGGTGCAACTCCCTTCTTGATATCATTGATGCAGACGTCATCAGCGCATTCCTCTCTGGGACAACCTGTGAGTCCTTGATCCACAAGCTTGGCTGTGTGAAGCCCCGTACCACCCACGACCTGCTCGACATCACCACGAACCATGCCTTCAGCGAGGAGGCGGTCGGAGCAGTCTTTAGCGGTGGCCAGGACAGGGGCAAGGCCAAGCACGAGCACCAAGGCTAAGGCCCCTCCACACAAAGGGGCAAAAAGAACAAAAAGGATCGGCGATGACCGACCAACCCAGCCTTGGTCACCATGACCGATCGTGCGGGCAAGCAGCCCCAGCAGGGCTAGCCTGACCACTTCGACAAGCTCATGGAGAGTCCATGCACCAACCACGCCTACCTCGTCAAGCACCTCTACAAGGACTGCGAGCTCCTCAAGCGCTTCCTGCGGCACGTCGGCAAGTAGAAGGAAGGGAAAGGCAAGGAGGAGGCGGCCAAGAAAGGAGGCACGGTGGGCAAGGATGATGATGGCTTCCCTGACCCTGAGGAATGCCTCATGATCTTTGGGGGATCCGACGCCATCCACTCCAAGTGCCAGCATAAGGTATGCTACAGAGAGGCATGCGTCGCCGAGTCGGCCATCCCCTCTTTCCTTAGCTGGTTAGACTCCCCGATCACTTTTGATTGGAGAGACCATCCTTCCCACATCGCCCGGCCAGGTCGCTACCCGCTTGTCGTCGATCCCATCGTCCATAAGAAGCGCCTCACCAAGGTGCTGATGGACGGAGGCAACGGCCTCAACATTCTCTACGTCGACACCCTCGACGCCATAAGCATCCCCTAATCGGAGCTCCGCCCAGTGAGCTCTCCCTTCCACGGCGTGATCCCAGGGACGCAGGCGTACCCACTCGGGCAGATCGACCTGCCCCTAACATTTGGCGACCGAGCCAACTTTCGCTCGGAGGTCCTCACCTTCGAGGTGGTGGACTTTCCAGGGTCCTACCACACCATCTTGGGGTGGCCATGCTACGCCAAGTTCATGGTGATCCCCAACTATACCTACCTCAAGTTAAAGATGTCGGGACCGAACGGCGTCATCACCATGGGTACCTTTTCGCACGCCTACATGTCATTGCGAGCTCGTCACTGCCGTCATCAACTCTACCAAGCTCCCGGAGCTCAGGAATTCGTTGACTCCAGCAGTCCTAGACTACAACGAGCCGATCTCATCGAGTGCCTTCCACCCAATCAAGGAAACCAAGGCGGTGGAGATCGACCCCACCAAGACGGTGTGTATCGGGACCAAGCTCCCAGCCAAATAGGAGAGCGAGCTCGTCGACTTCCTATGCATCAATCATGATGTCTTCGTGTGGAAACCTTCTGACATGCCAGGCATACCAAGAGAGGTCGCCGAGCACGCATTACGCTTCATCCCGGGCTCAAAGCCCACCAAGCAATGCCTGCGTCGCTTTGATGATGAGATGCATAGGGCCATAGGCGAGGAAATTGCCAAACTCCTAGCAGCTGGATTCATCAAAGAGGTATACCACTCCGACTAGCTAGCTAATCCTGTTCTTGTAAAAAAGAAGTCTAGGAAATAGAGAATGTGTGTTGATTATACTGGCCTCAACAAGGCGTGTCCAAAGGACCACCTCAGGATGCAACATCTTCTCCTTTCTGGATGCCTACTCAGGCTATCACTAGATCGTGATGAAGGAGTCCGACCAGCTCGCGACTTCATTCATCACCCCGTATGGTTTATACTGTTACGTAACCATGACTTTCGGTCTGAAGAACGCTGGTGCCACCTATTTACGGTGCATGCAGCGATGCTTCACCGACCAAATCGACCCGTCTGACCAGCCTGACCAAGTCGAGCGGTCGAAAACAACAATCGCCGTCTATGTAGATGACATAGTGGTGAAAATGGCTCAAGCTAGCGACCTGATCGCAAACTTGGCCACAACATTCGCAAACCTCCGAAGGTTCAGCGTCAAATTGAATCCCGAAAAATATGTTTTCGGGGTTCCAAAGGGGAAGCTGCTCGGATACATCGTGTTCGAACATGGCATCGAAGCCAACCCTGAAAAAATCACAGCCATCTGTAACATGGGCCCTATACGCAACGTCAAGGGTGTACAGAGGCTCACCGGCTATTTGGCCGCCCTAAGCCGGTTCATCTCCGACTAGGCGAGTGGAGGATGCCTCTCTATAAACTTCTCAAGAAGGTAGACACATTCGTCTGGACTAAGGAGGCACAGCAGGCTTTGGAAAGCCTCAAAGCATCACTGACGTCGGCCCCAATCCTCGTCGCTCCCGAACAGGGAGAACCCCTCCTCCTCTACATCGCGGCAAACAACCACATTGTGAGCGCCGCCCTGGTCGTCGAAAAGGAGGAGCTAGGACACCCCCTGAAGGTCCAACGACCAGTGTACTTCGTCGGTGAGGTACTCACCGATGGCAAGGTTCGATACCCCTAGGTTCAGAAGCTTCTATACGCCGTGCGGATGGCGACCCAGAAGCTCCTACACTACTTCACCGACCACGAAGTCATGGTCGTCACTTCATACCCGCTGGGAGACATCGTCCATAACCGCAATGCCATGGGACGAATCTCCAAGTGGGCTCTCGAGCTCATGGGTCACGACATCAGATATGTCCCTCGCACCACTATCAAGTCTCAGGCTCTCACCGACTTCATCGCCGAATGGACGAAAGTCTAGCTACCGATCCTAGATGTCACCCATGAGTACTGGACGATATACTTTGATAGGTCGGTCATGGCGCCCGGCTCAGGGGCTGGAGTGGTTCTGATCTCCCCGGATGGGAGCAGGCTCCGCTACACAATTCGTCTCCATTTTTCAGCCTCAAACAACGCCGCAGAATACGAGGCCCTCATCAACGGACTGCACATCGCCGTTGAGCTTGGCGCCACGTGGCTGTATGTCCATGGTGACTTAGAGTTGGTTGTTGACCAAGTCATGAAGGAGTCCTCCTACAAGAGCCCTCTCATGACAGCATATTGCCAGGAGGTGCGTAATCTCGAGGACAAATTTCGAGGGATCGAACTGCATCATGTCCCCTGAAAGGACAATGATGCTGCCGATTTCCTCTTAAAATTGGCTGCCAGGCGGGTGCCGTCTCCAGATGGGGTCTTCATCAATGATCTCCACGAGCCGTCTGCCCGCATTCTGGAGGATCTGACCCAGACGCACTTCAACACTAATCTGGCATGCGGAGGCCCCGACCTCCTGACGTGCCCCGACCCCGACCAAGTGCTCGGTGGCTCCGACCTGGGCGCCTTCATGGCGACATCACCGGCCGACATCGCCTTAATGGCGCTCGATCCGGTCGATTGGAGAGCACATGGCATGCAGAGTCATTCACATCTTACTAGAGAAAAAATTGGAGTCATACAAATCATAGAACTGAGATCCATGTATATGCAAAATTGGGGAAATGAGAACCCTACATGCTTCCTACTACAGCACGCGCACATAGGGAAAAGAGGTGGGAGGGAGAGAAGGCGATGACGCACCATGCTGCAGACGTGCCGCTGCGGACGGGCGGTGGACGAGCGCAGCTGGGTGGCCAGCCATTCTGCCAGGAGGCATGGAGAGGTCGCGAGAGGGAGAGACAACGGAGGCCAGGAGGAGACGAGGAATCGAGGAAGCTGGAGGAGGCGAGGATTGGAGGGGGAGTTTGATACGGGCATGGAGGCTGAGCTACATGGGGGCGGATGGAGAGGGGACGCCGGCGTGCCGCCCGCGGATGGCGCCACCGCCTCGGTAGAGACCGAGGGAGAGAGAGAGAGAGAGAGGAGGGCGTTTTTTTTGCGAGGAGGAGGAGAGCTGTGCGTGTGAAAGCTCTAGTTTGGTTTTGGTTAATTGATGAAACCCTAAGTGCTAACCTAGTTTATCAAAGTGATTATGAGATAGGTAGCACTACTTCAAGTGATGAAGCAATGGCGAAGATCATGACGACCGTGATGGCATGGTGATGATCAAATGCTTAAACATTAGAAAAGAAGAAAGAGAAAAACAAAAGGCTCAAGGCAAAGGTATATATTATAGGAGCTATTTTGTTTTAGTGATCGAGACACTTAGCGAGTGTGATCACATTTAGGATCGATAGCCGTACTATTC
The DNA here is from genome assembly GCA_904845875.1 of Miscanthus lutarioriparius. Lineage (NCBI taxonomy): Eukaryota > Viridiplantae > Streptophyta > Magnoliopsida > Poales > Poaceae > Miscanthus > Miscanthus lutarioriparius. Next base: position 3,536,685 of record CAJGYO010000012.1, read on the forward strand.
AGAGGGGTGAAACTCGTATCGGAATACGGTTATCAAAGTGCCACTAGATGCTCTAACTTATTGCATATGCATTTAGAATCTAGTGGAATGCTAACACCCTTGAAAATGTTTGTGAAAATATGCTAACACATGTGCACAAGGTGATACACTTGGTGGTTGGCACATTTGAGCAAGGGTGGAGAAGTTAGAAGTGAAATAGAGTTGGTCGCAAAGATGCTAGCGTCGGTCAACTGACCGGACGCTGAAGGACTGTGTCCGGTCGGACTGACATGTCGGCACAGTACCTAGGGTATTGCACCGGACGCTGGGCAGTGTCCGGCTGAGGTGGACCGGACGCGTCCGGTCGGCAAAAGTTGGTTTTGGGAGCTTACTGGAAACGACCGAACACTGGGGTCTGAGCGTCCGGTCACTTGTACCGGAGAGTCCGGTCAGTCAATAGCCGTTGAGATCTGGCGGCTTAGGTTTAACCTAGAATGACACGTGGCTTACATCGGGTGACCGGACGCTAGGTCCAGCGTCCGGTCAATATGACTGGAGCATCCGGTCACCCCGTGTTGTGCCCAGTGAAGGGGTACAATGGCTCTATTTCGTGGGGGCTTCTATTTAAGCCCCATGGCCGGCTCAAGTTCACTCTCTTGGCCATTTTCATTGACATAGCAACCTTGTGAGCTTAGCCAAAGCTCTCCCACTCATCTCCATCATTGATCCATCATCATTGTGAGATTGGGAGAGAATCCAAGTGCATTACTTGAGTGATTGCATCTAGAGGCACTTGGCATTCGTGTTGCGCTGTGGATTTCACTTGTTTCTCTTGGTGGTTGCCACCACCTAGACGGTTGGAGCAGCGGTGGAGGATTGGCACGAGTTGGTGATTGTTCGTTGCCATCTCCGGTGATTGTAAGGGGAGTTGTACCTTCCCCGACAGAGTGCCGAAAGGTAACTCTAGTAAATTGCTCGTGTCATTGAGTTACCTCACTTGTGGGTCGGTTCTTGCGGTGTCCTATCGTGTGGACGAGATTTGTGAAACATCTCTTAGTCGCCGAACTACCAAGTGTTGGTCGACACAACGGGGACGTAGCGTGTTGGCAAGCACGTGAATCTCGGGAGAAAATCGATTGTCTCTTGTCTTTGGTATTCTCCCAGTGATTGGCTATATATTCATCTTGTGATTGGTTCATCCCCTACACGGCGGTATAATCACCCTACTCACTTATTTATATTCTTGCAAACTAGTTGATACAAGCTTTTTAGTGTAATTAGAATTAAGAGCTTGCTTTATTATTTACATTCATCTAGTTGAGCTCTTTAGAGTAGCAAGATTGAGAGCTCTTAGTGAGTAGTTACATAGCAAGTTTGTGTGCCTAAGTAATCATTGCAACTAGAATTGTTGGATAGGTGGCTTGCAACCCTTGTAGAGCTAGAGCAAGTTTGCATTACGCTATTTGTCATACTAATCAAATTGCTCTAGTTGATTTGTAGATTTTTAAATAGGCTATTCACCCTCTCTAGCCATATTAGGACCTTTCAGCGTGCGTTTTTTTTCTGGTGACGAGGATGGGGGAAGAACGTGTGGCCAGAGTTGTCCGGTGGATTTCAAGGGCGACGTGGCCTTCTGCTGTCCACGGGAGGAGAATTCGGGACGACGTGGCCGCATGTATGAATTTGGGGCGACGTGGCCGGGGTGGGCTGCCGCAGGGGAAGAAGAGGTTAATGAAGAGGTTAATTAATTAATAATTAATTAATGAATATAATAGTATTTATATAAATTTAATTGAATTTTAAAAAGTTTGATTTCTTGAAAACGAGAAGCGGTAGTGATTTTGGAACAAAGACAATGGAAAAGAGTTTTATCCAACAAACGACTGTCTACAGAGATTACTTCCTCAGCAAGGTTGAGTTTATACTTTCTAGTGGCTATTACATCTATGTTTCTGCGCATAAAAGCTGTTAGAGAGTAAGAGCTTGACTATTCTTGTTTTTAGGCTATGTTAGAATTTGTATAGCAAAAAATAGGCTTCAATAGATGTGCTATCTAACTTTGTAAAATTACAAGGCTGTTGTGGATCTATTCTTTTTTAAGAAATTTTCTATTTTACAAAATTACTAAATAATAAAATTTGGCTACTAATTTTAACCAACCTATTGGAGTTTCTCGATAGAAGGGATCTAAGGAGTAATAAATTAGGATTAGACCACTTCTCTTATGTTTTAAGTGCTTGATTTATTATTATTGTTTAGGTGATAATTTTTTTATCATTGTTTAATTATAAAAAAAATGTAAATCATGTCTTGTAATTTGTCATTTTAATTATAATAGCTGGTTGTAGCTTGAAAATTCACTCACCTATAAAACATAATAACAACTCCATTCCAAATTAGATTGCTTCACTGATGAAGCACACTTCTTGTTACTATTTTATTACCCATGGCGCCTCCGACACCATAATATTATCATTCTTTTCCTAACCAAATTTACTTGTGTAAATCAGTTACTCCACGTATACCGCACCTTACACTTTAAAAATTGCCCAATCAAAAGAAACTAATAAATCAAGGACCGGACATAAAGAAGCTTAGTGCTAAAAAAAGAAGAGCTTTCACCAAGAGGTGTTCAATAATCATGGTGATTAGTAAATTGAACATCATATTTAATTGCACGAGTTTCTAATCAAGCTATAGGTTAGACTTATCTTGTTAGAAGTCAAAACTCTTAGGGTCCGTTTGTATGTAGATATTGGAGACTCTGGAATTGAATTGGTACCATTACCAAATCAGGCTAGTATTGGAAATGGACTAAATACCAAATCTGTTGGTTGGACGTAGATGAATTTGTTAGCTGGAATCGAGTGACACATCAAATACCATTTCATGTTTGGATGTACACCTCCAGGAATTCACTGTCTTCTTCCCCAATCCCCACCACTCGCACGACGGCCTCGAGCGCAGAGGTGGAGGCGGCCTTGGCCCCAACCATGGGCACGCGCAGGTGGAGGCGGAGGTGGCCCCGACCCCAGCCTCAGCTTCGAGCGCACAGGGGGAGGCGGCCCCGGCCCCGGCCCCGGCTGCGACGAGCTCGGGCGCGAAGGCGGCCCCGACCTCGGCCGCGACGAGCTCGGGCGCAGAGGCGGAGGTGGCACGGCCCTGGGCCTAGCCCCGCGGGGTGTGGGGAAGAAGAAGGGGAGGTGCGCCGCCGGCCATGGGGAAGAAGAAGGGGAGCTCGCGTCGGATGGGGAGGATCTCGGCCATGGAGGAGCTCGGCCCCGGTCCGGCCATGGGGGAGCTCGACCCTACCAGCCATGGGGAGCTCAACCCCGCGGGCCATGGAGCCCACCTCCATGACCGCTCGCACTGGTTGGGGAGGAAGCTCGACCACGGAGGAGCTCAGCTCTGGCCCGGCCATGGGGGAGCTCGACCCCGCTGGCCATGGAGGAGCCCACCTCCGTGACCACTCGCACCGAATGGGGAGGAGCTCGGGCCCGGCCCGACCATGGGGGAGCTCGACCCTGCCAGCCATGGGGGAGCTCGACTCCACCGGCCATGGAGGAGCCCGCCATCGTGACCGCTCGCTCGACCCCGGTCACGGATGCGCTCATCTCCAATTCCGCCCAATACGGAGGGTGCAGGCTCTGTATTAGGGGTGACTGGATGTAGTTGTAGCCAATCCCTCTCGGCATTGAAGGTGTTTTCCAATTCCAATACCTAAGACATCCAAACAGCGGCATTTGGTGCTATCCAATACCAATGCCAATCCCAGAGCCTCAATGTCTACATCCAAACGCAACTTTACAAAAATTGTGCCAAAAAACAACAACTCCTCACTCGGATTACATAGACAAAACCGAACACATAGAGCCTGCTTGGTTGCTGGCTATGGAAAGCAACGTTGCAACGGCGCCGTTTAAGGTGAGCACCAGTTTTTAATGCCACGCTTATGGCGAGTTCTGTGCTACAAAAATTTATAACTGTCACATCTGACTAATGAACCAAACACTTGCCTCTCTTTTATATGGTTGTTTCATGTTAGGCATGGCGAATGATGACGGGGAACCAAATATCCCCATAGTTTTTTTTGGAGGCGTAATTTTTTTCATCCAAACTCTAAACATACCATCGAGAAGAACACAGTAATAAAACTTATTTTGTATTTTTTTGAAAATGTTTCGAAATGGTTAAGCCCAGTTTTTCTAGAAAATTTGTAAGCAACCTATTTTGGATACGAACACAGGGAGTGACAAGATTTTGGGAATGGAACATTGGCCAGTTGTCCCTGTAATTTGTTTTAAACTTTTATAGGAATTGGCGAGTGTGTTGGTAAGTGTTCGTGTTTTCAAAAGTTCGTAATTAACTCCATTCCAGATTTGGAAACATCAAGTTTTTGGAAACATACTGTACAAAAACATTTCTATTTCACCTCATGTAGGGACAACCCTACAGCAACTGCCTCTCCCGGAAAGAAAAACCCACGTGTCTAGTGCCTTTCCAGCCAATCGCCTGCTCCGATTCTAGTGGGACCCACAGTCCAGTGTCACAGATGCGCCTACGTGCTATCCTCCACGTCAGACCAGTGCCTCGGCCGGCCGGTCTGGTCCCACCAGTCAGAATATTTATCTTCCCAAAACCCCAAATGGATGGATATCCACGAGAATCCCCGACCCGAACCTGCTCCTGCTCGGCGTCGCCTCCGCTTGGTCTCGCTCTCGCCGCATTCGTCTTCCCCGCCCGTCCGTCCCCTGATCTCAGATCCAGACCAAACGAACTCCACACTAAACCCCCCCTGCCCCAGGCGGCGCACGCATGAAACCCTAGTGACCCCATCCAGATCTCCGCGTCCGGATCACTGCGCGGCGCCACCATGGCGCCTCCCGCGCTGGACTCCCTCCCGGCGCCGCTCCGGTCTCTGCGGCTCAAGACGAAGCAGCAGGAGCTCCTGCTCCGCGTCTCGGCGCTGGCGCTCATCTACGTGCTCGCCTTCGCCGTCCGCCTCTTCTCCGTCCTCCGCTACGAGTCCATGATCCACGAGTTCGACCCCTACTTCAACTACCGCACCACGCTCTTCCTCACCGAGAACGGCTTCAGCGAGTTCTGGAACTGGTTCGACTCCGAGAGCTGGTACCCGCTAGGCCGCGTCGTCGGGGGTACGCTCTTCCCGGGTCTCATGGTGACCGCCGCGCTGCTCCACCGCCTCCTCCGCGCGCTCTCCCTCGCCGTCCACATCCGCGAGGTCTGCGTACTCACCGCGCCCTTCTTCGCCGCAAACACCACGCTCGTCGCCTACGCCTTCGGCCGCGAGATCTGGGACTCCGGGGCGGGGCTCGTCGCCGCCGCGCTCATCGCCATAGTTCCTGGCTACATCTCCCGCTCCGTCGCGGGGTCCTACGATAACGAGGGCGTCGCCATCTTCGCCCTGCTGCTCACCTTCTACCTCTTCGTGCGCGCCGTCAACACGGGGTCGCTCGCCTGGGCGCTCGCCTCGGCGTTCGGCTACTTCTACATGGTGTCGGCGTGGGGAGGTTACGTGTTCATCATCAATCTAATCCCGCTCTATGTGCTTGTGCTGCTTGTCACTGGGAGGTATTCGCAGAGGCTCTACGTGGCCTACAATTGCATGTATGTGCTTGGGATGTTGCTTGCGATGCAGATCCGTTTCGTTGGATTCCAGCATGTGCAGTCCGGGGAGCACATGGCTGCTATGGGAGTCTTCTTCCTCTTGCAGGTAATTTTCATTTGCACTCTTATGGCATGGGCTGATGCAATTTGGAAACTGAGACCAAATGAGCACCCCTTTGAAGACTATATATAACTGATTTAGTAGATAGATTGTTATAAGAATGCTGGAGTGGTTTGATGGCTGACATTTTAGAACCTGTGTCCTATCTTCCGTTACCCGTGCCAGCGAGTGGTGTTTGGCGTGTGCCCAATAAACCTGCCGAAGTGGATACTCGTGATCTAGTCATACACTTGCACCCATGCTAGTGTCCATGTAACACTGAGATTAGAATAGTCAAACTTAACTTAAATGGGTGAGGTCAAATTAAATGCTACATTAGTTGCTTAAGTCTGAGCTGGTTGCAGCATGCATCAGAAATCATTGATTTGAGAAAATGCATATTGATACCAAAATACATGACAACATTATCAGATACCAAAATTCCTGACAACATTATCAGATTCTGCTGCATTGTACGCAGCCTTTAGATATTGTTGTTGATTATCTTTCTTTCATCTACCATATACAATTGTTGATTCTGTATCTGGTTAGTAAAGGTAAAATGGGTAATACGTGATTATTGAAGATGCCATCCATCCCATTAGTGTTGTGATGCTTATTGCCTATCTTTATTCAACACTAGCAAAAGTGTAGTGCCATCCTGAATTGTTTATACTAGGTTTGCTGCCTATCATCTGTTCTAGCTGAAGGTCTTCTTGTAGTTTTGGACAAGCATGGGTAAATGAGGGCTAAAACAATCCTTTCTTTTATCAGGTTTTCTTCTTCTTGGACTGGGTGCAATACCTGCTAAATGATGCCAGACTATTCAAGTCATTCCTTCGAATTACTCTTACATGTGTGATTACTGTTGGCGCCCTGGCTCTTGGAATTGGTACTGCATCTGGTTACATCTCCCCTTGGACAGGACGGTTTTACTCCCTGCTTGATCCTACCTATGCAAAGGACCATATACCAATTATTGCGTCTGTTTCTGAGCATCAGCCAACAGCATGGTCGTCTTTCATGTTTGACTTCCACATCCTCCTTTTTCTGTTCCCAGCTGGCCTTTATTTCTGTTTCAAGCGCCTGTCAGATGCCACGATATTCATTGTTATGTATGGCCTCACGAGTATGTACTTTGCTGGTGTGATGGTCCGGTTAATTCTTGTGGCAGCGCCAGCCGTTTGTCTTATTAGTGCTATTGCTGCATCTGCTACAATAAAGAATCTGACCACTTTGATCCGGACAAAGAGCAGAAGTCCACAGACTACTTCTGGAAAAACAACTGGCTCAAAGGCAGCTGCAAAGGTATTTTGTTTCTATTTTTTCCTATTTTCTTTCTTTCAGAGCTATTTTTTACGATATAGTGAGCAGCAAAGCCTTTTAAGGTTGAAATAAAACAAAGCCTTGCAAATCTTAGTCAAGGTGCACTTGATTGCTTTTACAATTTTTTTAGGCATTTTACCTCCTAGAAAAAGATGGAAAGCTCTAATATATAATTTCATATACTGATGAAATTTATGGATCTAAAAGGGTCACTGTTTTCCCAGGTTTTCTCCAGAGCCCTCGTTAGAAATGACTGTGTTGTTTTAAGGGATGGATGTACTTTATTTAGGATTTGCAAAGCAAATATTTTCCCAGGATAAAAATGTTTTAGTTTACTTCTATTAGACTATTACCATTGACACAACATACATTTGTTTTTTTCCCGATGTAATTACTGAAGAATTGTATTTATGTTAGAAATTTATTAGCTTTAACTTCACTCTGTAACTGATATGGGCTCTTCTTATGTAAACAGGGAGCAGTTGATCAATCTTTACCATTCCAACACAATGCAGCTATTGCTCTTCTTCTGGGTGCCTTTTACTTGCTCAGTAGGTATGCCATACACTGCACTTGGGTGACATCTGAGGCTTACTCTTCTCCATCTATAGTTTTGGCCGCAAGGGGTCATAATGGTGGAAGAGTCATCTTTGATGATTATCGTGAGGCATACTATTGGCTTCGTCAGAACACTCCTCCTGATGCTAAGATTATGTCTTGGTGGGACTATGGATACCAAATTACAGCTATGGGTAACAGAACTGTCATTGTTGATAACAATACATGGAATAATACACACATAGCTACAGTTGGACGTGCTATGTCATCTTATGAAGACGAAGCATATGAGATCATGCAATCACTTGATGTCAACTACGTGCTTGTTGTATTTGGAGGTGTTACTGGATATTCTTCAGATGATATCAACAAGTAAGATCATCTACTAAATTATGATGCAGTTTTCAATGCCTTCTATTTAATGTGTGAAATGAACCAAAATTATTTTATCTTGCTATTTGTTTTATGAAGGACAGTTGGTCTTACTTAGCTGTTCTTTTCCAGGTTCTTATGGATGGTACGCATTGGTGGAGGAGTTTTCCCTGTAATCAAAGAGCCAGATTACCTTGTTAATGGGGAGTATCGTATTGACAAGGGGGCAGCACCAAAAATGCTGAACTGCCTAATGTAAGTTTCCAATACATTGACAAACCCTTTTTTTTTGTGTGTTACTGTTTTCATTTGTTGCTCCTTTTTTCCCCCCCAAAACCTATATGTGAAACTTAAAAAACGTTTACACTGTGTGAAGCCTCTCACACTCCCTCTGGAACTGCCATGTGTAACATTTTCTATGAGACAAATTCCTTCCTGATGAATATTGGATAAAAGTTTATCGTTTGAAACAATTTGTTTGATCTATTTTACTACATGCACTGGTTGCCTGCGGTTTAATGAATATATCTCTTAACCGAGGTGCTTTATTTGTGCTTCACTCACTACCTGGTATTAAGGTACAGCTGTAGTATCAACAGAGTTGCCAAAGTTTGTTAATGCGCAGATCTTTGAACCTTTGAATATAAGGAAATTATGTTTGATCTGATGTTTGTAGCAGATGCATGGTACTCCACCTTTAGTTGTTCAAATGGACTGTTTTAGTTTTATTATTACTACCCAGACATGCATGATAATTAGAATTGCCCACGAGTATTAGTGAAAGCTGCCTTTTTAGCTATTTACAGAGAGGATTCCTCTGAAAATATTCATTTTTAGCACAGATTTGGAAAAACAAACTTTTACATTGTGAGACAAGACATCTTTCTGAATCTGTGCTACCCTTTCTAACCTTTCCTGTGGCTTATCTCATACTGTGTTTGGCAGGTACAAGCTTTGTTACTACCGATTTGGAGAACTTACCACGGAATATGGAAAACCTCCAGGGTATGGCACATCTTTACCATTATTTCTAACCATTTGTGTTTCTCAACAAGTTCAAGGTTGTCTTATATTTTTGGTTTAAAATGAAGATGCCAATGTTTTTTTTGTATTTCAGAAATAGTTGTATACAATTAATCATCACTTTAGGATTGTTTTTTTTTGTCATATAAGCTGGAAAGTATGTTTGTGTGTTATAGGCTGCATATTGATGGAAGTATTCCTTTTTCTTTCGTTTTTTCTTTTCAATGCAGGTATGATCGTGTAAGAGGAGTGGAGATTGGCAACAAAGATATAAAACTTGAATACTTGGAGGAAGCATTTACAACTTCAAACTGGATAGTGCGCATATACAAGGTGAAACCCCCAAAGAACAGGTCCTGAGGCATCTTCGCTAGTGAAGTGGTTAGAGCTATTACCTCAAGACAAGTACATTATTGTCAAAAATCTGAGTGGCTACAGGAGACGGCGGGGTGGTGGTTATTGGCACCTGCTTTGGCGAGACTGACTATAGTAGCCATAGCATCAGTTCAGCTCAAAAGTCAAGAACATCTTTCCCCACATTTGGTTTAGGTGTGATGGGTGCCATTCAGAACCACCAATTGTGACAACAGCGAGTACTTTTTGATTGTTAAGCATGTCATGACCGAACTTTGAAAGTTTTTGTAGGCGCAATGACATATTTGAGTAGAAAACTTGTCTTTGATCAATGCAAGGCAATGCAAATTTTCCAGCACTAAACACAAAATATGAGCTGTTGGTTCTGTTCTCTCTATTATGTGTTTACATCATCCATTGTAGGCGCATAGAGCAGTTTTTATGCTGTCTTTCGTCATATATCTGTTTGTTAGCAGAAGGTGCTAAAGTGCCTGTCACGTGGATGCATCTCGGCCTCAGAGGCAGCTTGAATATCGCTCACAATTCTTGCTCGTCAGTTCAATAGCAAGAACTCCTGTCTCGACTCCTATGTTTACCATTCGGATTTCAGACGTTAAATCAGATTCTAGATCTTGATGCAAGCTCAAATCAGCTCCTTGTGAGCATTCTATTCATTTCTGAATTCTGAACACTCCGCGTCAGTATGTGCAAATTCCAGAATCCAAGAATATTCTCTCATAACGAATCTAATAACACTTATTTAACATCATAAATATTGATTTCTTCCTATATAAACTTGGTCAATCTCAAAATGATTTGACTTGGTAGTATGTTAGAATTGTACTTTTTTTAGGGAGGGAGACAAGCGTACCGGCATCGCCTGCTAATCATCTCCAAAAGTTCCCTATTTTTTCGTCATAAAATCTTGTAGTTTTACGACTTCTAAAAAGATATTGGAAGGAAAAAGAAGAGTATCTCTAAATGGCTCTTTTTTTTTTTATCGTGGGAGTGCATAGGGGCGCGCTGAACCCTTTCTCACCCCGCGCGACCTCCTTGCGGCCGCCGCAACTTGCTAGCTCCCAGCCGGCCATCTAATAGGAGTAGCAGCTAGCCATCAGCAGAGCAGCAGCAGAGAGTAGGAAACATCAGCTGCAGACATACGCATAAGCAGCCGGCCAGTAGCAGTTCAGTACCATCAGCAGAGCACAGTGCCATGCAGGCAAGCAGTACCGTAGTACAATGCAGGCAAGTAGTCCAATGCAAAAAACAAAAAAAAAACAAAAAAACCTGCTGCCTGCCTGCCACCAAGACAAGCTAGCCGCAGACGAAGAAACCAAATTCACATAACACAGGGGCTGGCAGAGAGGCAGGCGGCCAGGGCGTGGCACAGAGACACAGCACGCGGCAAGGGCATCGCACAGAGAGACAGCACGCGGCAAAGCCCGGCGGCGGCGTGGATAAGACCAACGAACGGCAAAATACCAGAACAGAGCAGTAGATCGATGGAGTTTTTACCTCTTCCTTGTTGGCAACGGCGAAGATCCTCTGCCCTCGACGAAGAACAATGGCGCGACGACGGAAACCGCGGCAAAGGAAGGGCGCGGGAAGGAAGAAAACGTCGCGACCTTTGCGCCACGAAGGATACGCGCGAGTCTAGGGCGCGTAAAGTTACGCGGACGAGGGAGATTTTTCCCAATTCCTAAAATATTAGTAGATTGTATTAGGAGTTGTTGGAGAGGGATTTTTTCACATCTTTATGGAAACCAAGGATTAGTGAACTCTTGGAGATGCTGTTCTACAAAACAACCAGCTGCCTATATTTATGCAGGATTACCGATTACATGTGTAGTTGTGTACCCCTATTCTGTATATATATACACACACGGATTCGACAAGTATCTTCATTTCCAAATGTTTTGTTCCCTTCTTCCAAGTACCTGAATCACACCGGCAATGGCTGCGCCGATGATGAACCAAGTCACCCCGGCTAGCATGACCTTCATTTCAAAGCTGTTCACGACTCCAAGAGCAACGGCGCCGCCAACATGCTCCTGAATGCCGCTGCCACCTCCGGCCACCACCTCCCCGTTGTAACCCACGAACCCCGCCGCGACGATCCCCAGAAGCAGCGCCGCCGTCAGGTCGATGCTTATGCCCTTCCTCCCGGCGCCGGCGCCGGCGGCCGCTTCACCGGCTGCTCCTCGCCTGCGGCCGTGGCCTTGGGGAGTGGGAGCGTCTTTTCCCCTCTGGTGAATGCTCGGCGGAGAAGCTGACGACGGCAGGTCCAGCTGCGGGGTCCAGTAGTCGTCGCGCCGGGCGTGTGCCGTGGCCGCGCCTTCCGTTTTGCGCCGGGCAGCGGCGGCTTCTTGGAGCCTCTCCGTCACGGTGTCAGTGGGTGCCGCGGCCGGCGGCGGCAGGAGGCGCGAAGCGCGGACAATGGTGGCCGGGGCCGATGGGCCGAACCCGAATGGCCGCCAGTACCACCAGTTCGACATGGATCTGATGGTATGGACCGCTGAGGTCCTCGACTGCCGTGCCTCCTCTGAATCCTGCGCGCAGCGTTCGGATTTCTCGTTTCAGTTTCAGACGAGTTCAACGGAGAAGACAAGTAGAAGTAGGGTGCTGGACGGGAGGGATCAGCCATCATCAATCACCTGGGATTCTCTGGTCGCAGATTTCTGCTTCATCTCCTCGAATCTTTTCTGGAACTTGGCGACTTCGTTGAAGACGTTGGGCGCGCGAGAGCTCCACGGCGTTGCCTTCGGAGACGCGGACTCTGCCACGCGGCTGCTTGGACATCAAGAACTCGAGAGCCGCCAGGTCCGACCTCTCCACCATCCTGGATGAACGGATAACGCAGCAGAAACCGTTGGGAATCAGAAGATCGATGAATGATGGATGAGCATGAGCGAAGAATGTGTCAATTACGTACGAGATGCAGTCGACGGGGCAGGTGTTGATGGCGTCAACGATCCTGTCCTCGTCGTCGGCCCACTGCGCGACGGCGCGGGCGCGGCCGTAGACGGACTCAACGGCGAAGGTCCGGGACGCGTGGAGCGCGCACTTGAGGCAGCCGACGCAGCGCACCTCGTCGACGAACACCGCCCGGCGCTCGGACTCGGGGCCCAGCCAGGAGGAGTAGAGCGGGCGGCCCGTGTAGCCAGCGAACTCGGAGCGGCGCGCCTGCTCCTGGTCGTAGGCGAGGCGCGCGGCCGGGTCGGAGAGCAGCGCGTACACCTCGTTGAGGACGACGGCCATGTCGTGCCCGCCCGCGGCGCCGGCCACGTCCGGGTGGCACCGCTTCTGCAGCGACCGGTACGCCGCCTTGATCTCCGACTGCGGCGACGACCGCTCCACGCCCAGCAGCTCGTACAGGTCGTAGTCCGACACCCACGAGCCGCGGACGCCCCCCGGCCTGTAGCCGCTGTCGCCGCCGTTGGTGCCGCTACCGCTGCCGGATGCTTCGGCTCGGCACCTGTGGCGAGCGCTCGCTCGCCGTGCTGTGGCCGGCCGCGAGGAGCGTGGCCTTGGGGCGGCGGGGGAGACCGAGACGGTGTTGACGAGAAGCGCGGGCATGGCTGATCCACGGTCACTTGCGTTGCGTTGGTCGCCTGGCAGTGGCAACGGATAACTGAACGGTGGCAGGGGATGCGGGAAGAGCCGACGAGGAAGCTCTGGAGCTGGGAGTCCGGGACTGTCACTGCGAGCAAGTGTGAGTGGCCGCCTGACGGTTACTTTTCTGCAGATATTTCAGCCTGTTGCTTTTGTACCTTTCGCCCTCTTTTTTCACCACTTATGTGTACGTAGAGTTGGCATGGTAGATATTTTGAAGCGTTGGGCAACGTGGACAACTGTCAATTCATACAAGAAAAGAGTCTGCGAGGATGGAAGAAAACTAGCAGTTGTAGCTGTTTTGATTTTTCTAGATACGAGGACAGAGACTGAACATTGCCTACTGTTTTTATTGCTTTCCCTATATTCTGTCATGTTTTGTAGTCTTAAGGCTTCCATAATGTTTTCCATCAAATTGTTTGAATAAAACTAGTTCAATATACATCCACCAAATTATTTCAATGGAAAAGACATCGAAAACGTCGGATATCATATTTTCATAGCTCTAGACATCAGAGAGCTTTTGATGCCCAAGGCCTTGCTGATATTTTGAGGAAGACCTGGATGAGTGAATCTTTGCCTTGACGTCTTCATGTACTCAGTAGTAAGCGAGAACCATATCGGTCAACGTACACGCTAACACACATGATGCAGCAGTGACCAACCTTCAGCCATCGTCTGGTATTACTGAATGAAAAATCTCATGTAATCCATCGTCTTTGATACTTTGGTTGATTCTAGAGCACATGAGCTCCAAGATCTCCATAACTGCATGGAGTTCATTTGGCTTCAACTGTTCAAGCGCTGGTAGCCGCATGCCTTTTGGATATCCAAAATTTCTCTTGCAAAAGTGTGCCTGCGAAACAAACCGAGGGGAGAGAGAAAGTAGCGAAACTTCAATTCACATGCTACAACAACCGAATTGTAGGAAGAGATTTTCGGTTCGACGAGAGTTTTTGTTCGGCGCGAGGAAATAAGAATGCTTTATATATTATTTGATGTGGGTCCTTGCCCTCGGTTCGATTTTTTTATGTGGGTCCTGCTGAGAGAAATGTAGAGCTAATGCCCTGTTCGTTTGGCTGATAAGCCATGTTTGAAAGTATTATTAGCTGATTTATTGTGAGAAAAAAATACTGTTTGTTGATTGAAAAAATACGGCTTATAAGCGTAGCGAAAAGAGCGTAACACTAGAGCGTGCTCGGTTCGTTCCCAGATGAATGAAATCTTTGCATGCGTGGCCTGACAAACACAGTTGAGTTCGACGCGACGCTGGAGCTGATCGGCTTTCTTGCATCTGGATCTATCGACTTGGAAGCTTAGAGCAGCACCAGTGTTGCCAAAAAGCGAATTGGGGGAAAAACAAATCGAACCGGTAGTCGAACCATAGATGTTACAACAAAAAATAGGAGCAGATGCTATAGCTGTACTTAGATGGAAAAAAAACCCCTACGGACAACTTTGGCAGTACGGGGAAATAAAGCCAGGGACTGTAGCCCCGAGGGAGAATTTTTTTTGGATCGTCCATTCCCCTCGTCACCTCTGGGAAGACATCCACGTACGGGGAAGCTGCCCTGCCGTTGTTTGGCAGACTTTTTCCGGGGAAGAGAACCGCGCTTTTTCCTTTTTCAGCTATTTTGGACAACTTCAGTACAAATAATTGATAAACCATGTCTTAAAAAATCAGGAAAATCACCAAAAATCAAGAAAAATAAAAAGAGGTGAATAATATAAATAGTCACTACATATCAATGTCAGAGCCACAAAATCATGAAAAATCTCAGGTACAAGTCTCTCACCATACAAATACAGACATATCTCGGACCTTAAACCAAATCTAATAAACACAAAAGTATTATCTGACATCTGACCAACTACTAGTAGCATTCATACAGATTGTTCTACATCCTTACATCCAATAGAAAATGGGGAAGTCATAATCATATACTACAATCATCTCTAAATTGACCATCCTTACATCCAATGTCTTCTGGCATCTAGCCAAGTACTATCCAAAGTTACCAGACTTATTTCAAATCATGCACTGCTTCCACTAAGACATCTGCAGTAACACAAAATTAATGAAAATGGTGATCTCTCATGACACGTCTGGCTCTGGAAACTGCACTTGTATATGGCCAAAATACATATAGGTAAAAGGAGATTGTTCTCATGATGTCTATGGCTATCTATCAGTCGAGACTAAGATAAATGAAATACACAACTAGCTTCATGCTCAATGCTACTTGTCTTCATCCAAATACATCAACCAAAATAATCGCCGAGGACCAAACCAAATGAGTAATCTGCAGTAGCAAGTTGTATACTTGTCTTTCTAGATTAAGTTAAATATCTATTCAATAACTAATGAGGGTAAATAAATATGCATTTTGTTTCAGTAATTCACTTGTTATTAAGGCTACATACAGCAACCCTGATGGCCAACAAGTTAAAAAAACTGAATCACTATTATGAAAAACTGAATGGAGACTTAAAAAGAAAAAGAAAAACTGGAATGCCATAGCAGACAACAAGAAAGCAATGTGTCAGATATAGTAGAAATAAAAATATAAAATAAGTTACTACTACACGAATAACGAAAGCAGAGGACAAGCAGTATGGGATGATCACTATGACACTATTCTACACCGAGATCAAATCATGACGATAGCAGATTTCTTTACCCCAAGCAGGATCTCGTCACAAAATGCGTAAATAATTGAACTCTAATAGCGAGAACAAAGAAAAAGAAGAGAAAGATAACAAGGATCGACGGAGCTGTCGAGAGATCGAACGAACAGGATAAAACCAAACCTTCCGATGGAATGTCGGTCTCTTCCATAGCCACGTATCCATGGACCGACGCCTTAGCATTTCGTCGAGAAGTTGGTGGACGCCCTTTAAATTTCCACCCAAGCACTCGGTGGCTAATCCAAGTTCAATGGACGTCTTGAAGACAAGAACATCGCAAGCGTGGGATGATTCGCATTTGTGTACGGTGTACCCAATGCCTAGGTGGTTTCTCCCACTAATTCCAACATGCCGCTCGCCTCGCTTGCACCAAGAGGGTATCCGCCCCATCCCCGCCGTCGATCGCGCTTCGCCCAACTAGTAGCCGCCATGGTGGCGCTGCTGCGTGTGGCGTCGATCACCACCGAGGCATCGCACCTTGGCACCTTTGGCAGCTCCGCGTCCACGGCGGCAGCTGCGAAGGTGGACGGGCGGCGGCGCGCGCATGGGCGGCGGCGTCTGGCGGCTCCGGTGAGCGCCAACACGCATGGCGGCGACGGCGGCTTGAGCGGGTGCGGGGGTGGCGGCGGCTCAATCTCGCCACCCCGCCGAAGAAGCAGACAGATGAAATCGAAGCGTTAGCACGTGAACGGACGACCGAAATTTTTGCGAGACCCGGGTTCTTTGGCCGGCGAAGACGTGTGGGGAGGAACGTTGGTGTTCCTCTCGCGCCTGGCGGGACGTAGGCGGCGCGACATGCGGAGGTGGGGATGAGGACCTCCTACCGTCGAGTAGCCCGAGTTCGTGATGATTCGCGAGACGTCGTCGTGTGATGAGTTCGAACTAATCTGTATGTATCGAGACGGTTAATCTTGCACGGAGAGCTGATCGACGTTTAGCGAGACTAGCAAGTGGCGTGGCCCAATAATATGGCGAGCTTGAACTCGGTTTCGAAAGGTAAAGATAATCGATACATGTCAACAAAATCATCAAGAAGCCCGATGATTAAGGCGTGGAAATTCACTCAATTGAGTGGAGATTGACGTGTGTACTCTTATTGAAGCGAGCATTGTATTAAGCCAAGTCGTACTCTGCCGCTTAGTCACCTCCGATCAAAAAGTAAAATCTGAAATCTACCTCTAGTCACCATCTAGCGAGGCTAGCACACCAAATTTGAACAAACCAAGACTACAATATTCAGAGAATAGCACGGCTAAGGTTAAAAAAGCATTCATACGCTCATAACCAAGTCAAATCATCTCACACTCTTCAAGTCAAATCATCTCACACTCTTCAAGTTTGCCTCTTGAGAGGCTTCAGATCCAACATCGATTGCATAACAAGACAATTACTACATCTACAAACAAATTGACCATCTCCTACATTGCACATGAAGCTACAACACGAAACCTACAAAGAAAGACATCAAACCACCATGAATCCATGACCGACTAATCAAAGCAGAATGCAACGAATCAAGAGGCAGTGCGGAGAACTAACTCAGATCTCCGCGGCATCGTGTTTGTTGTCACGGACGGACAATGGGAGCGAAGCGATGTCTTGGCTCACGGACCGGTACCTCCAAGATCTACAAGAAACAATGGAAATCTGGGTCAAACTCTAGCGATCGAGAAACTACGGTTGGGGAAGGAGATGCGGTGGAGAGGAGGACCGACCTGCAGAGACGGATGGCGATAAGCGACGGGCGGTGGAGGAGCGAGGCGGCGGTGTGGGTGAGGACAACCGCCAATGTGATTTCTAGAGATCGACGTGGAGCCGTGAATTTCGGGAGGAACGTCACCGCCGTTATTGGGAGATGCGTCGCCCGGCCGTAGGGAGAGATCGCCGCTAAGTCGCCGCCATCGGTATGCGCCACCACGAGAGATTTGGGGTGGCGGCGGCGGAGGCCTCGCGACTCGCAAATCACATGAGCGAAAGCGAACGAAGTCGACGACAGGTCGAGGGAACCTCGCGGCCTCGCGTTGGTATTTGGATCTCGCGGTGGCTCATAAGTCGCACGGGAAACCCTCCGGCCTAACGAGTAGTGGATTTCTTCCTCATGAAAACTTATTTGGGAAGTGGGCTGCGATCCGCGCCTTGGTGGGCTGCCAAAGGGCGCACAAATTTGGCCCGGGTAAGAATGGCACGGGGCAGATTAGCCCAGGGAAAAGGCCGGGATCCCGCCGGGAATTTGGGCTGCCAAAGTAGGCCTACAGATGCATCGAACCGAGCCAAGTTAAATAATATATCTTGCTTGTAGCCATTTGCCAGCACGATTGTCCTGACCACACAAGGAGAAGGATAGACGGAAGAGAGCTATTTCTTTACTCTACATATGGGTCCCGCCATCGATGTTCACACTAAGGGCAGTCGAACTCTGTTATTGTTCGTTTCTCTTTCACGTCATGGTTCGCATCGCACCAGCACTACACAGGTGCCCTTAAAAGCAAAAGGTGACAATCACATGTTACGTAAGACTAGTTCTCCTCAAATAGTTTTATACACAGAACTAGTTGTTTAATAATTCGGTAAAGTGGTTTTTTGAAATTACAACTAGAAGGGATTAAGAGTTAGGAAAGGTAGTTTCTCCTAAATCACTTCTGACATTTAATTACTTTCCTAAAAAAAATTGTATTGGAGAAACACTTTTAACCATAAAATCACTTATCTTGAATAATCACTTTCCATAAAATTAGGAATCCACTTAATTACTTTCTTAAAAAATTTATCTTGGAGAAACATTTTTAACCATAAAATCACTTATCTTGGATAATCCTTTTCCATAGAATTAGGAATCAAAAGAGCTCTATCAAACAAACCCTAAGCAACGAATTAACACAATTGCTCACATCTTTCTGGATTATTATTTTAGTAATAAGAAGCGACATATCCCATCGATAACGAGGATTAGTTTTTAGTGATAGATAACATGTCCATCAACAACAAATCACCAGCTCAGTCTTTTGAACTGTGATTTGAAAAAAGAAAACAGTCTCTAGAAACCAATCGAGTACCTTTTTTGCAACTGGTATGAATGACGGTTTCTCCGGTTCTCTGTTTTTCCTTTTCTTGAAAAGACTCAAAGAAACACTTTCCCAAAGCAACAGAAACAAACTATTCTTTTTTTTATCGTTGTTATCAGCCCTCATCGATTATCCTTTTTAGGCTGGTGAACGACAGTCGGCTGGGGTCCCTTTACGCTAGACAAGTAAGTAAAAGTTAAATAGTTAATGTAATGACCCGCGAGTATCTTTGCAGTGAAGTTCATCAATCATATAATAATATATATTAGCATGATTCACTCATGGAGTGTTTGATGCCCATGCATATAAGTATGCATGGGACTGTTTGTAGATACCTAACACCGTGACCGTGACTGGGACAGGTATCTGGTTTCGGAGAAACGAAAATGAAAAAATCGTTCCCTGTGACTGGCTCGCATGAGATGTGACCGTACACTTGACACCGTCGCCTCTCGCCTCAACCTATTTTTTTATAATTTGATTTTTTTTTAAGAAAATTTACGTTTAGCCCCCGAGAGACTTAAACTTATCTTTGGACCCTGAGGATTGGTGCCAGGACTCATGGCGCTAAGGTAACACGTCTCGGCGCCACAGATCTTGGCTTCGAAGTGCCTGGCCGTGCATAGCAGGACATCCTAGGTAGCGTTGACGTACCCGATACCTCAACGCCAGAATACATGGGCTGAGCTCGACGCCACAGATCTGGACGCCGAGCATGGATTCAGAGCATGGTGGAGCGGGCGGTGGAGGTCACTGAGGTTGACTACTAACTAGTCACTACTCACATGTTGCAGCAATAACGACCCCTATAAGTACCACTACCACAGTACCAGTTCTGCCGACCAGAAGCACGGATTGGCCGCTTTACCTTGTGCGAAGCAGCACAGAGCAAACATCAGAGAAGCAACAAGAACAAATTACTGTTCTACTTAACTACACTAATTAACTAGCAGCTTTAAAAAAAACAATTAACTAGCAGCTGATACTGTGCTACTTGAAACTTGAATTGTGAAATTTTGACTAAGCTTTCAGGTGGCCACTGCATTTTCTCGACTAATTAATGATCTATCTCACCAGTTTTTAATTCTACTGTGATTAGATTGAGATGCCCTAGTTAGTTCTCTTGGAGCATGGCGTCACGACTGATGAGATAACATTAAAAACTGACCACAACGTATACCCAATAATTTTATCTGCATGGAATGAAATGCTAGAAACAGTATGTGTCATTTTCGATTAGTATATGCGTATTGTACCATGGCAGCTGGCAGGGCTGTAAGTTGCATTGCTTATGTGTTAAGGAATGTTAAAGAGCATCGGTGGTTTTTTTTAGGGTAATAATAAAGAGCATCAGTGATAGTGTGCCAGCTAGTACTAGATCACGCATGTGGTACCTGGTGTTACTTTCGTGCCGTGCGTGAGCAAAGATTGTAGCGCAGAGTGCTTGTTATTTAATCATATTATTGCGGCACAGTGTGTTTGCCTCTAATCGTAGTTTTTGTTGATGCCAGTGCTGGCTAGCTTGCAAATACTCGTACGCATAACCGGGGAAAAAAAGATTGAGCTAAGCAAACATTTCCAAAGTTCAATAAATACATGCCACCGAACGCTCTGGTCGGTGCGTCTGTAAATACATGCCACCAAACACTCTGGTCGGTGAGCAACATGAATGCAACGTGTGAGCAGTGATTAGTGAGCAGTCAACCTCAGCGACCTCCACTGCCCACTCCACCGTCCTTTGGCGTCGAGCTCGGCGTCAAGATCTGTGGCACCGAGTTTAGCGCCATGTATTCTGGCGCCAAGATATCGGCCACATCAACACCATCTAGGATGTCCTGCTATGCACGGCCAGACACCTCGGAGTCAAGATCTGTAGCGCCGAGACGTGTTACCTCGACGCCATGAGTTCTGGCGCCGATCTTCAGGATCAAAGATAAGTTTAAGTCTGCTGAAGGCAAAACGTAAATTTTCTGGAAGAAAAAAGGGCGTAAAAAATTAGGTCAACCTAAACCATGCCTCTAGCGCCCGTTACACCAAAGCCCTCTCTCTGTCCTGCGCGGCTGCGCGCCTTATCCCCGCCACGCTCCTCCTCCGCCCCACACGCGCACGCGGCGACACCAGTCCACCACCCTCCTCTCGCTCCGGGACCCAAACCGGCCGCCTCCTCGCCACCCTCCGTTTCCATCCGCTCCGGCGTGCCATCCACGCCGGCTACCGGCTGCGTTCCCCGTCCGAATCGCCAGACTCCGTCATCGCCACTAGTCCGATGGCGCCGCAGCTGAAGGGCTGCAATTGGGTCTCCTCCTGGCCGCGGCTCCAGCAGATGCCCCCTTGGCCGCCGCGGCGGAGGGTCCTGCACCTCGCGACGCCGCGACGCCCCTGCGCAGGCGCGGTTCGCGCGGTCGCGAGCGCGGGCCCGGCGCTGGGGCTGGACCTCGGCGCGGGCGCGGTGGGGACCGAGCTCCTGGCGATGGAGGAGGAGGCTGAGGACGTGGACGAGAGGGAGAGGCTCAGGCGGACGCGGATCTCGCTGGCGAACAAGGGTAACACGCCATGGAACAAAGGCAGGAAGCATAGCCCAGGTATATACCTGTTCTCTCTCTAGTTTCCTTGTGCTTAAGATGTTTTGGAAATGCGGCGGCCATTTGTTAGTGTCGTGGATCCTGATGGGCATAATGGCTGGATTTCTCGAGGTCCCGTTGATTAATAGGAAGAAATGTAGTACATGGTTCAGAATTGAGGCCGTAGTAGCATGGGTTAGAGTAAGAACAGAAAAACCATAGAGGCTGCTAACTGAGAAATAATTACTTATAACGCTATGTGGGAACGGTAGTGCCTTATTTGATTGAATTCCATGTGCAGAGACGCTGCAGCGAATTCGTGAGAGGACCAGGATCGCAATGCAGGACCCCAAGGTGAAGTCATGTAAGAATTATTGTTATTATTTATGTAATCTGCTGTATTTACTATATTGTCACATGCTGATTGCTTATTGTTAGCTGTGTGTTTGAGCTCACTATCTCATAAGCTTAGCATTGTACGCTAATTCAGACAAATCTTCCCTCCTTAAAAAGATGTTACGAAGCCTCATGCCAGTCCTTTTACTAGGAAATGGTGCCTCTTCCTGGCACTGCATAATGTTAGTCTAGGCCTTGTAGCCGCGACTGCTTGGTTGACTGAAGAAATACATTGAAACTTCCAAAAAAAAATAAGAGTAATGTTTCTACGTGCACATATGATTAACATATGCTTGACTTGTTGAATCTTTGTGCACCAAAATTAAACTTTTGAATGGGAGGAGATTACGGGCACAGCTGTGGAGCTGGGGACTGCCCAGCAATTGTTCTGTCAGTGATCTGATGGTGAATTATGGGGGCCAAGTCGTTTTACAGTACATACTGGAACTGGACAAGTAAACTGGAGCCTGGAACTAAAGGGGTCATGTCCAGTCCATTAGGGGCTTAGGGCCTACCTCCTATGCATGGCGCATTGTTCATTCGCCACCTTGTCTCTTTAGCATGGATCCCAAACATAGAAAGTTATCATTCTTGGCCACTACCTGTCCTTCCAAACTAATGTCTCCCCCCTTAGTTCTTATTTCTAGTAGTTGTTGAAGTCACACCTCATGTAGCATTTCATCCAGATGATGCTTAATGGCTAACAATGACATGGGCTAAGGACTTGAAAAACATGATGTTGCAAGGGGATCTCACAGATACTTAGAGCAGCGAAAATGGAATGTCAAGTTGCTGCACATTTTCAAGACAACAACACATTTCAACAAGTGACAGCAGAGAAATGGTGCGGACCGGTGCAGGCTTGTCAGGGCAAGGGTTTTACTGATTGGGTGTTTACTGACAAGTCATAGCTGGGCAAGCGTTTTCTGGGTCTGACGATCCATCGATGAAGTATGATGGCAGCAGGTTCTCAAGCTTGAGAATCCTGTAATCTGGCTAGCTAAAGCCACAGCACTAAAATTCGGAGATAGCAGATAAGTCTAACTGGTATTGCTGGGTCCCAGTGATATGGGCTTGGCTTAGTTTGGCGCAGCATGATGGGGGGGGGGGGGGGTATGAGAGAAAGTTGGCTGTGAAGGGTTTATCCGTTTATGTAACAAAATGTCAGTTAGGCAGCCATGGCCCCTCCTTGTTGATTGAAAACTCCCTTGAATATCTATTAAGCTGGTGGTTAAAATTAATAATATGCATATTAAGTAAGAAATTAGTGCTGATGGCCCCCTCTTGTTTTCCCATCAAGCTCCGCCACTGAGCAGGAGAGCCTTTTCCAGACTTATAATGTACTTAAATTTTGTTAATCTGTTCTGTCTTGTTCAACTTAACAAAATTTCTTAAAAGTTTTATTAAATATCTTGGAAAATGCACCCGTTTAAGTTTTTTTTTCATGAATGATAGCACTTTTATTCTTCTATAACCCCAATTTTGGGAAGCCTTAGGACAGCTTTTTAATATTTTCCAGAAATTGCAGTTAGTGAACACTGGAGAATTCTAACTTTTTTTCTTAGTGTCTTTGTTGATCTGTGCACTATGACCTGGAACCACGGATGATGTTTATGTTTCAACTTTCAAGCGCAGTACATCATATTCATTCAGCAAATGTTGCTATATGTGAACATAGGCTATTTCTGTATAACTGATTGTACATTTGAAAAATGTTTACCTTCTATTTCTTAGGGTGGCTTTGGCTGGGTGCAGGGTTCTGGATTGAGAAATGTTTCTGATTCAGTTTCCCATAGGAAATGTTTCTTTGGTGAATCTGAATCACATGTAAAATCGTTTGGCTCACTGACCGGATTCTTTTTGTTAAAAGAGAGATTGATGGTTGAATTGAACAATGTACCCCTGTCTGTATATGCTGATTTAGTAAAATAAATGTAATTTTTTATGCAATAAATAATAACATCATAAACTCTACGTAACAATAGACTAGAAATATATATACCAAAAATAATCAGCGACGTCAAGAGGTAGGGAGGAATGATGTAGCTGAATTGGGCTATTCTGTAGCTGAAGGGAAGTTGTTTGACCAATGGCACAGCAATGTATCTAGCTGGGAAGTACATGGGGGAGAGGAGAAGGAACCTTTTCTTGCGTGAAAAACAGGTTTCTGCCCGTTTCTTGCTCCTAGTTATAAAACATGAAACATTTCAAGAAATTATGTTTCGAATCGCTCACTGGTTATCTTGTTTAGGAAGTGGTTTATAGAGAAAACAGATTGGAGAATCCCTGCTAAATGCCCACTAAGCTTGACAGTTCCATTAGGTTTTTCCACTTTTTGAAGTGGTTTTGGTGTGAACTGAGCAATAGATCAGTTGTGTTAAAACCTTCCTAAAGGATTTGGTACTCCTCTCTCTCAGTACAGCCATGGGGATGTCTTTTCCCCCATGGTTGAGTTATTTATAAGGTTTCAGGTGCCGTGTTGCCCTGCTCGTCAAAATGTGTTTAATCTACAACTCAAACTGACCACATGATTCATAATATCATTTATGTATTATGCACCACATCATTCATAATTTCATCTATGTATTGTTATGCATAAGGCATCAGTCAAATCTGGCAGGTTTGTGTAACAATATACACGAATATGTATGTTATTTTGTACCAGAGTGCAGTGTGCATTCTGGTTCTTAATTAATATTAGTGAATTGCTATTCATTTCCAAGTGGAGTCTGAACCATCATTGTGAACTTAAGTGATACCAGTAAATGTTAGTACTCTTTAACAAGAGTGCTTTTTTCAACACACAACTAGCACAAATTAACCGGGTTGCTCTTTACAGATGAAATAGGGTGCTCTTCGTAGAACAAAGAAGCAAAAAGATTGACTCATTTCCTCGTCATATTTAATTGGCTGTCTGATTCTCAGAGTTAATTTGTAAAGTCGTCCAGATAATTAATGTTTGAATTCTGCAAGAAGATATAACTACATATTATTTCTATTGTTTTTTTTTTGGGGTGACACGTGTACTGACATATACTTCATTCGTGGATTTGTTTATCATATTGTGCAGGTTAGGAAAAAGTTGATGAATCTGGGGCATGCACAGAGGTACTTAATGATTTACTAATCTGTTAGTATTTAGTAAAACAAAATAAATGGACTACCATCTATGTGTTTAAATAGAATGTTTTAAAATACTTGGTTTGACAATTTCCTGAAACTGCATCAAACATACTGGTGGGTGCATCCCTAGTAACTGGTGCTTGTACTTGTTACAGCGAGGAGACAAAAGTAAAGATATCAGAGGGGGTGAGGCGAGGTTGGAGTTTGCGTCTACAGAGATTAATGGTCCAGGATGGTTGCTTTGTGGAGTGGAGAGACATGGTAGCTGATGCAGCTAGAAAGGGCTTTGCTGGTGGAGTTTCCATCGAATGGAATTCATATAAAATCTTGAGTGAGCAAATGCGGCATGAGTGGTTGGAGAATCTCCAGAAAAGGCGATCAATGCCAAGGCCAAGAGGTAATAGACGAGCACCAAAAACACCTGAGCAGAGGAGAAAAATTGCAGAAGCTATTGCTGCGAAGTGGTTGGATCAAGTAAGGGCTACATATATGTATATTTTGTGCCATTTGGGCCTCTTTATTTCTCATTCCTCGTGCATTGGCCGTAGAAGTTTGATGGCTATTTTCATATAGCATAAGCATTTGAGTTTGTTGCTTGACTTTTGAGTGCTCTCTTCCTCTAGGAATATCGTGAACGAGTTTGTAGTGGAATTGCTAGCTACCATGGATCATCTTCTGTGACTAAAACACCAAGAAAGCCAAGACCTGCTGGAGAACCAGGTGTAAAGAAACAGACTACAAAAAAGAAACCTACGCAAGCCAAACCTGTAAGCTTAGAGGACGCTCATGGAAAAAGTGCAGCTGTTAAGAGAAAGAAAAGTGCAACTCCCTACAAAGATCCGATGGCAGTTGAAAAATTGGAGATGATATCAAAGATTCGAGCTCAAAGGACAGCACAGGAAATAGAAAAGAAAGAAGCTATTAGAAGGGCCAGGTATGCCTTTTTATTTTGAAGTGAAAAATGGGGTTTTATTATGTGAGACACATATGCTCTTATTAGTTTTGGCAGGGAAAAAAAAGAATGTATAGCTTTAATCCATCGTTGTTTACCCATACATGTTTCTGTATTTGTTCTAAAAATCTATGAATGTTCGTTAGTACTCTTTTTCATGGGAAATATTCCTATTTGGCACTTCATTCATGTGTGTTTCAATTTCTCTTTTTTGTGGTAAATAACTGCTGCTTAATTTTTTTTTTATCTCTAGGACACTGATAGCAGAAGCAGAAAAGGCTGCTGATGCTCTGGAAACTGCTGCAGCGATGAACCCTTTTGCTCAAGCATCACTTATAGAAGCTAGAAAGCTTGTTACAGAGGCAAGAGTGTCACTTGAATGTGTTGATGATGAAGGGCCTCAAGAAACTGCTTCCAATGATGCGTCAGGGAGCTCAGCTTTATTGAACTTGCACGATCATGGATTGGAGACACAGAATGAAAGTAATTTGTTGAAGCAAGAGAATAAACCTATAAATGGGATGGAATTTCCTCCAAGCAATGTTAATGGCCTCGGTTTCCATTTTGATGTATCCGAACTCAGCGGAACAAAACAACTATATCAGAGGATAGAGAATTCCATGGAAAGGGCTTTTCTTCTCCCTTCGGCTTCGTCAAAGCTTAAAAGTGCGAATGGAGATTTTGGAATAATAGATTTAGAAGTGAGGCAATCAATGGCCAATGACACGGCAAAGCATAATGGCATCGCTGCTGAATCAACAGAAGCTTGTCCTCCAGGGACACTAGAGCTAGAAGGAGATCCTCCCAGGTCTGAAGAAAAGGTTGGAACAAGGGAAGATTGCCCTCGGGGGACACTCAAAGAAGACACACCCTCATCTGAAGAAAAGGCTAAGATGAGGTGGGTACGTGGGAGGTTGGTCAAAGTAAAAGACGATTTTGGGGATTCAGAAATCTAGTACTAGGCGGCAAATCTGGCCAGAGTTACCGTTACTAGGCAATCGAGTTTGCTCACTTCCGTTTAGCCACCATTTTGTATGCCATTTGGTACGGCACAATTTGGTGTTTACAACCTGCTTGCTGGGACCTGGAAGTGGCGTGGTCTTGGGGAACTTTATTGGTTTGCAGCCTGCAGGAGCGAGCACATCATGATCAACCTGCTGTCTTCTGTGCTGAGATTTGTTATTAGTAGTTATTAGGATCCAGAGATCTTTCCTCGTGAGTTGTAGTCAATTGTAGGAAGGATTGCTGTAAAAGCAGGATGCTGTAAAAGCATGGTTCTAGAATGCTTGCGTCTTGAATCTTAACTAGCTGGGACCCCGTCCGTCGCAGCGGGCTAGAAATGTAAGTCTGAAATTGAGCATGTAAAAGAGAAGCATTTTCTAATGACGCTTCATGCAACCACCTTCACAAAGTCAACACTTGAGGACCGAGGTGCCCGAAATTGACAATCTCTTGTATGAATTGACAGTTTTTCCTCTGCTGCTGCTGCTGCCGCCGCCAAAGAGCAAGACGGGACAGTGTTTGCTTTGATCTTTTACCCGCTGCTGAGTAACGAAATCACGTTTAGCCCGTAGGCTAGCGGCCTAGCATCTTAGCGGGCGCAGCGTCCACGTTGCCCAACGCATCAAAATATCCTCCATGTCACCTCTACATACGTGGAGAGGAGGATTTCAGTACATCGTTTTTTTCGTATTGAAGGAGCCTGGAGTGATGTGATTACTTTTTTTTATTTATATATATGTAAAAAAGAAAAGGGTGACATCTTCCATCGCACTGCTAACAATTTTTATAAGGACTTTCATTCATTAATCAAGAGCACTTTACATGGATTGGATCCAGAGAGACGCAGAATACATACAGTAGATTCATTAATCAAGAGCACTTTACATGGATTGGATCCAGACAGACCCAGAATACATACAGTAGGGCTGGGGCTCCAGTAGTATGCAGGTGGTAGTATGATAAATGTTCCGAAGAACATGAATGTTTCTGGAACGAACGTAGCCATGTTGCACGTTTTTGGTTGCTACGCGGTGGACATAGGAGTGATGATAATATTTTGCTTCAAGAATGGAAGTAGAGGATCTTTGTTGGAGGCCACCATCCATGCTGAATGGACAACAAGGCTAGTGTTGACTTTGTGAAGGTATTGCAACAGAAAACCAGCTTCAGACGTTTTAGTGTGTAAAATGATTTCGTTTTAGAATCTGTACACTGCAATGCATCGTTCCTGTACAACGTAACTATTTACACCGCTACCGGACTAGCAAAGGGCCACCTCGACTGTCCCAC
This sequence comes from Miscanthus lutarioriparius, assembly GCA_904845875.1. Lineage (NCBI taxonomy): Eukaryota > Viridiplantae > Streptophyta > Magnoliopsida > Poales > Poaceae > Miscanthus > Miscanthus lutarioriparius. Next base: position 3,564,711 of record CAJGYO010000012.1, read on the forward strand.
TGTTAGCAAATCATCGTGGAGAATGAGATGCGTCAGACCAGTCCTGAAGGGAATACAATGCACAACCAAAAGGGCGCCCCGATATCGTAACACATTCACAAGCTGAAAATCCTACGGTTAGTCAGACCAAATGTCCTTCAATATTTTTATGGCCTGAATATTTTCATCATTCTGGCCACCTGCGTCCGGCAAAATGGGCATCGTGAAACCGAACTTGAGCATCGGTTACATAGGACATGACCGCATGGTATTATGGTCATGTTGACCTCAGCATTCAGGCAGATACGGCATGACCATGCTGCTTTGGCGACATCAGCTTCTCTTACAGCTGCTTCGGCCTTCTCCTGCAACAGTTGTTTAAACAACTTTCAGTGTCAACGATATAGGCAGTACGGAAACAAACAAATACTAATACCTATAAATGCAACGCAATGCAAACTATGAACTTTACAGCTTCCCTTCACTATCAAGCAGCACATAGACTCATAGCAGATTATATACGAATGCACGACAGTTGACAATGCAAACTATGAAGGTAGTTTCCTTGACTTCCGGCAGTCATAGCCTCGTTAGCAGCCTACAAATGCAGCACAATGCTAATTATGACGTTTGGGAGTTTTCTTGACTACCAGGAAGCTAATGAGGAAGGCCAATGCATCCACAGGCATTATGCATGTGGGGTCTGACTTGTGGTTCCTTCAATTATGGAATTCTATAAGGGTGACATGGTCTTTACATGGCACGTCTATCTATGGTCTAGTGCGAGATCCTATAATAACATCCATCTGGTGACAGAGGGGCTGAGGGAGCATACATTTAATTAATATATTCAATTTCTTTTCATATTTGAACTTCTATATATCTAAGTCCAAGAATATTGGTTTTCTATTCATAATTAGAATTCACACTCAGTTTAACAAATGGATCTAAATGTGGTACCAGTATTAAAACCTAACTCCAAGTTTATAACAAATGAAACTCATCATTGATCATCATTAGGTACCAGTTAATATTCCAAGACACTGTCTTGTAGTAGTACAGAATTGACAGGGTATTCAGATGCTAGTGAAAGAAAATGAATTCAAGATATAGCACGAAAAGATATCAAAGCAAACAAACCTGCTCCACCAAGAGAGCAACTTGAGATTCTTTAAGCTGATCTTGCAAGGAAAGAGTAGCCTCAAACAGTGTTTCCTTCTCAGCATCCATCCTTACTCCTGCAGCCGAAAGCATATCATGGACTGCTTGTACCAGCTCAGTGGAAGATACTTTTCCATATTGAAGCCCAGCATCCTGTAAACAGTAAAAACACAAGAATTAGGGTAACAAATTCAGAATTCAGCTTGCAAAAATAGAAGTTGCACTTGGAAACCAACCACATCCTTGGTGACTTCAGTGCCAGTGTTGGTGGCTAAGAGGTTCTCTTGCCCACCTAATGCCACACCACCATTCACTTGGGAAGGTGCAGATAGGAGATCAGCCATTGAAACACTTTTAAATGAGTAAACATGACTGGAAAGCAGCATGCGAGTCTCGCCAGGAGCTGTCTCTACTGGAAATCTGTAAAGTGCTTGGCCAGCTGAGGGCCTTACATCTTCAGGGACCCTACCATACCTGAGCTTTTCCCCCTCTTTTCCTGTCTTCCATGCCACAATTTCACCACTATAGAATGGTCTTAATGGAAGGAATTGCACCTGCCGAGCATCTTGAGATAACAACTCTGCTCCAAGGGAAGCGTCATACCTCCCTTCACGTTTTGAAACTCCAACGTCTGAACCCAGGTGAAGAATTTGAAGGACTTCTTTCTCTGAACCATCTGGGCATGCAAACAGTGAGGCAATCGGCAAGATCATTGGTGCCCCTAACCTGTGACTAACAACAATTGTGATAATGTCATATATTGTCAAAAAACTTGGGGGCTCTGCGACTAGAATATAACCCGTAGCTTTGTTGACGAAACAAATGCTTCTGTGCATTCCATTGCTTGACCATTCATGAATAGAAGGATGCTGGATGGTTCTTGTAACATCTTGGAGATTGGGAAGTAAGAGAAAGCGAGTATGGAGGCATTGAACCAGTTGCAGTTTCTGTGATATATCCTCTAGTATCTGTTCTATCTGGACCAAAGCAAGGGCTTCAAATGAAGGGAAATGATTGGTTACGCTGATCATCACAATCCTTAATGCATTTTGCAAAGATTTACTTCGCAGCTTCTCTTTTATTCTGTCTAGTGTAACTGAGTGAATGCTATTGACAACTTTAATTTCTTCTTTTCCATCAAGTTCCTGACAACATATGCCAATTGACATTGTTAGAATAAAATTTGTTCAATTTACATCAACCATACTTCAAAAGAAAAGACACTGAAAAAGTTTGATATCATTATTTTAATACCTCCACAATGACATCAGAGAGCTTTTTGATGCCCAAGGCCCTGCAGATATTCTGAGGAAGGTCTGGATGGGTGAATCTTAGCCTTGATGTATTTATGTTACTCAGTAAACGAGAACCATATGGGTCAACATACACACATGATGCAGCAGTGACCAGCCTGCAGCCATCATCTGGTATTACTGAATCGAAAAGACCATCTGATCCATCTGTGATACTTTGGTTGATTCCATGGCACATGAAGTCCAAGATTTCCATAACTGCACGGAGTTCATTTGGGTTCAAGCGCTGGTAGCCACATGCCTTTTGGATATCCAAAAGAAGTTCTCTTGCATAGGAGTTTGTAAGGCTTTCCTGCATCCCAATCTCTCTAAGAAGGGAAACAAATGGAAGATACCGACTTGGAAGCTCAAAAGCAAAAGGTGACATGTTAATTGTCAGACGAGCAAAAAGTGACTTCACTGGGACCAATCGAGTACCATTTGCAACTGGTATAAATGCCAGTTTCTCCAGTTCTGTTTTTTCTGAAAAAAGAAGCAAAGAAAACCCTAGTTAAGAGGAATGACCGATCATTTCCAAAAGCAACAGAAACTAATTCATCTTTCTTTTTTTATTGTTATCTTTACAGAAACTAATTCATTTTTTTTTTTTTATTGTTATCTTTGTGTAGACAATATAACTCCATTATTGGATCCCATACCCAAAAGAAAAGAGTGATACATTAATTCTTAATATATTAGTACTCTGAAAGATTGAATAGAATTAAGATTTCAGAACAACGAAGTGTAAGTATAGCAACAAGTGCACCCCAGTAAAAGAAACAAGTAAATAATTAGTAACTTTTACTTCCAGTAAATAATGGCAAATTGGCAACAAATGTATAAGAAATCAGCTATGCATTTCTGCTACCTGAAGAAGATATTGTTCCCCATATTTTATCAAAGTATTGCAAGACCTGTAGAAAGGCATCTTCCACCGTCATTATCCCTGCTGAGGTTGGCCAGTGTGCTAATGTGTCCTCACCATTGCCTTTACCAACAATCTGTTTCATTACAGAAAGTTAAGGGATATAATTTTAACATTACTAAGTTTTTATGACATTCAACTGTAAGTGCCTAAAAACTGTACTGAAGGCAGGTGGACTCCTAAGCCGAAATGCTCCCCAAGAATACTCGGGAGGAACAATTGTTTGTTTGGTAAGAATTGGAGCAGAACTCCATGCTAATGGCCAGTCTTTTAATAAGATAGCTTCGTTGTATGAGGCAAGTACCCTTCGACCACCTCTCTTACCACCAATACTTGGAAAACCTTTTTCAGCAGGCACAAATGCAATTTTTCCAATCTTTTCACAAAAAGCACTGTCATACAAAGTAGCAAAATTTGCAAAAAGCACATTTACTACGGATTCTGCCAGAGACCATATCTCAAAAGGGATTTCATTTTTGCTGTCTGTGAAATCTGCCTCGAAGTCATCAGCATCTTCTAAAGACAACATAATATCATGTCCCATGGTTTCTATTTTTCTTGCACACTGTACTATCATATCAGCCTCTGTGGATGTCCTAAGGCCTGCTTTTCTGAGTATAACAAGCCAACCATCTGACATGAACCTTTCAGCAGGGAACTTATATCTCTCCCAGAAAACACAGAAGTCAACAGAGCATCTGAAGGGTCAAGTAATTCCTCAGGTTTGAAAAACTCTTTACAAAATTCATTTGCATTTGCCACAAAGTTTGTCTCCTTCAAGGTTTCTACTACAGCAGAGTTCAGTTGAAGATCTTTCCAGTTAGCATACAAGTAGGTCAAAATGTCTTCCTGCTCTTGAGCTGTTTTATTTCCAAATCCAGGCAACGCAAACTTCACTAGTATTTCATGATCATTTAGTTGTTCAACCCCCAAAGCCTGAAGGAACAAATGTGCATTTGATGAGCAAGAAAGGCACCGGGCATCACTAGGGTGAAAGAATGCTGTAGGAGAAAGAATGCAATGATCGGACCCTAACAGACTGGTGTATGTTCCTGTAACTGTCTTATAGATTGGAAGTGTTCTCAAGACATCCAATTCTTCTCTCTGATGCAAGTGGTTGTTAGCTAATCTGAACTCCGAAACAAATAACCCAAATAGTCTATCGCAGTCTTCACTTGATAGGCTAAGTGGCGAAGGTAAATGTGCAGCATTTTTTGCTGCAACCAACTTAGAAACAATTGCCTGTCCAAGAGTACGACCATTTGGAGGAAATAAATTGCATATTGCACCACACTCTGGGAAGGAGGGATCAACAATTGGTACATTCAACTGGTTAAGCAGAGAAGTTAACCATGGAAATTCTGAGTTCATTGACCTAAATGCAGTATCAAGCACTTCATTCTGTTCTGCTTCTCTAGTATTGTCTCTGGGGGAGTCCGGTGTATCAAGCTGTCCAGCTACATCATCTCCAGGAGGGTCTGGTGAATCACTAATTGGTGGCACAAATATTAGATGCATGTTCCTTCACACGACAGAGAACCGGCTTGTCCAGATAAGCAGGAATTAAGGGCCAATCAGACAAAAGAGAAAGGTCACCGTTCAAGGAACTGAAATTTTCCCAGAAGCTTCTAATCCATTTGGGAGTTGGAGTAGTTGATGATTCAGCATTATTGTCCCAAGGAATCCATGAGGATTTGTTCTCTAGTGCAATTCGTATCCAACGCTCATCAAGTATGTGTTTCAAATAACCTGCTAATAAGTTGGGAGAAAAACTCCTCAGTTTCAGAGGCCTATGGATAACCTGAGTGGAAAGCAGCAGAGCCAAGAAGGGTTTTTCCAGACATTTATAGTGGATAAAGCGACCCAGCAAAGGGCTCATCAATAGCTGCTGCTGCTCATTGGCTATCCAGAGTTCAGCCATTCCCAACTTTGTTAGACGCATTGTTGATGTTGGAAATGGAACACCTTTAAGCTCAGAAATGATGGATGACAATAAGTTAGTTTCAGCAGCTTGAGTCCTGTGGAATGCTGGACCATTGGTTTTGCTGATATCCTCAACAACCCCCCTACCAAAGTCATATAGGGCTTTTCCAAAGTATGTCATAATTTCAAGTGCATCACCTCCAGAAGTACCTGCCATCTGAGTACTTGATTGGTAAGACAGTGTGCTGCTCGAAGAAGGCATAGAATGCGATCTAGAAGAATTCGTTGTTCCAACATGTTGGCTGTTAACTCGTGATTCATCAGGTAGATCATCCGAGAAGCGGTAAGGGTCCATATCTGAGAAGCAATATTCAAGAACATCTATATATGTTTCAATGAATCTAAGTAAAATGGACGGAGAAGCTTTTAGTAGTTCCCGAACCATTTTAGGTCTGATCTCTCTTATGGTAACTCCAACTGCCTGAATCTCACTAACCAACTCCCACGGCACAGAAAAAACAGGATATCGCTCTTTAATAAAACTACAAACACTATCAGATGGGAGGTTATCATCATCTCCATTTCCTGAGTCAGCTAAGAACATACCCTCATCTACTTTAACAAGATTTCCATGGTAAAGTTGCCAAACAGGAAGATCAGCTAACCGTACATAGAAAGGCCTTATCACTTGCTCTATTAAGGATTGCCAATCCGCTTTAGATGCCCTTGGTGAATCCATATTTGTTCCAGTAGAACCATGCCCAGTGAATGAAGTTGGATTCTGCTTCTTGATCTTGGCCAAAAGAGTATACCCTATCACCATATGTCTGTAATATAGCACCCACAGATTGTGCAGACCTTGGTTCAATAGCAGAAGATAGAGGGTCTGTTTTAAGCTTTTGAAATTCTAGAACCATCTCAACATATGAATCACGCACACATAACATAAGTTCCTTATTCCACGCTTCAACCAACCTGTCCCTGTCCTCTTTAAGTTCTGGCAGAGATGCATCACGTGTACTGCCAAAAATATAGCGCCCACCACTGTGCCTCACAATGAAATGCCCCAAAGTTGTGACTGGCATGCTTATAGACCCAGATAGTGGTAAGGGAGATAATATACAACTGGATGGATGTATATTGGTTGATACTCCATTCCGAGCTATGTGCGCTGCTACTCCAGCAACGGGGGTTAGGTTATAGGCAAGATACCGCCTGAAACAGAAATAAATCAGCATGCATTATACCATCCTTCAATGAGCACATAAATTTAATATCATCTGTCCAAGTTCTCTGGACAATGTTAAAAATAGATAAAGCAGGTAGAAAAAAAATCTGAGCCTTAGGCTCTGAAAGAGACAAACCTGTCAAGAGCCATGTTTCGTGTTTGACCTGATCCAAGGGAAAGGGCAACAAACCATTTGTCAATATAACTGCAGCCACTCTCAATTACGTGCACATCTATAGCTTGCATTTTGATAGCTGCACTTGTACTTGAAAATATTCTGGATATTTGAAACTTTCTCCATTTCTTTTCCGAAAATGGGTTCCTCAAAGAAGCAACAGATGGATCAACAAGTACAGAATAATTCAGAGTTGACTGAGAGGCCCCATCCTCCCATGTTGATAAAGATACCTGTTTCGAATCACATTGGCAGCCCTTTAGAGTTTAGACATCAGAAGATATTGTCTGAGTTTTCCATGGTCATGTTTCAAAAATCAAAACCAACCAATAGAGTTCCCTTGCCACTATTTCTTAACAGCCAACACATATCTAACATAAGTATGGCTATCGAAATTTTGTGTCAAATAACCTTTAGGTATCATGAAACACCTTACAAGTTACAATGTATTACAGCACCCAAAAAGAACTTAAACAACATACACTGAAAGTGCTACACCATTTTATCAATATTACAGACCCATTGTTAATTAAGCAATTTGCTACGCCTTATTCAGATAGCACTGAAGCTTTGCAAGGTGACATAATCATTCATTAATAGTGGCTAACTGTAACATATGAAAGGGAATGGTGTTTATCCAAAATAGAAATGTCATTTGTGAGATATCTCAGGTGAAGTATAAACAAAACCCCGTAGGGGAGTTAAGTATAAATAGAAGTGCTTTACGTAAATAAAGTAAATCTGGTTCACGATGAAATTCCATGGTAAAGAAACCACCTATTATGAGTGTAGAAAACAAAACCAAACAAGTTACACTTCAAAGAGGAAAGACTCAACGGGGCACACAGCATACTACTGCTTAGAACAACATGATATCACAAATAATCCTTACCTGAATGATTGACCTCAAGAACAGGAGAGTACTGGACGGATTCTGTGTAAATCGGTCAAAAACCCGTTGTACTATATTGCAACCTGCTTCAAGCTCTTTGAGGCATTTTGATGATAACGGCATTCGAATAATCGTGGAGTTTGCAGTACATAAAGAAGCATCCTGTGTAACACGCATTGGGAGGAACTGATCATGAAACCTCTCGACCAAATCATTTCCTGAAAGCCAACTATCATTTTCAGAACTTCATACACAAAAAACAGACATAGATGCCAAAACATAGGCAATAATGCCACTGATTCTAGATATGCGCATAACTACATCAGTACATGACTTCACAATTCAAGCATTGCCAAACAGGACAGTACATTCATATTAATGTGCTATCATGTTGCCACAAATAAAGAATCTAGCAGAATTGGAATAATAGATGTTTAAACATGGGACACAACAAGATTATTGCGTTAATGAATTTTATATGAAGCCTTCGACCACCGACAGAGCCATCTGCCCAACAGAATTGGTACAAATGTTTTTTTTTTCGTTTTCTTATTTCATTTTTGCTTTTTGTTTACCTTCTCTTTTCAGGTTTGCTGTTCACATTGTCCAGTTTGGGAGTATAAAATGTCACTAGCATGGTACATCTGTTTAACCTTAACCAGAACATACAACTTGCCACATACCAGTTGTTCAAACTAAATATTAACACCTCAACTTCTTCAACATAATTTATCTACTATACATTATGCAAGTTCAAAATCATAAACTAGTAGGAAGGTAAACGAAGCTCAATGCTTTTCAACAAAGTGTAATATGGTCTTCTACAAAGTAAAGTTAACTGTTTTCACGAGGCAATGCAATGCTTATTCATTATCCTTTATCCATCCATTTACTTTCTTCATTCTCAAGCAGCCTATACAACAGGGATATTCAACTTATTAGCATTCTCCAAATGAAAGGGGCATGGTAAAATCATCACATTGCAGTGTGACACGGTCTTGTCATTGATAAGGAGCTTCTTTCTTCCAGACTATCTAGTAATTACATTAGTATCACATAATTTTGGCCACATAAAGAATTTCAATTAACCAAGTCAGTACTTTGATTTAGTGAGAAGTAATACACAGATTTTGAGTGCACTATGTTATAACTGATCAAAGTGTATAATTTCAACCTGGGAGAAGAAAAAGATTGCAACATAAGGAAGATATGCTTATTGCTTTTACAGTAAAAGAGGATCTAAGGATTGTGCCATGTGTTCACAGTAGAACAAATTGTGATTCTATTTAATATGCAAATAAATTGAGTGATTATATTTTTTCGCACCTAACAAAGAGAAGTATCTCGCTGATGAGGTAGCAGTGGAAGTCGCACCACCAGTCAAGCCCAAGGGGTCAAAAATGTAAAAATAACCGCCAGAAAGAATAGTCAATGTATCACAAACAAAGTAACTACTAAGAAGTCCCAAGCCATAGTTAAGGATGTTCCCTCTCAATTTCCAGGGAGGAGGAAGTTGGAAGCTGCAAACTTCTTCTCGGTTCAATATGGTTCCTTCAAAGACCACTGTCAATGAAGATCCCTGGAGGTCACCTATAATTTCACAAAAAAAAAGAAACCATTAAGGACACACTAGAAGGTTAAAATATAATTAAGTGGACTATAATTGTAGCAGGTAGATAAAGTAAAACAATTGACTAGAGAGGCTGTTTCTACCATACCTAGACTCTGCTGCAGTAAGGACTGTTTCGGATGTTCTCTTTTGTCATAAATCAGATGCACTTTCTTTGCATTGCAATAGTCTGCTAGCTCTATCAGGTCAAACAAAAGAAAGTCGCTCTCACCATACAAAGCCAACAACTCACTTATTTTAGCATATTCCATGCAGGGCAAATTCCTCATTAACTCATCATCCAACAATGATGATCCACGAAGAGATCGTACACCAAGCCTATTAGCCAGTTCATTGCCAATACTGAGATGAATAAAATTCTTTGAAGTAGGATTAGCATTCATCCAGGGTGCATCATTATAGACGAGGTTTCTAGCAGGTGTCAGAACCCCAAATGAATCCGGAATCACCAATGAGCTCAGTAACACATCAGGTGCTTGACTGTCAGGGTAACAGTCAACAAATGCTTCCAATACACAATGAACAAAACTGAGTTGCTCTGTGGACAACGGCTCTCCTTTGACATCTCCTTCTAAACGGCGGAGCACATTCAGATAATCCATTGCATCAAATGTCTGCCTCACACCCAACTCTGAGAGTAACTTTTTAAACTCTGACAGTTCAGATGGAACTGTGTAAAGATAGGGATGATATTTCACAGGCGAGTCAAAAGCAAGTGCCTGTGGTGCCACGAACCTATCCCCTATATAAATCCATTGAAATCCATCCAGATACTCTTTTAGAGCGTTGCCACTGGTAGTGCCAATAATATCTTGCAATTTTGAGTAGATTACTTGAACCTCCTTTTGCAGAATAGCATCAATGTCTGTGTCTGCAGAAAACATTTTGAGTTCATCATAAGACTTGGAGAGCTCGACTAACTGAGAAGATAATGTGCTCACATTTGGTGGGTCACACCAGCCTAGTTTTCTTTGCACATACATGGAACATGAATCTGCACTAAGAATTAGATTTTTGATGAAACAAGCCACATCTGCGATTGCGGCCTTGTGATGACTGGTGGTGCTATGATATCTCCAGATATGAACCATGGAAGTCCTTTGAGCAATGGTGCAACATGGACTGGACACCAAGAAATATTTTTGAGCTCTGACCAAAATAAATCTTCTGGCATATCATAATCGAAATTCGAGAACAAAGATACACTAGTTTGGTCACTTGGATCACACACATCCCCATGATTTTCAGGTTCCAAATTTTCACTAATTTCAGATGCTTCCGGATTCTCATCCTTAAGAAAAGTTTCTCTGCCCTCCATGTTTGAAGTTTTGGACTCAAGAATGTTTAGATAGGTAAGTAGTTTTTGCCCATAAGCAAATGCATCATCTTGTCCTGAATTCTGCACCAGTGAAACTGACCTTGCCATGTCAAGCAAAGTACTAAAACCGAAATTTCTTTTCAATCCAAAACTACCCAATAATTCAATTACTTCAGTCATCATGAACTTTTCTGAAGGAAAGAAGGTTTCTTGGTGCAGCAACTTCAGTAACTCAGGCACACGAGGATCATAGAGCCTGATGAGAAACCAAATATTAGAACTAAGTACACATTGGCATGTATCGAAGTCAGAGGGAGAGAGAAGAGGAGGGTGTGGAGAGAAAAAGGAAGACTGACCTGGAGGGCTGGACCCACGCTCCATTGGCTGCCAAGACAAAAGGGGTCTCACATAATGCAGCTCTTGCTGAATCATCATTATCTATCAACAGTTTCACGTCACGAATAACTGCTGAAATAATAGCTGGCTGCAAAAGAAACTCTGACATTCGAGGAAGGACATGGTCCTTGTAAAATTCAACCTTTTGAGGTTCCTTGATATCAAAGTATGATACCAAAATTGACCTCTCCTTCACAGATTCAGTTCTTATAAAGCTTGCATTCAATAAATCCTCATGCACCCCTTCTGGTTTAAGCCATTTTCTAGGATTTGTCAAGTTAACAAGTTCCCTAGATTTATAAGATTCAAATATTGGGAGGTTCCTGATTGTATTCATATGGGAGGAGGTGATCTGATTTCGGAAAACCACTTTGACTGGAAAATGAAACTTGGAGTTCATGTGCTTCTGCCAGTGAAGTGCTCATAAACAATTCCTTGATATCCTGGAGATTAGAAGCTACAGACTGCACAGCATTCAAAACACCAGCAGCAGTGGATTCCTGAACAAAATTAAGCTAACTGGGGATGTTCTATCTGCAGATCAGATCGCAGAAATAAACATCCCAGTTTTTGAAGCAAGGAATGCATATTTTCACTCCATCCATCATCTCTTATTACATTTGCAGCATTCCCAAGTTGCACGACCGCGCCATCTACAAGAGGTAGTATAGGCCACTTTGCAAAAACTGAAATATCGTCACAGGAATGCCTCAAAAAATTCCAGAGTGATACCATCCATTCCATACTTGGCTGGCCTTGCTGCTCAGGAAACCAAGACAACTGCTTAGCATGTTGCCATTCAGGTGGCAAGATCCTAGGCAACAGCTCAATGAGAAGATTACTTGTGAATATATATATGTTCATGCGTGCAGAATAAGCTATGTCATACAACTTCTTCGAAACACCTTCTGGTAAAGAATTGTCAATAACAAGATGTGGTATGGAATCCTTAAGAAGTTCAAATTCTATTTGTGAAGTAAGGAATACTCTCTCACCCTCCCCTCTTTTGTTGAATGTTGTAAATGATCCATTTGCCACAGGAAGAAGAGCCAAACCTTGCAATTTATCACAAAAAGAAGGATCTCCCATATCGCTCAAGCAATACTCAAGAACAAGTATAGCCTCTTCTCTGCTTCTGAAGTCACGCTTCCGTCGGATCAACAAATTCCTCAGCAAATGAGGATTTAGTAGATGAACTGATGGATATGCATTAATGAAATTGTCAATTATTGGCTTGGTTACAGATACCACAGGCAAACCAGCTTGAGAGAGAAGTTCTGCCAGCTCCATTGCCTTTGAGAAACTGAAATCTGGAAAAATAGCCTGCCTTGTTGACAGCCAGTGACCACCTCGAGCTTTTGTATATAGAACGTGAATTCCAAGTTCCGCAATAGATACATAGAGTTTCCACACCATGGAAGACCATGGTTCAACACCTGCAGCACTAGGCCAAAATGACAGAAACAAGTCAGAGGGACCAAGCTCTTCAGCAACAGCTGAAAGCAGGTGCCCATAAGCAGGAGCAACGACATCTTCAAGCAGCGCTAAATTCCACTCTGATCGTACTCTTCCTCCCCCAGCCATGTCATTTCCGATCCAGATATCCCTTCGATTTGAAGAGAGTTCAAAATAAGCATTTACATGCACTGGCAAGCTAGTATTGATTGGTAGAGGAAGAAAGCAAAAGGCCCGACCCTCAAATTTTTTCCTGACCTTAGAAGATCCAAGATCTGTGTTTGTGAAAACTGAGTTATCATGGTTGACTTCAGCTTCAGCAGATAGTTCTTTTGTATTATCTACACTCACTGAATGCAGATATGCAGCAACAGATGCCCACGGAACAAAGAAGTGAGATTTACTACCAGAGGCAGTTGACAACTTTCTAGCATGACCCCCGCCTATACATTCAGCTAAAATCCATGAGTGCAACAAGTGTGAAGAAGGGTTCTGCTCAAGAATAGTAACCTTCTGACAACTCCAGGGCAACTCACTGTCTTTAGTCTTATTCAACTTACTGAAAAACTGATTTCTATCCATTCCTGATGGTTGGTTTCCATGTATAAATGCAAGCATTGCGCCATGTGCATGAGGCTCTTTACCCATCTGAGAGCTATTATTCCTGGACACACAATGAACAAGTCGCATCTCCTGACTGTTGTTCTCCTTGACATATAGAGTAACCTTTTTAACATTACGGAGAAAAAGTAGAGCCTCAGATACAACTTCAGAGAATGAAGAGAAAAGCATTTCCACATCTTGTGGTGCATACATTTCTCGTTTTATTTGACTTCTCGAAGCAGCTGCCGCATTCCTAAGGGGGAACCGGAAGAGTGTACCTGGAAATGGCTGTTGCAAATTGCAACCAAAATGTAAGAATGGGGTGAACTGATCAGGAAACTGATCTAAGATCCTTCTTCCTACAAATTGTATCCTTAAACCTGGATGAGATGGAGATATTCCTGGCAAATAACAGGCATGTGGATCAAACATGACAATATTCTCACCGGAAACAAATCCAGGAATATCTGTGAAGTGATACACACAATTGAAGCCAAGACCAAACCTTCCAATTGCAAAAGGTTTCTCAAGTTTGCTGTCTTGACCTATTCGTGAGATGGCATAAAGGTCATGTGGACTAAAAACTGAATCATTAAAGCAGTAGAGAGCAGGTCCTTGCCATTCAGCCATTTCAGGTGAAAGAATGGATGAAGTTCCATACTGAGTCTTATCCAGCAAAAACACAACCTCAGAAGCCTTAGCATCTTCTGCATTCTGTACCAACTCAAAGAGAATTCCAGGGCCATCTGCATACATCTCAACAATATGCTTGAGTCGTGTAGTCAAGTCTTCATGCTGTCCAAACGCTTCAGCAACTCCTGACAAACTCAAATTCATCGAATCAGAACTCTCAGCAAGCAAGAGGCGACGAAGAGAGCGGACACCAAGCCTTTCAGCCACATCATTAGAAATGTTACCATGAACAAAATTGTGAACATACTTTTTCGAGCTTAAAGCAATGCTTGATGCACTCCCACTGATGTCATGACCAAAATCAAGTAACCAAGGAGCGTCATTGAATACAAGTTCAGAAGATAGACAGAGCCTAGACGAAGAATCGGGTAAATATATTTGTGTTTGCTGATCCTGAAACCGGAACTCAGATAAATGCTGCACAACCAAGATAGCTGTTCTTAATTCTTCAGCTTCAAGTGAAGCTGAAGCTTTCCTTATGGCCATTCTGCTGAGAATACTAGCATAATCAACAGGGTACAGGTGCTCCTTTATGCCGAGCTCCAAGAACAAGTCTTTGAACACTGCTAAATCAATTGGAACAACACGAATGTATGGTGCTAGATGAAGGTGGCCACTTAAAACAACTTCGTCTGTTTTCGCAAATCCATCACCCACCCAAATCCATCTGCATCCTTCTAGAACCACTTTCACAATATCCATTTCATCAGAACCAATCAAGTTTGTCAGCAAAGAATAAATCTTAGGCATCACCAAAGCTAATTCTTGCCAAGGACTTGATCAGTCACAATTTCATTGTTCTTGCCCAATTCAAGCAGTTGAGCTGCAATCACGCTCCCTGATGGAGGCGACAACCAACCTAAGCTGTACGACAAGGCTGAGGAAGTGCATTCACCATCGAGAATACGTGAGCCAGCAGAAACAATCCACATATCTTCCTGCATCCTTACTTGCTTAGGTGGAGCTATCATTGATGATACTGAAGGCCATGGCAAAGCTGGACTTGGTGCAGTAGACAACACAGGACACCAGCAAATCAGTCTCAGATCACTCCAGAACTTTTCAAGATCAAATTCCCAAGATTTGTCACGAGGCCTGAGCGCAGTGGTAACTTTAGCTAGCATGCTCACCTTCTTCCGACCATCAGATAGCTTATTCACATACCATTTGTGAGCATGAACTTCAAGGTATGAAAGAAGGACCTTACCCCTTGAATGAGCCTTCTGCTGATCTATGTTCACAAGTGAATCAATCTGCCGAGCACTTTGTAATATGGTATCAGTAGAAACTGAAGTTCTAAGCCCCAAGCAAAGCAGCATATCAAGAACATCTGGATTTTGAAATAAACCATGCGGAAAGCAATCTGATTCCTGGAGAAGAACATAGAGTTCTTCCACCCGGGGGATCATAAAGAGATTGTGGGCTTTTTAAAGTTCCATTGATAGTGGGAACAACTCTAAGGGTTTTCAAGGTTTCCTTGAACATTGGATCCTCCAAGGACAGCTGAGGCAGATCTTGTAAGATTGTTAATAGAACTGAATCGCGCAACTCCGTTTGCAGCTTGTCCAATCTATTCAGAACATAACTCTGGTAGAAGTTTGATTTCGGCATGCGTTCAACGCCATAATATCTCATTATGATATCTTCATCGCTTGGGCAAATAGAGAAAATAAAGTCGGCATTGAGTAAGTGGTCAGGAACACCAAGAGGTGGCAGATACTTTCTTGAACTGGACAAATCCGAGAAACCATAAGTACTGGGAGAACCTCCATCAAATACCCTGAAGATCGGAAGCTTTTTGCATTGATTTATACTTATGTCAAAAAGGCGGGCTCCTAAATACCATTTTGGATCCAGAAGAAACTGGTACAGTTCATTTTTTTCACCAGGGGTAATGTGTTGAAACAGAGATTGCAAGTCAACACCTTCCAATGAGACAACCCCAAAGATTGACTGAAGAACTCCAGTTGCATCACCATCATACACATAAAACGACAATTGCTTGTGGTCACTCAAATATTCAGCATCCAGTATCTTGCAACCAAACTTTGCCAGGAGTTCATTCATCAAATTAGACAGTGATTCTGTTTTGATTAATTTTGAGCTTGTACGTGCCCTGTGAAGGTGGCCAGAAGTAGATGGCAGTATAGGCCAATCACTAAACAAATGAAGGTCATACGAGCGTCCCCCTATATACTGCCAAAAAAGTTTAAACCAGGCTGCTGTAGGAGATGACCCACCCAAGCCTGGATTCCAGGGAACTTGATCTTTAAGCTTCCATCCAGGAGGAAATAACCTGGGTAAGAGCTGGCAGAAGATCGGGCCATCAATGAGCCTAATGTTGGCCTCGGAATCACTGGCTATCTGATACAGCTTGTCTAGTAGTACAGGAGGGATGCTTCTGTCAACTATTCTATCACCAACTTCAGCTAGAAGCTCATATTCGATGTTATCACAGACGTAATAATAGCCCTCTTGCGAACTAGCAGAAAAAGTCCCATACTGCATATTTGCTAGTGGAATCAGTGGAAGGCCATTCATGCATTTACCAATATCAGTACTGTCAACATCAGTAAGACAATATTCCAATAATATCAACTTATGAGACTTTCCTAGTGTAGCAAGTTTAGCATAATTCTTGAGGAAATGCCTCACTATAGCAGGACTCACTATTTTGAGCATAGACTGCATATAAAATTTTGAAAACATATCACCTATTGCATTAGATACGCGGACAATTGGCATTCCTACCAACACGAGGGCTTCATTAAGATTATTGCTTCCTGAGAATCCCTCATCATGAAGCAAAGCATCAGCTGGTGATATCCAGGTCCCGCCTTCAATCTCTGAATGCAAGACTGGAGAGGTGTAAATAGCCTTGTAAATTTGCTCCACAAGGATACTCCACGGCTCCTCATATAAACCAGTTGGCCACAGTGAATAATATGATATTGTGGAGTCAGAAAGCATCCGCAACTTCATCAGCAGTTCTCTGAACAACGGAGCGACAACATCTTCCAACAGTAGCCTGTTCCAATCAGAGCGAAGCTTACCACCCCTGTCCATGTCAGCACCATACCAAATGTCACGTCGGTTGGATGAAACTTCAAAATAACCATTGACATGCACAGATAGTCCTGTCCTTACTGGCAAAGGAAGAAAACAGAAAGCACGACCCTGTCTGAGAACAGTATCCTGTAAAATTCAGCAATTACCATAAAGTGTCCAAGATACTACAAAATGATGATGCACAGTAGAAATTTTGCTATAGTATGAAGTTTTCTACAAAAAAAAAAGATCAAGTCATCAAGCATACATTTTGCAGTACAAGACATCACAAACCACAATTGAAGTTTTCGATACTCCAGACTCCAGAGACTTTGTTCAACAACAAAAACAAGACAGAGAATGATATGGAACCCCTCTTTTCAGATAAGGATGCCATTGTTGGTGTGATATTTTTTACTAAACAACAGAAGACAGCAACAGGCAGGACCCAGCTGTTGCCACAAATCACATATTGCAAAACCACAAAGACAATTGTTCACTGATAGATATCACATTAATCTTGCTCCCTAACCAAAAGAATACCTATGAACTCTGCAAGTTGGGCCTATCACATGCCTCTTGGCAATTTCATGAGAAGTTAGACAAAAGTAAACAAAGGTGACATTTCACAACAACATATTTAATTCGGTTAACTAAGAATCACAAAGACAGCTCCATGACAACATGCATGAATAATTGGTCTATGCTCTACAGTCATGGTCTGATAGCATAAAACACACTGAAAGAAAGTGAACAATTAAGCGATTGAGAAACTTCCGAAGTAGTTTAACTGACATTCTAGAGAAAATTCAAGCGCTTGGTGCAATTTGCATTAGGAGGAAAAAATATTCAGGATCCAAGCAACCTAAGTCAGTACTGGAGATGCAAATTGAAAATGAATCAGGGATTACCTCAAGCCCTGTGTTAGAGATGCAAGCAGCAACAGAAGCCCAAGGCAGTAAGTGAAGATCATATTCCTTGGCAGCTGCAGTTGCAAAAATACCAATTTTACTTGATGCAGATGCCATTCCCTGAACGATAAAATAGGTAGAGCTCTTTTTCTCAATCTTGTTGCCCAAGAATGCTTCTGATATGAAATCCATCGAGAAAGAGTCCAACTTCTGCTTAGAAGATTCAACAGGAGTGCCAGAGAACCTGACAAGGGCTTGGCGATGCCAGGACAGCTTTTCACTCTGTGGCCCTAAGGAACAAGAGTATATTATTTTTGGCTCAGTCATACCAGATTCCCACACATACATCTCAAGTGATAGAACATTTTTAAGGAACAGCAAATTATATACAGCTTCTTGGTACAGTTTGGCAAAAAGAGATAAAATATCATCTTCTGTGTATGACTGTCTTGATAACCGACTTGAAGATGCTTGCTCAGAACTCCTCAAAGGAAAACGAAACAGAGTTCCCAGAAATGATGCTTCCATGTCGCAGCCAAACGCACAGTACGGTGAAAGCTGATCATGGTACATTGTAATTGCTGATGAACTGACATAGTCAATGCGCTTTCCAGGATTTGCTGCTGACACATTTGGAAGATAAGCACCCTGGGGGTCGAATAGGACAACGTACTTGCCACTCACGAACGACGGCAAGTCAGTCAAGTGGTAAACTGAGTTAAAACCAACCCTGCAGAAACATAATTGTGTTTTGTGCTTCAGAAGTCTTCCAAATAATAAATTAATTAGTGATCGAACTCAGCCTTGAATAAAGCATTATGCCGTAATGCTTAAGAGAGTAAGAGAGAAAGCCAGTTACATGCAACACAAATGGAAACGACGGAAATATAAATGGGTCATAGAGCAATGCAGTAGATAAAACATAACATATATTCATTGATTTGTCCCTGCATCCCACTTTTTTCTTACACTACACAGCATATTGATACATTCCCTAATCATTGGGAATGATCGCACCCTCAAAATAGCTGGCATCCTGACAAATTGTAGTGGTTACGACGCCATAACACAAAAGCAGCATCGTCACAACCAGTTTGGAAGCGCGGCATTGCAAGTGACCACTCCAGGCAAGCTCCGCATTGAGAATGAGGCAGTAGAGGCGTACCCGAAGCGGCCAGTCTTCCACGTCTGGGCGACCTTCCTGCTGTCTCCAATGCGGGAGATGCTGGCGAAGTCCTCGTCGGTGAACACCGCGTCGTTGTAAGCAAGCAGCGCTGGGCCCTGCCACTGCGCGAGCGCGGGGGCCAGCAGCGACGCCCTCCCATGCGATCGGCGGTCGAGGCAGAGGCGGACGCGCCCTGCGCCAGCGTCGTCGGCGTTCTGGATGAGCTCCCGCAGCGCGGTGGTGCCCTCCGGGTAGTTGGCGAGCACCTCGCGGATGCGGCGCGTGAGGTCCACGCGCTGCCCGAAGTCCTCCAGAAGCATCCCGCCCCCGCCGCCCGGATCCATGGCGGTGAGGCGCCGATCGGAGCTACTGGGGCATCCCGGGAGCGAGGAGGGAGGGAGGATGCTAGGGTTTCCGGAGGGATGCAAAGGGTTTGGTTTGGTTGGGTATGGCTCTCCGATTTAGTCCTCGTTCGGTTAGGGCATATCACTCCAGGAATCGTTCCGGCCAAGAAAATTCGTATATAAATGAAGCAACGAATCCGGCCAGGAATTCTTCCGGGTGTCTGTTCCCCGGCAAACGAACGGGGCCTTAGGCGTGTTCGTGGCGGTGCGAGGACGGGGTGGTTGGTCTTCCGGGGATTTGATTTGACTCTGCCTAGCCTCTTCGTCGCCGTGTTTCTTGTTCTTGGCATGTTTAGTTCCATTTCAAAATGTCAAATTTTTCAAAATTTTATGTCACATCAAATATTTAAACGTATGCATAAAGTATTAAATATAAATAAAAAATAAAACTAATTACATAGTTTAGACGTGAATCTTTTAAGTCTAATTAAACTATAATTGGACACTGTTTACTAAATAACAACGAAAATATTACCGTAGCATTTCGCCAAAAATTTCAGCATCCAACGGTGCCTTGGAGGGGAGGGGAAGCCGAGAAAGGAGGTCCCGCCGTCCCAACGATTTCCCGGCAGCTGCTCACCTCACGGGTGACGGATGAGACCCACGTGCCAGGGATGAGGGGAGAGACAGGTATGGACTTGGGCCGTGTAGTGGCTTCTGTGTGTGAATTGGTCTGGCTGTGGCCCACGGACATTCATCGTCATCTGCGATGGCCCATCTTTGAGATTGCAGCGATGCAAATCCATTTTTTTTAGCGTGCTAACTCGTCTACAAATACACTTAAACCATTATTACGTGTCTATCTCAGTCTACATGTGTTGAAGTGGTTTGATATAAAACTTAACTAAAATTCCACACCAAACCACTCTAACACACATGGATTGATCTAGATACATAGACATGGCCTAACAATATATATATGAGTTGTTGAGCACATAGGCGAAGAATGAGCTAGTTCTCCTGCCCGGAGCTGTCAATGGCGAGGAGGTGGCTCCACCTCTGTGACATTTTCCATTTCCTATTGGGGCACCGTTGGGCCAAACCTAGCGCACCCAGCTACCATGGCTAAAAAGATCGACCAACTATATCTTCATACATGAAATTTCGTAGTATGATGACGGATAGGCGGCATTGATGGTGTGGTGCATGTGGCACCCACAAACATACTAAGGGCGCTTCCAAGTGTCCAACAACCAGCGATGTCTTTGATTAACTTGGATCTTGTTTAACATGAAAGAGTGTGTGTGTTCTAATGACAAACAAATCAACAAATGATTTCACATGGGAGAGACGAGGGCATTTCAGCGGGAGAGAATATGGATTTAGTGGCATATAGGGTTTGTTTGCATGGCCATATATCGACCTTAAATCTACGTGCGTTGGAGTGGTTTGGTGTGGAACTTAGTTTAGGCCCCCTCTTTCTCAGCTCTTCTCTAGCTACTCTATCGGGGACACCATAATAAATCCAGACCAATGGCAAGTGGCTTGACAACCCGAAACAATAAATCAAGTTCACGTCTTGTTGCACAAAATCACAGGAAAAAACATCGAAGCCATCCACATCTGAGTGGAAAACAAAGCAAATATTTAAAGCTACTCACTTCATTGTAAAATTATAATTCATACAACTTCTATCCTAAATTAAACTTCTCGACTTTGATCAATTTTTCGGAAAAAATGCATCAACATTACAAACACTAAATTAATTTTATTTAATTATCCATGAATACATTTTGATACTCCATAGTGATAATATATCTTTTAAAAACTGAGTGAGAAGTTTGCTCGCAGTATTTTTTTATAAGGTAGGAACAAAATTTACTTTTGTTACCACAGGTACACATCACTTTATCTTCAAATATCGCATTGTGGGCTGTAGCTTAGCCAATAGGCTGATGAGTCCACGGCCCAGTGAAGCACTACCGCGCTAGTCAGTCAAACTCGCTTCTCGTTCTCGTGGTTCCCACCTTCCGAGTTCCGACTCCCGCGGCGAGGCCGCACGGTACGGCGGCGGCGGCGGACAGGAGGGAGTCAAGAGCTCGCTCCGTACAATGGTTCACGCGGTGCCAAATCCTCCAGCCTCATTTCCCTCGCATTCCGTCTCGTCTCTCGTCCTTCGCCAGTTGTTGCGCTCCCCCGTCGGTCAGTGCCGCCCCAATCCCCATGCTCGTAATCTTCTAACCCCTTCCGACTCTCCTATCAGTTTTGCCAAATTGCTGTAGTCAGTCAACTGGTGTCTCAATCGCCTCTTCACCATGGCGATCCGGCCCAAGTTGACGGCCATTTGATGACGCTAACCGTTACTTGTCCCTCAGAGTCGACGCCCGCGGACTCTTCGACGGAATGCCTCCAGAGGGCAAGGGCATCGACGCCCTCCCGGACGAAGTCCTCCATCACATTCTCGGCTTCCTGGAGGCGCAGGAGTCCGTGCGCACGTGCGTGCTGTCCTGCCGCTGGCGCAACCTCTGGAAGTCGGCTCCAGACGTGCGCATCCTCGCCTCCAAGGGCAAGTTCTTGGGATCGGTGGAAAAGCTCTGCAACTTCTTGGACTGTCTGCTGGACGTCCGTGGGGGCGCGCCTCTCGGCACGTGCGAGCTCCGTTTCAGTTATTGGACAACGGCAGCTTCCATAGTGCAATTCATACAACGCTTGGAGCCCCTGGTGGGAAACTGGTTCCGTCATGCTTCAGTGTGCAAAGCTCAGGTACTCAGCCTCTATGCACATGACTCTGGGAGGATTGACGGATATCACGGACACACAGTTTGCCTGTACAAGATACCACATCTCAACTCCCAGCACCTGACGAGGCTAGAGCTTGGCAGCATAGTGGTTGACAACAGTTTCCTTAACTTCTCAAACTGTCCGTCTTTGCAGCATATATAATTTGAGAACTGTTGTTTCGGATCATATGGTTTTAAGCTGGGTGATTCCCGCACTCACATTTGTGCCCCGAATCTGGTTTCACTACATCTAGATGAAACTTGGGGGTGGACGATTCCCATGTTTGAGAGCATGCCGTCATTAGTGAAGGCATTTGTTAGAATATGCATGGTTCCAGGGGACAGCTGTGGCCTAATGGCCAATTGTACTTGTGAGTTCTGTGACAATTTTTACAATATTGGTGATGGCACTGGCAGTAATGGCTGTGTGTTACTAAATGGTTTATCCGAAGCTAAGGATTTGACGTTGATTTCTGCACCCCAACCGGTATGCCTTCAATGTCATCTCTATGACTCTAACTCGATTATGTTATGTCATCTCATTATTGGCAGGCAAGCTTTTGCCTTTCGCATTCCTTGTCACTAAATATTTAAACTCAAACCATGCTCTCAATGAGGATTGCTTCATCATTTTCTCTTACGCTCTGTTCAGTTTATCTTCAAAAAGGATTTGAGATGGTGCCCAACGTTTAGTAAGTTAAAGACCTTTCTGCTCAATGACTACTGGTGTGTGCCTGATGATTTCTGTGCACTAGTTTGTCTTCTTGAACACTCACCGGTTCTAGAGAAGCTTACTCTTTCACTTTCCTCTAAGGTGCATGCTTCATAAATTGCCAACTGATGCTTTTTAGAATTATTGTATTGTCAATTGATCGTGCTAAACTGTTTTTGTTGATTACATAAGGTTGAACAACAAAGAAAAACAAATAATGGAAGTCTCAGACCGATGGAGAGATCAGCTGCAATTTTGGAACACCTTAAGATAATTGAAGTCAGATGTGATGTGGTTGATGAGAGGATTTGTAAACTTACCTTATTCCTATGTGCATTTCACATACGTAAGCTGACTTGCTACTCTCCATGCTTCTATATTTCTGAGATTCAATGTTACCTTTATTTGTATGAAAAGAAAGCAAGCAGCGCTGATGACTGAGTATGATGCAAAATTAGAGAAATGAATCCATGCACTGCATAAACATGTTGTTGACAAGCAGCATCCATGCAGCTAGAGAGTTACCTAGATTGAGTTATGTTGGATAAGTTATAAGACAACACTTTGACTTGCTAAGAAGTTCTGAATTGTCGAAAATGACTTGCTTTAGTAATTCTTACAATATGTCAGCTTGCTGAGTGGTTGTAAACACCAGCACATATGTCCACATTTGATAGCTTGAGGCAGTCACACATAGCTAGAAAACCATGTATCCTACCATCGATCATGTTTTGTACTGTAAGTCTGTAACCAACCATTTTATCTGAAAATGGTCGCACATTTTTATTCTGTTACAGATTTGAGCTTTAACAACCCAGACCAGGATGAGGAGGAAGGACATGTTTGAGCTTTAACTAACGTGCAAGAAAAGCTGGACTATTGATGGATCTACTGTATCTTACAGCAAGGCTCTTACTGTTGAGGAATGCGAAGTTTGCTGGAACAAGGTTGCCAGCTTTTGTCTATGCGTCATTGGGTACATTGTGTGAGCTTTAGGCTTCCAGTCACATGCATGCGGACTTCGCAGCATAAATTGTTCAGAACCTTAATTATCTTAGTTGACTTGTGCAGTTGTGCTCTTTATATGTTATTCCAACCGCACTTTTAGTTTATGCAGACTTATTTGGTAATCTGGATCAATTAATTATCTTAGCATACTTTAGTTCAGCGGTAACGTGATCCTGTTTAGTTATGCCTTTACTACTGTGTGGTTGGCTCTTGCCTGGTTGGCCATTTACTCATAAGGCCTATAGGGTAATGTATCTTCATTCCTAACCATTGTGTGGGCTCGAGGTAGATGGATACCAGGTTAACCTACTATTTGTGTCATCAGGTGGTTCCCCCATGCCCCCTCCTACGTATGGTGCTGTGCAAACCAGGTGGTAACGTGACACCTTTATTTCTTTCGTAATATAAACATTGGCATGTGGCTGTGGACTGCTGTGATTGTGACACAACTGATACGATGATAATGTGGTATGCAATATAGTACAATGGTCAGTGATGACATACTGAGTTTTCTGGGATCCTCTTATGTCATACTTGGCTGTGGTGATTATTATATCCCTTGTTTGTGCTTTCAGTCTGCTAGAATGGTTAATTACGACATCTTATTCTGCCTTTTTGTCACATTTTGGTCAACGTAATGTGCAGTGCTGCTCTTGGTACTGAGCAATGCTATTTCAGTAACGACATATATCTCGTATTCGCATGTCATTTTTGTTTCTCTGCCGCCCAGAGATAGGTTCAGACGTTCAGTTGCCTTTGTTTTCAATGTGATTGTATTCATACCTTCAGGACTCGTATTCGCATGCTTCATTCTATATACTGCTGGTACAGTGCATGCTACATTAGATAATTTCTGTCACTTAAGCTTGTCCTGACACAGTTGCTGTCAATCGCCTTCCATTTTGCTAATGTACGCGATGTGGGGGCCGTTTGGTTCGGCATCCAGAACCAGAATTTTGGGCTTCGTGTTTTACCATTCAATTTTTAATCCTAGCGAGGATTTCCATATGCACGACTAGTGGTAGGATTTTATTACTACTTACAAACATTAGAAGAATTCCACCATTTTAGGCTATCTTCAACAACAATACCTAAAATACAAACACATTCGTCCTTTGGGTAGTGCTACAGGTAAAATGTTCAATATTTATTCGGCATCTTCTCTAACAACAAGACCCAAAAGAGAATCATTTCTACAAATGGGTTTCCAGGAGAGAGGATGCCCTATATTTGGGTTGTGCCTCTCAGGCAACCCAAAATAGGTCTTCCGTATAGGTACTCTGTTAGAGGCTGATTTTAGGTCTCTTGCT
This sequence comes from Miscanthus lutarioriparius, assembly GCA_904845875.1. NCBI lineage: Eukaryota > Viridiplantae > Streptophyta > Magnoliopsida > Poales > Poaceae > Miscanthus > Miscanthus lutarioriparius. Next base: position 3,589,659 of record CAJGYO010000012.1, read on the forward strand.
ACCTATTTTGGATTTGGATGTTTATGGTTCTTTATCGGAGACCGTGTTAGTAGGGATCTCGCAGTCGCAGGCAGCTCCCCTCCCAGATCTAGACACATCGATCTCACCCAGGAGCGCGAATTGAACACCTGGGATCGATGCCTGGCGAGGCAAGTTTGCCTGGGGAGCAATTCAAACAGGCCCAGAATATGGTGAACATTAGTAATTAACGATCGAGCTCTGATTTCTGGACAACAAACATAACATGGCACGGTTCAGGCGTCCAGTACTGGATTCCTTGCACGACCATGGATACGCATACGCCCATATGCAGGCTGCCCATCACAAGATAGATTTTCCTGAAAAGTAAAGGTAGACTGCTTGAGGTCGGGCGAGCGAACCGGTTCCTCTACCAAACGAGCTAGTCGCTCCAGTCATGGAAAAAAAAATTCTATACATGCGTGATGTACATTTTTCACGATCGTGCCTAGCACGTTTTTCATTAAGCAAAAGAGAGTTTTATTACAACACCTAGTAGCGACAGTAATCCAAGGTTACCGAAGCCCACGGCCACTAAGCTCGCACGTGATCGTAATTATGCATTACAAATTTCGCGACCGGAGGATGAAACATGTCAAAGAAGCGCCACGAGCGACCTCAAATGCTTGTAGCCAGCCAAGCACCAAGCGTCAATCTCTTCTTGGATCACCGCTCCCAATTGCGCTGCTGATGTTGCGACTCTGTTGAAGGTCCTCGCGTTTCTTTCCTTCCAAAGCATCCAACCAATGAGGAAGGAAAGAGAGTCAAAACCTCGGTGGATCGGTTTAGGAACCATCTTCCTGTTTTGCAGCCTCCACTGCGTGATGAACATCAAAGTATATACGTTTGAGTATGAGCCGTGCAAACGTTTTAGAAGTCATGACTCATGAGCATGGGACACACATCTCAAATCTACCAAATGATTATGAATATTAACGTAATTCTCACGCTACATAAATTCGAAACGATTTATGGATAGCAAAAAGTCTCAGTTTGTGTTGCATAGTACATAGCACCTACAAAAATATGTGTATAGATACTGGTTGACTTAATTGGGTTTAAGGGGAAAAAAAGAGTACCATGGCGTGGTGCCACGTCTTCTGACCTCAAACCAAGAACATGGTCGGAACTTCAGCTGCACGTTCAGAAAAAATGGCATTAGGTAGTAGTAGTAGTATTCAAGGTCAGACATTCTCAGATCACAGTGAGCTGGGTTGAATTATTGTCCCTGCTTGCTAATGGAGTCTCTTGATACTGTCTTATTATCGCGGATTCGCGGCCGACACAACAACTTGATCGTTGACAGTTGACACGGATGACCCCAGGCCATTTCGCACATTCCCCGAGACGTGCATGGCTCAAACTCCGGCAGAGGGAGGCTCCTTCCCGCCCGACGAGACGACCCCTCTATCGTCGTCCCGGCCTCCCGACGTGCCTGGCACCACGACCACGTACCGAACGTGCGTGCGTGCACTACCATGTCGCCGGTGTCGATCGACCGAGGCCTCGATCTAACGAACTCACGTGCATCTTATAAAACTCGTCCTCGCCGCGCCGGGCTCTCCAGCCACTGCCAACGACGACGACGACGACGACGGCGTTATTACCTTGAGGTCGAGCCAGCATGGCGCGGTTGATGACGACGGCGACCAAGACGCCGGCCACCTTGGCGGTTGCCGCGTCGTTCCTCCTCCTCGCCACCGCGGCGGCGTCCGCCTCGTCGGCGCCGTTCGACTACGCCGGCGCGTTCGACAAGTGCCTGCAGTTCTTCGAGGCGCAGCGGTCCGGGAAGCTCCCCGCCGACCGCCGCGTCCACTGGCGCGGGGACTCCGCACTCAAGGATGGCTACCTCCAGGGGGTACGCACTTCCGATCCGTTTCTCTCTCTCGCCGGCGGGCCGCCGATCCGGCCGTACGTGCGTGGGTGGATGTGGATCGTCCATAATCGTCGGAGCTGATGATGACGACGACCCGTCGTTGCGTTGCATGCATGCGCAGGTGGACTTGGTGGGCGGGTACTACGACTCCGGCGACCACGTGAAGTTCGGGTTCCCCATGGCGTACGCGGTGACGATGCTGGCGTGGGGGGTGCTCGAGTTCGAGAAGGAGATGGTGGCCGCCAACAACCACCAGCGCGCGCTCGACGCCATCCGCTGGGGCACCAACTACTTCGTCAAGGCCCACACCGAGCCCAACGTCCTCTGGGTCCAGGTACGCACGTCACATACAGGCCCAACGGAGATTTCCGGCCCACCAGGCCTGCAGAGCTCAAACGGTGCCGGTCTGCAGGTGGGCGACGGGGACAGCGACCACCTCTGCTGGGAGCGCGGCGAAGACATGTCCACGCCGCGGACGGCGTTCAAGATCGACACGAACCACCCGGGGTCCGAGGTCGCCGCCGAGACGGCCGCCGCGCTGGCCGCCGCGTCCAAGGCCTTCCGCCCCTACGACTCCATGTACGCCGACCTCCTCCTGCTGCACGCGAAGCAGGTACAGTGCTGTGTGTGCCGGAACGCATGCATGATGCATCTGTTCTTGTACAGAGTGATGCGATTCAGAGTACTGAATGTTCAGTTCGTTCCACTGAGACTTTCTGTTGTTCCTGTGTTGGTGACATGGACAGCTCTTCACGTTCGCCGACACGTTCAGAGGCAGGTACGATGATTCCCTGCTGAGCGCCAAGAAGTTCTACCCTTCCGGTTCTGGCTACGAGGTAGGATAATTACATTCTTCTTAATCGAACAATTAATTCGGGGCTGAATCTGACAGACAACTCATCACGAACCGATGAACGAATTGTTCAGGACGAGCTGCTCTGGGCGGCGGCGTGGCTACACGAGGCGACCGGCGACGAGAAGTACCTGCAGTACGTGTCCCAGAACGCGGACGACTTCGGCGGGATCGGCATGTCCATGCTCGAGTTCTCCTGGGACAACAAGTACGCCGGCCTGCAGGTGCTCCTCTCCAAGGCGGTCCTCGCCGGCAGCGGCGGCGAGTACGCCGACACGCTAAGGCAGTACCAGGCGAAGGCCGAGTTCTTCCTGTGCGCCTGCCTGCAGAAGAACGGCGGGAACAACATGAAGCTCACCCCGGGCGGGCTCCTGCACGTGGACGAATGGAACAACATGCAGTACGTCAGCTCCGCCACCTTCCTCCTCACCGTCTACGCCGACTACCTCTCGGCCTCGCGCGGCGCGCTCAGGTGCCCCGACGGCGAGGTGAAGCCCGGCGAGATGGTCCGCTTCGCCCGGTCCCAGGCGGACTACGTGCTGGGCAAGAACCCCCGGGGCATGAGCTACATGGTCGGCTACGGCAGCTACTTCCCCACTCACGTGCACCACCGCGGCGCCTCCATCCCGTCCGTCTACGCCATGGAGTCCGTGGTCGGGTGCATGGACGGCTTCGACAGGTTCTTCAACAGCAAGGGCGCCGACCCCAACGTCCTCCACGGTGCCGTCGTCGGCGGGCCCGACGCCAACGACGGCTTCGTCGACGACCGCTGCAACTACCAGCAGGCCGAGCCCACCCTCGCCGGGAACGCGCCCATCTGCGGCGTCTTCGCTCGCCTCGCCTCTGAGCCGGCCGACGCCTCCGGTAATCCCCAAGATCTATCATTGGACACGTTCTCGTCGCACCGATCTATCGTGTCGCCCGCTCGTCACTGAACAATGGATGCCACCGTGATTGCAGATAACAGCCCGCCGGCGCCTTCTTACTCACCGCCATCGAAGGGTAAGAACTGGAGTTCAATTGCAGCTGCAATACGCAGGTTGATTCGATCGAGCTGACGATGACATGGACTACTCTCCATTTCTCTTCATCCGCGTGCGTGCAGGGTCTCCTCTGGAGTTCGTGCACACGGTGAGCAACTCGTGGACGACGAACGGGGTGGAGCACTACCGGCACGTGGTGACGGCGAAGAACACGTGCGGGCACCCCATCACGTACCTGAAGCTGCACGTCAAGGGGCTGTCGGGCCCCATCTACGGCGTGTCAGCAACCACCGCCAAGGAGAAGGACACGTACGAGCTCCCCGCGTGGCTCACCAGCCTCGCCGCCGGCGAGCAGCTCACCATCGTGTACATCCAGGGCGGCCCCGCGGCCAAGTTCTCCGTGGTCAGCTACAGGACTGCTTGAGGCTGCAATGCTGCATGCTCGCCGGCCCGGCCGCCCGCCCGGTGGTTTTTGTTTGCATCCAATCCCCCATTTCTTTTCTTTTTTCCGGCCTGGTTCTGCTCGCTGCAAGTCTGCAATTCTTCTACTACATCTTTTCTTTTGGATTTCTCCTTTCTTTTCTTTTTTTTTTCTGTTCATGTGTGTGTCTGAATCTTTCCATGAGATTGGAGACAATTAGGTGTAACATCGTGAGGCGCATTCAGTTGTATGTATCGCAGTTTGCTTTGTTCTCTTCCCCGTGAGTGACTCAACCCACATAAATGGGATATACCGAATAACATAGTACGTAGCAATTAGCAGGATGAACCTATCTCAATTCATATGGTCCCTCAACTACACACGTCTAAAATTAAGATAGATTCGGTCCAATCCAACCCAATTGATCCCACGAAACCAACACAGTACCTACCATATGCAACTAGTCAGCATGTTCGCTTGCTCGTAAACGATCGTAAATTTCCAGCTGAGAACAGTATTTTTCTCTCACACCAAACCAGCCAACAGTAAATAATCCATGATACGATACGGCCTCCCGAACAGGCTGAGTATCAACTATGCATAATGCACGGGGTCGTGAAACAGGTTCGGATTGCTGCTGCCACTCTCCCTGCAGTGCGCGAGCGTGACCTCTGACCTGACCTGAGTGAGTGGGAGACCGAGGGCCTGTTTACTTCCAACTAAAACCCAAAAAATTTTGCACAGTATTCATCACATCGAATTTTACGGCACATGTATGGAGTACTAAATGTAGACGAAAAAAAAACTAATTACACAGTTGAGTGAGAAATCGCGAGACGAAACTTTCGAACCTAATTAGCCCATAATTAGACACTAATTACTAAATACAAATGAAAGTACTACAGTACCAAAACTAAAAATTTTTGCCAACTAAACAGGCCCCGACTATTGCATGTCGTGCCACCCAACTACACAGGCCGCTGTCTGAAATGCAGCACGCCAGTACGCCGATTGGGACTGGACCCGGCCTGCAGCGACAGAGTCACAGACGGCTCTCGGTCCGTAGACTGTAGCCAGCGCGAGCTGAAAGCCACTGATCTGATCGCCTGATGAACGGAACGCCACCTCGGCCAGTAGCTTGCACATCGCCGGCGGCTCGAACCTTCAAGGCACAGCGGAAGCAGCAACGAAGGCTTGAACAGGTGTCTCATGAGTCATGACAGACGATGACGTGACGTGGCACGAGAGTCTTGGTCATCACGCAGGCTCCGCTCGCGCACGTACAGTACGTGTTTGCAGTTTGGACCACAGCCAGCGCAATTGTGTCGTGTCTTGGTCGGTCCGTGGTCAATCCTGGCGGCCGTCGTTGTCCGGCCGCGGCGCGCGCACCCACGAGGCCGCGATCGCAGTCGCAGCGCAGGGCGTGTGAAAGCGAAACCGACGCGACGTGGGGCTTTGCTTGTTCGCTCCGGGTGTTTGGTTCCTATGACTATTAAAAATAAATTAATTATAAAATTAATTACACATATTACGACTAATTTACGAGATGAATCTATTAATTCATGCATTTGATGATCACAGCGATCGGGACCGTGACTACGCTTCAATTCACGGTTTCTACCGAGTAGGGGCCGGTTTGCTTCACGGGCGCGGCTTGTGACGTTCGATCATCATGGGGCCGCCAGCTAGACGCTCAAAATCTATGGTTTTTTTTCCTAGCGCTAGCACCAGTAGGGTCTAAGGCACGCCAATTCAGCCCCGTTTAGATCCAAAATTTTTTAGATTTTTGCCTCATCAGAAGACTTTTATTTGTATTTAGCAATTAGTGTCTAATTATGAACTAATTAGGTTCGAAAGTTTCGATCTCGCGATTTCTCACCCAATTGTGCAATTAGTTTTTTTTTCGTCTACATTTAGTACTCCATGCATGTCTTGTAAGATTCGATGTGATGAATCTGCATAAAAAAATTTGGTTTTGGGGGAAACTAAACAGGCCCTCAATCGGCAGCCCAAAAAGTCAAAATCAGCGGTTCTAGAGGCTGCATGGTCCCACGTAGATTTTTGACGTGCTCTTGGAGTGGGTATCGAGGATACTGGATTCGGTTCCTCCTCCGGTCTTCCGTGGCGGCGGTACACATGCATGCTCGTGAGGTGGAGGTCATCCTTAACTTTGGACAATCCGTACCGAAATTCTTGGCGTCCTGGGCTCCCGTCGTGTTTTCATAAAACGACTTCGCAAAAACACGGCGTTCTACGCTTTCGCTTCGGCGGCGCTTCAGACGGGTTTACCCCTAACGCTTCGCGTCCGTTCCGCTTCGCCACCGGACTTCGGCATTAATTGCTCGATGCCTTGTTTCTCTTGGTCGCCGCCGTTCTCGGCTCTCGCGTCTGAGTAAAGGCCCTTTTGACGCGCCTCCTTCCTCTCCAAACACCGCCTCCTTCACCTGCTCGCTTCCTCGCCGCCATCGTTTAGGGTTGGCCGCGCGGCGACAGTAGCGTTTAGGGTTCGCCGCCACGCTCTCACGCTTGCTTTCGAGGCCATGGAGTCCGTCAAAGCGCAGCACTCCGTCGGCGCGCTGGACTTGGAGGCCATGAAGTCCGTCGATGCGCTCGTCTCCGTCAACGCGCTGGACTCTGATGTGGCCATGGAGTCCGTCGATGTTGTGCCGGACTCCGTCGACGTCGTCGTGCCGTACTCCGTCGAGCTCGTGTCCGGACTCCGTCGGCGTCGTGCGGACTTCGTCGAGGGCGCCCCAGACGGCACGCAGGTGCGTACTGCCCATCCTCATTGCTGACACGTTGCACGCTGGCGGCGTCTTCGGAGATGCTTGCTTCCATGCTCGCCGGAACGCTCGCAGGTGTGCACGTTGTGGCCTTCTACATGAAGACTACGACATCTCAGCAAAGTGGCTCCATCTAATGGACAGGTTCGATTGCGAGTTCTACATTCCTGATGTGGCTAAACTTGAGATGGATGGTACTAGAATCATGTGCACTGATGAAGTTTTGAAGAAGGTGGATGAGCATATTAAGAAGCGACAAACAAAGAGCACTAAGGTACAGTACATGCATCTCACAATTTGGCCATTGCAAACCTAAGATACACGCATCTAATAATTTGCATAAACTAACTTGCATCTTCTAATTTGTTTCAGGAAGACTAGCAAGTGCTTCGGCTAGCAATGAAGCTTCACAAGGGATTTGCAATGACAGCCTATCTTCCCTCTCTAGTCTTTGTTTCTGTAAGTGAGGAATTTTTATATTGTTGCAACCTTTAAGCTTCATTGCTTCCTTCAAAATAGATTGTAGTGTTACAAAAATCCTGTTTGCTTTCCATGGACTGTACTCCAAGAATGCCTACAAAACATATGTCCAAGAAATTAGATCTTCTAAACAATCTTTCTTGTATTGAAACAATGGAATGGATGATCATTTACCTGTTCGACTACTGGAATTAGATCTTTCATTGTCTTAGCGTCTTTCTTGTATTGAATAGCTTGAATAGCTCGAAAAAAACCCAAATCTAGAATGTTAAAATCTGGAGAATTGGGTGGTTGACATATAAGCCGAATGTCAAACCCATCTTGCTTAGCAACCTCACAAAATTGAGGATCATCCACTTTTAAACGAGAAGGAGCATTGTCTTGTTGTATGAAAATCGGCTTGTTCACATCTTCTCTTGGCCACTTGGCTCTAATTACAGGCAACACTTTATTTATCATGAAATCTCTTATCACCTCCCTTGTGATTGATTGAATTGGCTTGATTACTTGCTCTCCGCGAAGACGATTGTGACTTCCTCTAATAGCTTGTTCAAAAGCGACTAGTGGAAAGCAACCTATTTTGCCATCAAACACACATTCTCCATTTCTAAATCTTGGCCGAGAATATACACACAAGAACATGATCCTAGGGATGTAGTTCTTGTTTTTGCAAGTGCGATGTGGTTCATCTTCCTCGGGTAGCAAGTAGTACCTCTCAGATTTTTGAGAAAGGTAGAACCATTTCTCATCAATAAACGCAAAGTCAAACAAATCCTTAAACTTTGGATCATCAACCAAACCTTGATCAATCATGTCCATGCACCACTTCAACCTAGTCTTTTTGTTAGCTTCAGTGAGGTAAGGTTTTGTGCTACTAGAGTGGCGCCTAAGTAAACCCTTTTTCAAATACCTTTGTATCCTAGATTTGCTAATACCAAGTCTACTAGACACATCTTCTATGGTCATTCTTTGCTTGAGAGGAATGTTGTGTAGTTGTTCCAAATCTAGAGGGGGTTGCTTTACGACCACATCTACCTTTCTTTAGACTAGCAACCATGACCGGAATGTTTTGAGCAAGTTGGTTTTTACCTTGCTTTCATATCTGCTTGAATTGATCGAATCGAATCTTTACTCCAAATTGACCGGCAACAATTGTTGTATCTTGCTTGCCTAGTTTCCCATTCTTGCTTGTTATCAACAATGCTTGGTACACTTGTTTTCTAACATGTTCGGGATAGTCATGCTTGGTGGTGTACTTGAGCGGGAGTCTCAACATCTTGTTCTAACATGTAAATATAGGAAAAAGAACAAGCTTATTCATAGTAAAATGTAGTTACGGCATGATCTAAATATAAGGAAAACAACAAGCTTATTCATAGTACTCACGGCATGATATAAATATAGGAATAAAACAAGCATTTTAATAGTACATAATCAAAATAATGGCCATGCTTACCAGCTAGGTTTTGTGCGTAATCAAAATCAACAGCTCCAAATTCATCTAGTGGCAAGTTCAAATCGAATCCTAAAAAAAGAAGAACATGCTCGTTTAGCGACAAGAGAAGAAGAACATGCAGCAGGAGAAAAAATGGCGTTTTACATGCACAAGACAAGAAGAGAGGTAGTACCGTTGCCATGCTCGTCATCTTCAGGCTCGTTCAAATCAAATCCAGCGTTGCCGTCGTCACCTTCATGCTCGTTGAGATCCAAGGGAAGGTTGCCGTCGTCATCATCCTCTAAACACGGACGTTTAGATCAAAGCGAAGCAAGACTTAGCCATTGCGCCGTAGATCAAAGCGAAGCAAGCAAGCAATGAAGTGAGGAGATGAGGCGTTTAAGCAAGCAAGCAAGCAAGGCGGAGGAAAGACTAAGTCTTATTACGCACCGTGGAACTCAAACGACGGAGCTGGCGAGCGCTAAAATTAGAATCCCATGGCGCTAACGCAAACAACGAAAAAATTGCGGTGCAACACGGCCGTAGCGCCAAGAAACGCGCTCAAATGAGAAAACAAACGTGCCCAGCGACTTCTGCGGCTCAGCGCGCGCCACGCGAGGCCCAACAGTGCCATGCAAAAATCCCATGCAAATGAAGCCCCCAGCAAAAACATTGTGGCCGCCAGGAATCGACCTCAGCTCGCCACTCTCACGCCTCAGTGCACTAGCCATCTGATATGGGTAACTTTCTCGTATGAGATGCACGCGTAACCATATTTAATAGGGGCAGACAGAGAAAAACACCCCTTAATTAATTATTCCTTGGTAAGCACAATTATATTCTAAATGTCAAGAATTTTGGGTACGGGAGAGTACATCCATTAGTTTACTTGTCAAACATAAATGCACGGGGTCGTGAAACAGGTTCGGATTGCTGCTGCCACTCTCCCTGCAGTGCGCGACCGTGACCTCTGACCTGACCTGAGTGAGTGGGAGACTGACTATTGCATGTCGTGCCACCCAACTACACAGGCCGCTGTCTGAAATGCAGCACGCCAGTACGGCGATTGGGACTGGACCCGGCCTGCAGCGACAGAGTCACAGACGGCTCTCGGTCCGTAGACTGTAGCCAGCGCGAGCTGAAAGCCACTGATCTGATCGCCTGATGAACGGAACGCCACCTCGGCCTGTAGCTTGCATATCGCCGGCGGCTCGAACCTTCAAGGCACAGCGGAAGCAGCAACGAAGGCTTGAACAGGTGTCTCATGAGTCATGACAGACGATGACGTGACGTGGCACGAGAGTCTTGGTCATCACGCAGGCTCCGCTCGCGCACGTACAGTACGTGTTTGCAGTTTGGACCACAGCCAGCGCAATCGTGTCGTGTCTTGGTCGGTCCGTGGTCAATCCTGGCGGCCGTCGTTGTCCCGCCGCGGCGCGCGCACCCACGAGGCCGCGATCGCAGTCGCAGCGCAGGGCGTGTGAAAGCGAAACCGACGCGACGTGGGGCTTTGCTTGTCCGCGCCGGGTGTTTGGTTCCGAGTCGGTTGGAGTATTAAAAATAAACTAATTATAAAACTAATTACCTATATTACGACTAATTTGCGAGACGAATCGCCATGCATTTGATGATCACAGCGATCGGGACCGTGACTGCGCTTCAATTCACGGTTTCTACCGAGTAGGGGCCGGTTTGCTTCACGGCGCGGCTTGTGACGTTCGATCATCGCCCAGGGCCGCCAGCTATACGCTCAAAATCGATGGTTTTTCCTAGCGCTAGCACCAGTAGGGTCTAGGCACGCCAATTCAATCGGCAGCTCAAAAAGTCAAAACCAACGGTTCTAGAGGCCGGCATGGTCCCACGCAGATCTGCCGACAGGCTCTTGGAGTCGACTGTCGAGGATACCTGGATACGGTTCCTCCTCCAGTCTTCCATCGCCGGCGGTCCACATGCATGCTCGTACGTGGAGCTCATCCTTAACTTTGGACAATTCTACTGCAATACCAGTACACGGTATCCATTAGTTTACTTGTCAAACATAAAAGCATTATTGCTATGCTATTGGACCCCAACTGAGATCACATTTATTTTCTCCATTTCATGATTCTTCTTTTGGCTCCTCTCGATCGCCTGTTTATTCAACTCTTGTTCTTATGGATGGACGAGCCCTCGGCTGCGGCAGTGACAGTGGCTATGCAGGGACGGTGTAAGCTGAGAAAAAAAATCGGTAGATGATTTATTAGCGCTAGACAATCATTCTAGCTTTTCTTACTTGAAAATCAATAAGAATAATTGCTTAATAATAAATAAAGACAGAATAGTACTTACTTCCACATTTGGTATGACTCGGAAGCGGCTTGCCGCACTCGCGTGCAAGGCGAACAAGCTTTTCAACGCTTATCTTTTGCTCGTCCGCATCGTTGATGATGCTGCAGATGCAGACCATGTCAGCTTCCCGATGTCTCATGGTGTCACGACACTTGGGGTGCGGCTCTACATAGCCCGGCCCGGGGGCGATGGTTTCCCTGCAGTTGAGGAGAAGTATGGTCTTCGCTCGGTAACAGTCTTGCTCGCCCCAGGCTTGATGATGAGCTGCGAACATGGTAAAAGCTAAGCACTAGGCCATGGCTTGGAGGATCACTTTTATACCCATCGCGCAGGTTAATTAGTATGGCGGCGGTGATGTAGGGACAAGGCGTGTTCCTATGTGCTAGCCCTGGAAACGATGTTTTTCTTTTTTGCGAATTTGCAAACGATGAATGTTGATGCTACTCATCAGAGACGTTTATTTATACAGTGGTATGCATACAACAAGTTGAGTCTCACTAGCTATAAAATTAAAGTCGAAGAATCCTCCAACTGGCAGCACCGCATCCAAAGTCCAAGGCCTGTTTAGATGCTAAAATTTTTGGCAAAATGGCACTGTAGCAGTTTTCGTTGTTATTGGACAATTAGTGTCCAATCATAGTCTAATTAGGCTTAAAAGATTCGTCTCGTGGATTTCGTCTAAACTGTGTAATTAGTTTTATTTTTTTATTTATATTTAATGCTTCATGCATGCGTCCAAAGATTCGATGTGACGGGGAATCTTGAAAAATTTTGCAAAAATTTTTGCAACTAAACTGGACCCAAGCCATAAAGCACAAAATAAATGTGTGGAAATCTTTGAGAAATTAACAATTCTACATTACAATCTGTAGCAAGGAAATAATGAATGTCAAGAAATCTTGGAACCAAGAGGTAGACAACATGGATATGGCTCATTTAACGTTGGAACCGAGAGATAGACAACATGCATGGATATGGCTCATTTAATGTTGGAACCTAGAGGTAGACAACATAGATATGGCTTATTTAACGTTGATGCCTGCGGCCAAGATAGTATGTTCAGTTACAAGGGTGTGTTTAGTTTGAGAACAAATTTGGATGGGATATGGTCATCCATAGATTTTATTTGGGATGGAGTTATCCATGCTGGATAGATGGACAAATTGTTTTTCTATTTGATTGGATGATGGATAAGAGTTGTGGTACGAGATGAGAATAGTTTACTAATTATATATATTATTTAAAAATAATAACAACTAATTAGATACTAATAAATATGCATCAACACTAATTTTATCATGACAATTACTAAATAAAAATAAAATAGGTTAGTTAGAACCACTACTACCCTAATTAGCACACAAAACATGCACTAATCAACGTATTAGCACTCATCAAAATTAATTTTATCATCATAATTACTAAGTAGTAATAAAATATACTAATAATCCTTGATTTATTTACTAACAACAAAGATTACAAAACACGAACAAGGTTGTCCAATCGATTTTTATGGTGAGCTTATCCACTATCTATAGAGAATATTCTCCTGTGAACCAAATGATCCTCATCTCTATGAACCGCCGCCATCTCCCATCCAAGATATCCACCAAACCAAACACATCCAAAATTCCAGTCATTATATTAGTTTTGACAATTGCACCATAAGGCTCCTAAACCTGGATAGTGCTGTCACTTATAAACCATAAAAACAACAATTTATTTGCTCTAGGCCCCTTGTCAACAGGTACGATCAATAAAAAACAAAAAAAACTTGTTAAGGAATCATGTTGTGCTTGTTAAGAAGAAATCACGTTACTGACCAAGTGCACCATAATTTACTTGTTAAGAAATCTTGTTTTTACCTTTGTTGGTACTCGCTACCAGCAATTTTCTTTTGTGCCACATCCACATAATTTTGTGCATGATCCATAAAATTATTGTCTACTACCCAATTATTGTCATTTTCTCTATTTTGTTTTTCAAATGATATTGCAAATAATTAGTATATACATGCATTGTATGATAAACAACCGCTATCTGAAACTGCTTAGGAAACCGACGCGATGTGGGGCTTGTCCGTGCCGAGAACTCGCCCTGCACTTCTGCCTGCTTACTGTGTTTTGTTGTTGTTCCTGGCACGCTGACACTAGGAGGCAAGATAATACAGGGGCCTGTTTAGCGTGGCTCCGACACGAGAGTGGACAGAGCCACACCTAACGAGTCCATCTAGAGAAGTGTTTGTGACGCCAAATACACTTAGCTAGAGCCGCTTTGCAGTACGGAGATGGAGTGGCAAAAAAACAGCTCTGTCCGAAGGGCTTCGGCTCCATCACCGAAGCCCATTGACGAGAGCTGCACCAAACGAAGCCTAAATTCTGTCCACGAAACACTCAAAATTGTCTGAATTGCTGCATGGCTAGGCAAATTTGTCCTGACAAATCGCCAACCCCTCGTGGCTGTGCAGAAGGAGAGTTTGCCCAAGATCGTGATTGCGCGAGCAGTTTCTACCGAGTTACTAGTATCATAGTACACCACGGAACTCCTAAAGCGACACTGAATAGGGGAGCGGTTTACTTCACGACGTGGCTTGTGACGCTGGCCAACCTAACTACCAGACTTTCAAAATCAGTAGTACTAGAGCTAGCGTGGCTAGCCACGCCAACCCAGCCACCAGACATTCAGCCCGTGTTCAGTTGAAAAAAAAGTTCTAAAAAAATGTTACAGTATCACATCAAATCTTACAATACATGCATGGAGTATTAAATGTAGATAAAAAAAAACTAATTACATAGTTTGGTGGGAAATTACAAGACGAACGTTTTAAGCATAATTAGTCCATGATTGAACACTAGTTACCAAATAAAAATGAAAGTGCTACAGTAGCCAAATTCTAACTTTTCCCTCAACTAAACAAGGCTCAAAATCGATGGTCCTAGGGATCTAAGTAGACCAGAAAAATCTGCCAAAACGGTCTAGGAATGGAGGATATGGTTCCTCCTCGTGGTCGGTCCTCATGCTCATAATTATACCTAATCTTTAATTTTTGGATAATGTACTATTATTATTTGTACACATTATTCATTACTTAAATTGCCAAAAATACAACATGCTATTGAGAACCCAACTAAGATTACATTTATTTCTCCATTTCATGAATCTTGGTTTGGTCCCTCGCCTTGTTCAACTCTTATGGGCGAGCTCTCGGCTGTGGCGACGACAGTGGCTGTGCATGGACGATCAAAGCTGAGAAAAAAGTTTGGTAGATGATTCAGCTTGAGATCATTCTTCCTTTTCTTACTTGAAAATCACTAAGACAAATTAGTGACAGAATAGTAATATGATCTTTTCCCCTTAGAAGTCAAGATACACATATCATTAGGCACTTACTTCCACATGAGCTTCCAGCCGGAATCGGCTTGCCGCACTCCCGTGCAAGGCGAACAAGCTTTTGAACGCTTATCTTTTCCTCGTCCTCAGCAGTAATTATGCTACAGATGCAGACCATGTCAATATTTCGATGTGTCACGGTTGCACGACATCGCTCGTTTGGGCCTTCATAGTCCGTACCACGAGCGAGGGTTTGATTGCAATTGCCAAGAACTACAGTTTTCTCTCGGTAACAGTCTCGCTCGCCCCAAGCTCGATGGGTTGCAAACATGGTGAAAACTAGAGAAAAGACCATGGTTTGGAGGATTAGTTTTATTATACCCATCTCGGATTAGTATGGTGGTGATATAGGAACAAAGGGTGTTCCTATATATGTGCTAGCCCTGGAAATGATGAATGTTGATGCTACTCAGAGACGTCTATTTGTAATGCAATGCAACGAGTTGAGTCTCGCTGCAAATTAAAGTGAAAGAATCCTCCAACTGACAGTACCGCATCAAAAGTCCAAGCCATAGAACACAAAATAAATGTGTAGAAATATTTAAGAAGTTAGCAATTAATTTTACATTACAATCTGAAGCAAGGAAATAATGAATTCTGAAGCAAGGAAATAATGAATGTCAAGAAATCTTGGAACCGAGAGGTAGGCAACATGGATATGGCTCATTTAACGTTGATGCCTTAGCGGCCAAAATAGTAGGTTCAGTTACAAAATTTGAGACATTATATTACTCTTGAAAATTGCACCATGAGGCTCCTAAACCTGTACGGTGCTGTCACCTAAACCATAAAAACAACAATTTACTTGTTCTAGGCCCCTATCAACGGGGTATGATCAATAAAAACTAAAAAAAAACATTGTTAAGGAATCTTGTTATACTTGTTAACAAGAAATCACATTATTATTGACCAAGTGCACCATAATTTACTTGTTAAGAAATCTTGTTTTACCTATGTTGGTACTGGCTGCCAACAATAATTTTTGGTGCCACATCCACACAGTTTTTGTGCATAATCCGTACCCTCACAAAAAAATCTATATAATTATTGTCTAGTATCCAATCTAAATTGTCAAATTTCTCTATCTTTTCCAAATGATATTGCAAATTAGATATTCGTTGTTGGTGTTCACTATGCACACATTTAACTATATAGTTTATTAGCAATTCATTATTCATTTAAATTTAAAATTTTCACTACTAAAATAATACAAAAATATACCAGCACAATAACACGAGCTGCTAATGCCGAAAAGCTAAAGGAAAGGTCATTGTGACTATGTATAAAATTATTATATAGGATAATATGTTATTTAGTGATGTCCATACTATTTGTGGGCATTGCTTGCCTCCATTGGCGTTGAAAAGGTTACACTTTGGAAACCTTGCAGTGCAGAATAAAGACGATAAGGAAATCTTTTTTTATTCTTCTAAAATTTTGTTCTTATGGCCCCAAAAGATGCTAGTATTCTCAAAGTAGCTAGTACCTCAAAGGTAGTAAAACATTTTATCTCATTTTAAACTTAGGAACTTTTCATCTTTAGAACTTAGGACATGTTTGGTAGAGCTCTTTCTGTTTCAGATTCTCTGACTAAAAATGTTTCCTCTATGATTCTTTAAGGTAAATTCTATGCATATAGTGACTCATGTGTGGAATCAGCGAAGCTACTTTTCCAGCTCCTAGCCTCCTAATTCATTTCAAAGAATTACTTTGCATAATTAGCATATAATCACTTCTTAATAGAAAAAATATTTGACAGAGCTTCTCCTGGATTCATCTTAAAAGTTGCTCTAGGAGCTCTGCCAAACAGACCCTTATAATATACTTATTTTCTAGAACACAATAATTTTCACTAATGCAATAATACAAAAGATACCATGGAAGGATCAAAACCCATGCTTGTCCTCTCTATAGTGAAGTGGCAGTGCTCCAACCTCCAATTCACGCTGCGTCATTGGACGGGAAAAAATATACGACAAAAACCACGGCAACTTCGGTGAAAAAAATAAAACTAAATTTAAAATTATATTTGAACTCTAAGAATTTTGAAACTTGGCACATATATATAGTGTATACATATCCGAAATCACATACAAGAGTCGGTATGCAAAATCATATCTGAAAAAATACAAAAATGGGAAAAAAATCATATATATGTGTAGTCAAGGACAAAAATTCAAAAAGGGAGTGTCTAGTTATTTGTCCACAGATTTTATGTAGCCGTCAGATTTTTTATATATACGACCCAGTAGGCAGTTGTAGCACAAATCCTAAAGCAGAACCAAACATATAGAAATCTGATAGATTTAGTAAAAAAATCTATCAACAGATAAATAACAAAAGTTATTCAAAAAATTTATCCTATAGTGCAAATACAAGCGAAATTGAGTACGGTTCCTTCGATGGTTCGATGCAGAGTTTCTTTCGTGACGCCATGACAGCCGGGGAGGTTAGAGTAAAACTGGTGACTGGTTGGCCTCTTGGTCAGCTACTGCTGTTATCCTACAACGACTTTCACATGCTGCTCCCCTTTGAACGAAAAAAAGAAAAAACATGCCGCTCCCCTTTGAATGAAAAAAGAAAAAGAAAAAACATGCTGCTCTGACTGAATCAGCCTCAGAAAGTTCAGAGGCGAGGCGAGACAAATGGCATCGCATTTTTTACCATTCTGATCACAGGACTTTCTAGCCGACGTGTCCATGAAGTGCGACATCAACGAACAAATCACCATCAAAACCAGGAAAAAAATTGGGTGGAAACCGTATCCACTGTGTCTCCATGCATACATGCTATAAATAGTTGCCACGTGTTTAATCTCACAGATCCGACAGCACGCATAGAAGAGTTCCTCGCAGACTCCGTATGCTCCGATCGTGGCCTCCACGCCGCTGTTTTCCACCACCGCAATGCGTAGTTCGATTCGTGAGAATGGACACGTGACAATTATTCATGGTATTAATACAGGGAGACATGACGGTGGATACAATTTTCACCTAATTTTTTTTCCAAAACCAACACCCAAAAACCAATGAGAATCGAAGAGACGGTGAAATCGAACCGTACCTGGTGTCGAGAGTCACAACTGCTGCAAGCGACGGTGCCACCCATCGTCCATCATGCGTCGAGGCCATGGCGGCACCCGCCCCCTCGGCCACTGAGTCCTGACATGATAGTGGTGCACGCCCCCTAGCCCGCCTGCACGATGAGGTCGCAGCGGCGGCGCTAACCCCTGTGTCGAGGCCCGTGCATCGAGGTGGGACTGCAACTCCTCCGATATGGATCCGAAGGCCCGAGGGGTTTGTAGGAGATGAAGATTGGGGCCTTCCTTTTTTGTTGCGGGTTCTAGACGTGATTGCCGGGAGGCACGACTGCTGGGCCGGGCAGCCGGGGGCGAAGTGAGTGGAAGGTCCAAGGGGGAGGGCGCGGCGGCGGCGTGGGCGAGCGCGGAGAGAGGAGAGGCACGCGTGCGATGGGCAGGGAGCGTGATTGGTGCCCGGATCTCGCGAGCGTGTGTGACACCGGGTGTGTCTGGGACCGGGTCCGCCCTATGCGCGGGAAGCGAGCAAATCGACGGGCGCGCGCGAGCAAAGCCATCGCGGATCGCAGGTTCGGAAGACCGACGTAGCGATCGTTTGTCACACGAAGATGGTGTCCACGTTTTACTCTTTTTTAGTTGTGAGAGATGAGAGATTAAAAGCCAGAGTGGCTAGCCAAGCCAATCCAGCCCCCAGACGTTCAAAATCGATGGTCCTAGGGATCTACATGGACCAGGCAAATATGCCAACACGGTCTGGAATGGAGGCTATATGGTTCCTCCTCCGTGGCCGGTCCTCATGCTCATAAGTATACCTTATCTTTAATTTTTTTGACAATGTACTATTATTATTTGTAAACATTACTCATTACTTAACTTGCCAAAATACGAACACGCTATCGAGAACCCAACTGAGATCACGTTTATTTCTCCATTTCACGAATCTTCGATTGGTTCCTCGCCTTGTTCAACCCTTATGGGTGGCCCTTGGCTGTGGCGGCGACAGTGGTTGTGCATGGACGATCAAAGCTGAGAAAAAAAAATCAGTAGATGATTTCGCTTGACATATTATTGCTTTTCTTACTTGAAAATCACTAAGAAAATTAGTGACAGAATAGTAATATGATCTTTTCCCCTTACAAATTAAGATGCATATCATTAGGCACTTACTTCCACATGAGCTTCCAGCCGGAAGCGGCTTGCCGCACTCGCGTGCAGGGTGAAGAAGCTTTTCAACGCTTATCTTTTGCTCGTCCTCAGCAGTAATTATGCTACAGATGCAGACCATGTCAATTTTTCGATGTTTCACGGTGGCACGGCATGTCGCTTTTGGGTCTTCATAGGCCGTACCACGAGCGAGGGTTTGCCTGCAATTGAGCCCGTGTTTAGTCGAGTGAATTTTGAAATTTGGGCTATCGTAGCACTTTTGTTTTTATTTTGGCAATTAGTGTTTAATCATGGACTAATTAGGCTTAAAACGTTCGTCTCGCAATTTCCAACCAAACTGTGCAATTAGTTTTTTTTCGTCTATATTTAATGCTCCATGCACATATCGTAAGATTCGATGTGATGGATATTGTAGCACTTTTTGAAAAAAGTTTTTCAAACTAAACATGGGCTGAAGAGAAGTGCAAGTTTCTCTTTGTAACAGTCTCGCTCGCCCCAAGCTGGATGTGTTGCAAACATGGTAAAAACTATAGAAAAAGACCATGGTTTGGAGGATTAGTTTTATTATACCCATCGCAGATTAGTACGATGGTTTAGGGCAGTCCCAATAAAAAAAACTAGTAGTTTCTATAATATAGGATATCGTACCTAAAAAGTACTGCTTTTCAACTCATGGTTTCTATGTGTAATAATTATTTTCTCTTTCTCTCTCCCATCTCTATCTTTTTCCTCCAATGGGAGTGCGGCACGAGCCCTCTAGAAACTGGTGGTTTATCCCTAATGGCGATTTCATGGTTTCTTAGTGCATTGGGTCAAGAGAAGACATGATTTCTTCATGAGGAAACCATTTCTACGATTTTTGCTCTCTTTCTTCATTAATTACGTTGCCATGTCAGCATTTTACCTACGTGGCAAGTCATTTAATGATGATATAAATCATCATCAATACACCATTGGGACTGGCATTATAGGAACAAAGAGTGTTCCTATATGTGTGCTAGCCCTGGAAATGATGAATATTGATGCTACTCAGAGACGTCTATTTATAGTATGCAGTGCAACGGGTTTCTCTGTAAATTAAAGTCGAAGAATCCTCCAACTGACAGTACCGCATCAAAAGTCCAAGCCATAGAACACAAAATAAATGTGTAGAAATTTTTGGGAAATTTAATTCTACACTAGTAAATATGCACGTGCGTGTCGCACGTGTCTATCAAAAGAATCTTTATATCAAACAATAATAATGACAATGAAACTTCGGAGAAGTCAACATATATCATATAAAAAATATAATTGTTAAAATCGTTAATCTTTTTTTGAGCCATGTTTATAATTCTATTTGGCCTATCCGTCTTTCTCCAAACAATTACCACGGAAACATAGTAGTGAGACAAGGGTGTTTTTGGCACGACTTCATGTCCGTAGGCTTCTCTGCCGGAGCAGCGAATCATGGCTTCTTGTACGTACGTGAGAAGGGCTCCCACTCGTCCAAACGCGAAGTGCTTCTCCTCTGGCTCTGGTGCCGAATCTGTTGCCAAACATGCTGAAAGTATTTGAGCACATTTTCATTATTTATTGAGTAATGTAAATTGAATGCCAATGTGATAGCCATTCATAGTTTCAAATTCTATCTTTTTAAGAGATATACAAATGTCATAAACCCATGTAAAAATATTTGGAGAATTGCAAAATTCGTTAATGAGTTATAGTGCAATATCCATTTCCCATTGCAACTTTTTTTTCACACAAAATAATGCCAGTCCATAGCTAGGAAGAGAACATCAGGATTCAATCACATATGAGCTTCATCATGGATAAAATGGTTATTAGAAATCAGCAAGGCCACTCCAAGCTGAAAGTTTTAGTGACATTTGGATTATATTGATATGAATGTGGTACAACAATGCAAAACTATGGGTCATCAGCATATGAATTTTGAATAGCTACATCGGGGAACCTCTAGCCAAAATACAAAACATAATTGTTACATCCTTCCCTCCTCCACATGAGGATGTCTTCCATGTAGTAATTACCAGGAAGAATATATCAGTATTGCTTATCCTCAAATGTGCAAAGTCAATTTCCACGATCATAAATTAGAACAATAGACATGTTCAGAACATTGAAGAAATGAAAGCAGCATGCAAGTCCCACAAACAAGATATCAATTTAAGCGCCGCGCAACAAGAATTCAGACAGACAGAACAAAGATTTTGGGTATTGGGATGCATTGTTCAGAACCTTGTTGTTATGCATCATCAGGCCATTGCAAGTGTAAATCCCTGCATCCTGCAGCTTCTTCGTGTCTCCTGCATTTATCCCTTGAGAAATCAGGGTGCCAAGCAGATGCATGCACCCCAGATTAGCTTGAACGCAAGAATTATATATGTTGAGTACTTAAATTAATAGCATTGAACAACACAAATGGAAAACACAACACAAGTGAATCCTATTTCTGCCAAAACAATACGTTAATAACCATCGTTCTGGAACCTGTGGCTCCAGCAAATCTGCAAACAAAGTAAAACTTCAGATGATCTACAAAGAAATTATAGGAGCATTTACATGTACGGAAATCGGTGATTAAATTAAGAAAAATAGTAAAAACTACAGCTGCTAAGCACAATAGTTTCAAAGCACAAATGATTCTGTACACCACCTGACACTGAAGACTTCAGAAGCCAAAAAGAATACTGATAAAGGCTGTCAAACTCGGAAAATATAATATTTATAGCAAGTTGTTGGAATTAATCCTGATATTGAAATCCATGCTAAAGGAAGTTAAAATAGTCACATATGTACATGTGACTTTGCACTTGATATCCATGATCGCTTGTCGAAAGAGAAAAGAGCATAAACTAAGCACCCATGTTTTTTACATTAAAGTTCAATGCTAAAATTGATGTCAATTACAGCACAAAATGAAATAGTAATTCGATAGTTTTGTTAACGTCTGACCAATCACCTGTCCCAGGTACAAATACGTATTTTTATATGATATGTAATCTGACGCAGTTCAATAGGACATCCAGTGATTTCTTATTTAGGCTAAAGGATGCCACTTTTTTCCTTAGCAATTCTATAATATACAGCTGCAATAGTTAAAGTGGTGACATATTATATAGAGATATAGGTCACGACTTCAACTTTATTTTTTGGTCAATAGTGTAACATCAATCCGGGTTATGTCCATCTAAGTAAATCGAGTGCAAATTGAAAGAGACAGGGCAAAAAGACAGATCGAATAATCGTCAATAATATCAATCTAGATTGTAGGGGAAAATAACTAATCATCGGAGGTTCAATCAGCGTGTTCGGCTGCTCATGTTTCAGATCGTTTCAGCTTGTTTCAGCTTATTCTCTCTCACAGAACACTATTGAATCATCCAAAATCATCCGAAATCTACTGTGCAACCTAACAGCCGAACACGCCCACCATCACTGCAGATCCAGCTGCCGTCATTGTTGCTACTGGTGGAGATCAGGATCCAGCGCCGTCATCGCCTTGGAAAAATATGAAAGTTCAATAGCCAAATAAATTTAAAATATTGCATTGGATGAGCATGATGTACAACTATTCTAAATCATTCAGTGCCAAAGGACATAATTCCAATATCTTAGCTGTATACCGCCCTGAGTATACTGTATATCGACCGATAGGAAATCAGAATTTTTCTATGAGGTAGGTGAACGGTTAATTACATTTTCTCTGTGAACCTTTCAAGGCCCGTCTAAAAAAAGAGGCACATGGGAGAAAATACGGTTCAGTAGTGCAATTCAGATTCAGGAACTCAAAACTGAAAATTGATGTTAGTTTGTTCTGTTTTCTAATGATTCATCGATGATCAATCTACTATTACTCTTTCAGTGAGATAATTACCTAAACAAAACATAATAAAAATGAAATTTTCCTATAAGTGCAAAACCATTCCCAGTAACGAAGTGGCAGTACTTGTCTCAATTTTTAGGTAGATATTATGTATGCATAACCACCTTGAAAATTCTATAAGTTGGAAAGGATGCAATTTTCACCTTTTTCGGTCCGAATATGTATGTATTGACTGGCAGGTCAAAAAAGCAGAATTGAGACACTAACGAACGTATTGCCTGACTACAAAGCAAACAGAATGGCTTAAATCCCACTACTGCTGCTGCAACACTCAAAATCTACTTAGATTCTCATACCAATGTAAATATGTCTATGGCTATCAATCTTAGTGAACTCCTTCCATGAAATTATAGTCAAATTAGTCATTATCAAATTAATGGATCTAAGAGAGCACATGGGGATGAAGCATGGGGCCCAACACCTACCAATAGATAGCAAGACGGAAGAGATCAGGTCCCCTGCTGCAGCGTATGCTTGCACCAGTGGCCAGAGATAAGGATGATGTGCAGCCGAGGGGCGAGGGCAGGGATAGGGCGCGCGAGTGCCGCCGGCCTGGAGGAAGAGACCCACGCGCCGCCGCTACCGCCTAGGAGGGAGAGAGTCGCCTGCTGGAGGAAGCGAAGCAGGCAGCGCCGGCTTGTTAAGGGGCGGCACCGACGGTGGTGGGTTGAGAGGCGATGCCGGCGCTAGCAACACACCAGAGGACAACACCCACGGAAGGGAGCGAGGCGCCGATTCCACGATTGCGGAAGGAAGGGAGGCATCATGTCGGATACCATAAAAAGGGGTACCCTAAGCAAGAGCCAAAAAAATTGCTTAGATCTTGTAAATATCAAATCCAAGAGACAAACACGAGGCCTCGGCCGATTCTCCGATTCGCCCAAGGCCCATGCCGCAAGACCTCGGACGAGGCACCAACTCTCCGCCTCGCCCGAGGCCCCCTCGTCCGAGACCTCGGACAAGGTACCGATTCTCCGCCTCACCCGAGGCCCCGTCCGATAGGCCACGGACGAGGTACCGATTCTCCGATTCACCCGAGGCGCCGCGCCACGAGGCCTCAGATGAACTCTCAGTTACCGACACGCGCGAGGCTGGCTCGACATCAACCCCATCATCACCGCCTTGACCAATTTCCCTGACAGGATGTACCATCCAACCACTCCCGCAACGTCAGCCACGCGTCGGCGCAGTGCAGCAGAGTGGCTGACGGGACGAGGAGTCACATCGGCGCCAAGCAGTCTGGGACAGGACGGGGCAGGGGTTACCGGCCGCTGTGCTCAGCACTGTGCCCACGACCGACACCCATGCGACACTGTGCTACCTAACCCCACTTGCTCCGACGATGGTATGGCATGGAGAGTCACGTCCGGGCCCCTATAGCCTCGGAATCAGCATAAAAACCGACTGCTCCCTCCGAGCCTCGGCTATTCGCTTCCGAGCTCCTGTAGCCTCAGGACTCGCGCCCGTCGAGCCCCCCACGACGGCCCAGCCTCTACATCGACTGGGCCTCAGCTCTCTATGTCGTCAGCACTCTGGGCCTCGGCACCTTGCCCGCAGAATGCGCCATACCCTACGTCAGGCTGCAGGAGCTCCCACGTCACGCACAGGGCCGAGCTCCTGTGTCCTCGGAGTCAGCACACCCGTGCCATCACATCAACCTAGCCTTGGCACTCTATGCCGGTCAAACATACAGCGACCCGCATGCCTCCAGAAGAAGATACGCCTGCCACCACAGGAGCTCCCACGTCGCGCAAGACCAGGCGTGATCGGCGCGTCGCTCCAAAGTACCAAGGACAGGACCGCTCCATCGACCATACCGCCATAGTAACGAGCTACAGGGCTCGGACATACCGCCTCCGCTCACAAAGCACCACATAGCGAACGCATGTACCGCCCCCGTCCTCTCCTTCTACTATAAAAGGGGGTGACCGGGGCCGTTTCTAAGAGGACGAAGGAAGACCGAACACACTCACGGAGACATCGCTCAGATAGACACACATGCGAGCAACGAGCAACACTCTGTAATACGCACGCTCCCTCATTGCAAGAGATCAACATCTCAAGCAACCCACGCCGCTCCACGCAGAGACCTGGGACTAGCTCCCTCTCTCGCCCTGCTTGTAAACCCCTACTACGAGCACCTCGGTGCAAGGAATACAAGATCACTCTCCCAGACTGGACGTAGGGCACCTATTGCCTAAACCAGTATAAACCTTATGTCTCTTTGCATCACCATCCGGGATAGGGACGCGCAGTACATTTTCACTCGTTGGTTGAGGACCCACCGGTCCGAAACACCGACAGTTGGCGCGCCAGGTAGGGGGACATACTGCGCGTTAGCTTAATCATCCCAACAAGTGCCGGATGGCAGACCCCGTACGACCACTGCGTCTTGACACAGTGATCTGGTTCGGGAGCCTAGAGTTCATGTCTCTAGGATGCGAGTACGACCTAGTACTCCTCCCATCCAGAGCCCCGTTGGCTGACGATGGCATCACGCACCAGCAGCCCAGGCGCAGGCGGTGCCCGGGCCACCGCTCTTGTCGTGCTCGCCAGGCACAACGCGAGCGGAACCACCCCGACACCCTGCGAGCTCAGGACGACGCACCAAGCTCTGCCGGTATCCCACGCCCGGTATTTGGTACAGAGTCCCTGGTTGGGGACCTGTCCAGCTTAAGCCTGGGCAAGGGAAAGACGCCGGTGGCGCATAGCAACGCCCCATCATCAAGCTCTGCCCCGCCACCTCCCGAGGAATCGACTCCGGTGGAGTGGAACCCGACGATGGCACCATCCCCGTACCCCTTCGGGTTGAACAATGCCGCCGCCGCCTACGCTTCCGCTGATGCGGAGCCCTCAGGATGCCACCAACGTTTCACCCTCGACCTCTGTGCCACAGCCTCGACCCACACCCACACTGACTCCTCGGAGGAGGACAAGGCGTGGGCCGGAGCAGACTTCTCTGGGCTTCGCGGCCCTGAAGCCATGCGCCGCTTCATGGCCGCGAGCGACTACTGCTTCGGCTACTCCGACTCCGATGACTAAGGCACTTACGACCCCACTCGTGAGTGCTTCGTCGTCGAGCGCGGGATGCCGATAGCGGGCGATGAAGAAGGAGGGGCAGGCAATCGCTCCCCGCCCTACGAGGGGGCAGGCGATGCCACACCTCCGCACGTCGAACCCCCGGCAGCGCGGAACGAGAACCCCGCCCACGAGGAACTTCAATGCCTTGACTTGGAGCAGCTCCGTGAGCTTTAGGCCAAGGTCGAACAAGACCGAATCCTTTTACAGCAGCTCCGAGACACTCTCGAGCGAGAGCAGCAGGGTCGCGGTGATGGCGGAGCAGCCCGGCGGAGGGCTCGCGACGTCTACCACCTCATCGTCAACGATGAAGGGGGCGAGCAACCCCCTATCTTGAATTGCGCTAGCCAGAACATTGCGGCAACGGCGATGCTACTCCGAACGATGCCCGAGCCATCTACCTCGAAGGGGCGACGGGTCCACGGCGAACTCCGAGACCTTCTCGGGACCGCCGCGGTACAGCAGGCCGAAAGCTTCGCATCTCGACGGCGCGGGGACACCTCAAAACGGCCCTCGGCGCCGTCTCGACAAGATAGAGCATCCTCGGTGCACGACCGCCTCAGGGCCCCCTCGGTGCACGACCACCTCAGCGACCGATGCGAGGCGCAAGACGACCACGATGTGGTCAGCAGGCGACGGCGCCATGACAACGATGGGCCCACCCGAGGCTACCACCCGCACCGAGGTGGCCGCTACGACAGTGGGGAGGACCGTAGTCCTTCTCCTGGCCCAAGCCCTCCAAACCATCCCCATCACGTGGTCGTTCACCGTGTGGGGGCTGGACATGGTTGGGCCTCTGCAGAAAGCCCCCGGGGGCTACACCCACTTGTTGGTAGCGATTGACAAGTTGTCCAAATGGATCGAGGCTCGTCCGATTACTCGAATCAAATCCGAACAAGTGGTGCTGTTCTTCACTGATATCATCCACAGGTTCGGGATTCCAAATACCATCATCCCCGACAACGAGACGCAATTCACTTGCCACAAGTTCCTGACGTTCTGCGATGACCACCACATCCATGTGGTCTGGTCGGCCGTAGGACACCCTAGGACAAACGGCTAAGTAGAACGTGCCAACGGCATGATCCTACAGGGCCTCAAGCCAAGAATATACAACCGGTTGAAGAAATTTGGCAAGAAATGGCTTGTCGAACTCCCGTCAGTCATCTGGAGCCTGAGGAACACTCCGAGCCGAGCCACGGGGTTCACACCGTTCTTCCTAGTCTATGGAGCCGAGGCCATCCTCCCCACTGACTTGGAGTACGGTTCCCCAAGGCTACAGGCCTACAACGAGCAAAGCAACCGCACTGCCCGCGAGGACGCTCTCGACCAACTGGAGGAAGCCCGAGACGTTGCGCTGCTACATTCGGCCAAGTACCAGCAAGCCCTACGACGTTATCAAGCCCGGCGCATTCGGAGCCGAGACCTAAAGGTGGGCGACCTGGTGCTGAGACTGAGGCAGAGCAACAAGGGCCGCCACAAGCTGACCCCGCCATGGGAAGGGCCGTACATCGTCGCCCAAGTGCTAAAACCCGGGACCTACAAGCTAGCCAACGAGAAGGGCGAAATCCTCACCAACGCTTGGAACATTGAACAGCTACGTCGTTTCTACCCTTAAATTTCCAAGCATTGTATACATTGTTTCTCGAAATACATTAAAGAAGTGTTCTTTAGTTCTAATTTTTCGAGAAATCCCCCGAGCTCATCGATGGGGGATCGGCGTTACGATAACGCTATAAGGGAGACTCGGCTCCGCATCTGCAGAGGTGCCCACCATAGGGCTCAAACAAGACTCGGCTCTGCCTCTACAGAACCGAGCCTCCCTCGGGGGCTAAAAAGGGGGGAACCCCCTAAGTCCCAGGATCCATTTTTCAATCGTTTTTTGAAAAAATTTCTACGCCAAACTCTCTCGCGTACTCTGACAAGTCGATTGTAAAAAACCTAAGGACCGAAAGTTCGCCTCGAGGCGAAAAGGACGGCCGAGCCGCGAGATTGCCTACACCTCTGGGCTACGGCAACTCCCTCACCACCTTTCGCCTGTAGGGCAGCTTAGGCTCCGAGGAAGTTTTTTGCAAAGGACTTGTCTAGAAACGAGACAGAGGGTAGAGGCTCGGAAATACAATAAAAAACATATACACACGAGTACTTTAAAAGGCCTCGACGGCCACAAGCGTTATGATATGGTAACACAAGTCCTAATCTGTTTACATGACCCCTTTGGCCCAAGTCAAAACTCAGGGTCGTCAGCGTCGGCGGACGGCGTGGGAGGAACCACCTCCTCTTCGAACAAACTGGCCAACGCCGTGCCATGGGCCTCAACCGCCTCCTCTAGCTTCATGACCTCCTCATTGGCCTCCTCATCATCCTCAGCCATGATGTAGCCGTCACTGACGGCTGCAAGGTCGATGCCGGCGTAGTGCGACGAGACGACGGCCAGGGCGCGCTTGACGCCCGTATGCAGTGCCCCCCGAAGCCGTTCATGGATTGTGCTGCTCAGCGCGGTCAGGCGGCTCCTGAGGGAGCTGCTCGGATCGACCCCCCGACCTCTAGGGCCTCGTAGGCGGTACGGATGGCGCTCTGCAGCACGTTGTGCTCCTAGATCTCAGCCTCGAGCACCAACTGCACTTCAACGGAGTCCTTGGCTACCCGGGAGACCTCCTTCTCCAGCTCTGCGCCCAGATAGGCGGGATGGGGTTAAGAATGAAAGAAAAACAAATAAAACAAGGGGCGTGGTTTAACAGAACTCACCCTCAGACTATTTCTTCTAGGATAAGGCCTCGACCCGGGAGGCCTCGGCCACCTTGAGGGCCTCTGCCAGGGCACCCTTCGTCAGCTGATGCGCGCCCTGCTCTGTGCCCAGCTGCCTAGCAGTGGTTTTGGCAGAGGCCGTCGCTTCTTCAGCCCGAGACCTGAAGGTGTCCCGCTCGCCGACCACCCGGGTCAGCTCCTCCTCCAGCTCCTCGATCCACGCCGACAAAGGGGCAACCTGCTCCCTAGTCGTCGCCGCCTCGACCTTCATATCAGCACAGCAAAGGCAGAGGTCCTCCACCTCCGCGCTTCACGCCGACAGAAGCTCGTTGGCACTGGAAAGCAGATCCGTCTGCTACCGGAGCTGGTCCTAGACATCCCTCTCCCGTCGGAGGAATATCGACTTCCCGAGGGACCGGGCCTCGAGCTCTTGGGTAGGCAAAACAGGGGTCAAGTACCTCGAGAAAACTCAGAAAAAGACGACACAGCACCGGGAAAGAAAGCGCGCACCTGGGCAACCCCGGGTAGATCGTCAGCCACGACAGATAGCGCTGTCCACAATGACCGCTCCGCCAGCTGGTGAAATTGCTCGAAGGAGCCCCAGCACCCCCCTTGGCCGCATCCTCAAGGGCGAACAAAGGCTCCCCCTCAGGGTCGTCCCGGCTCCGCCACCAGACACGCGGGTGATCCCACCCACGGGGCTCGGGTCGGACCTGGACAAGGGTTGAGCTCCCCTCGGTAGGAGTCGGGACTGACTGCTCCGCGGTACTGGCCGCCTCGGCGTCCACCACCTCCTTCCCCCGGGAAGTATCGTTGGAGGAGATTGCCTGAACCGCTTGGGCGCTCTCCTGCGACGGCGGTAGGTCTTGGACCAGGGGCGGTACCGAGGCTTGCTCCGCCTCCACCGCCGCATCCTGGGCCGCCGGCTCTGCCGCGCCCGCCTCCACCACCTCGGCCTCGGCGGTCCCGGGAGCCCCGGCGTTCGCCACCTCGACTTCAGGAGCCCTGGCCTCAGCCACCTTGGCCTTGAAGGTCCTAGGCGCCCCCTCCCCTGCCTGCTCCGTGGCCGCCTCGGCAGACTCTCCTTGGGCGACCGGCTCCGTCGGGTCGGCCCTCGCTGACGCCATGCCATGCTATATGGCGGCCTGCGCCTCCACTACCCATTGAGCGAGGGAGCTGGTGCTCACCTTGCACGCCTTACGTGGCACTAGGGCGGGCACCTCTACCTGACGCTTCCAGCTAAAAGAAAAGGCACTCACAAGGTCAGCATACGACCAAGGGGCGAGCAGGAGATGCTACAAACTCCACTAACAGAGCACTCACCTCGAATGGGGACACAACCGCTTCGGCACTGCGCCCCTCGTCCTCTACAACGGCGGTGGCGGCGGCTGTGGTACGACCTCCGTGTCCGCCAGTGCCAGCCGGCCCTCGCTCGGCTCCGACGCTCCCTCGTTCCTCTGCGAAGGCGGTTGAATCGCCCCCACCGTCGCCCGCTCCACCTCCGCCATCGGGTCCCTCGGGCTAATGACGTGCTTCCCCAACGCCCGTGCCTCGAGCGTGTCGGCCTCGGCCCCAGGGCGGGTAGTCGCTAGCCCCGAGACACTCTCTCCTCCTCCTCCTGGAGACATCAGGCCGCTTGCCGACGAACTAGGCACCGCATCCCTGACGTCGGGGAGGTGGTCTAGGGGACCCTGCCCCACCTCGACCTCCTCGTCGTCGTCGCTCGAAGGGTCCAGCGACGACGATGACGGAGACGGCTCTTCTGGGAGACCGTCGCACCTCTGTTGGCGGCGGCGTTTCTCTAGCTCCTCGCGCACAAGGATCTTCCTATTGCGCCTTGTCTCCTTGGCGTCCTTCCACTTCTTGCATGCCTCGATGTATGCCTTGTTCTTGGCTCGCTGCCCTACGTCCTCGGGAACGGGCGGCGGGGAGGCTCGCACATCCCTCATCCCCTGCAGGGACGGCAAACACCATAAGGGAACAGGAGAATGCAAGGAGCAAGAAGGCCTCGGAGGTCGCAGCGGCGCGTGACTCACCAGAGAGATGTACCCCCACGACGGGCGCATCAGGAACGACGACATACCACCGCCGTGCAGCCCCTCCAGCGCCTCCAGAAGCGGCTGTAGCTTGGGCTGATCAACCAACAGGACGTCGTACCTCCACTTCTTCGGCTGGCTCTCCACGATTCGTCCGATATAGGGGGGAAACCCGCCGTCATCATTGCGGAGGTAGAACCAGCTATTGTACCAGCTGTGGTTGGACGACGCGAGCTGGGCCGGGATGTAGAGGTGCTGCCGGTCTTGGTGCACTTGGAGAGTGCAGCCGCCGGCCCTCATCGCCTTTCGCGTGCCCGCCGTGCCCATCGGCTTGGTGGTGAGCCCCGCCCGGAAGAGGTGGAGCCACAACTACCAGTGGGGGACAATGCCCAGGTATCCCTCGTAAGACGGCGACGAAGATGGCCGCCTGCGCAATGGAGTTGGGGTTGAAGTAGTGAAGCTCCACGCCGTAGTAATGCGGTAGTGCCCGCATGAACCGGTCCACCGACACGTCGAGGCCACGCTCATGGAAGGACATGAAGCTCACGATGTAGCCATCGCGTGGCCTCAGCTCCAGCTCGCTCCCCGGAGCAATCCACTCTGGCCTGTTGGGGTCGGTGATCGGACGGAGGAGACTATCGTCGATAAGCGACTGCAGCGTCTCCTCCGACACGTTAGACAGACCCCAAGGATCCACCTTGAGGACAACAGCGCCGCCAGCCATGAGTGCAGTGGAGAACGTGACTACGATGGTAACACATGCTCTCTCTCTCTCTCCTCCCCCTTCTCCCTTCTTCTTCCCGGCGCTCTCTTCCTCTGTTCCTAGCAACTGCTCGAGGGCAGAAAGTGCGAGCACAGGCAGGCAAGGTAAGGAGGGATGGGGTGAGGCTCGTCACATATTTATGAGGGAGGGAAGGGGGTGAAACAGTCGGGCAACAAAACCGGGAAAGGTAATTTTCCTAGATCTGGCTTAGTTAATGCAGATCCGATTAAACCGCCCACATGTCCATCTTTTTCTCATTAACCGCGCGCGCACAGTAACGTCCCATCCGCAGACATCGTGTCGCATTCGACCACAGCAACGGTAGGGGCCGTTCTGTCCCCCTGAGAAACCGCCTCAAAAGGCACACCCACCGTTGTCAGCCGATGGGAGGAGAATATCCCCCAACCGATTCCTTTCAGGCTAAGGAACTGGGCACCGAGCCTGCTATGGTCCAGGGGTTCGAAGGCTGGGCCCCCGAGGGTCTCGACAGCCGCCCCAGGACAAACAGAGTCAGGGATGACTATGGGCGAGCCCGTACATGGCCGAGGCCCAAGCAAAGCGATTGCATGGGATACCCTAAGTCGTGTCCGAGACCGGTAGGGAGGTCTCTGAATGGGATCCCACCGTAGGGAGGCACCGAGCCCTCAGGGCCAATCGAGCGGCCCTAGGACCCACTAGAGAAGCCCTCTGGTACTTTTGAAGCGCGTCTCTGGACCGCTAGCCGACCCCTATGGAATAGGGCATGGGCCTCCACTTGGACTTACCCGATAATAGCTCACCGGAGGTGTCACTGCTCGCGCCCACCGAGGGTACTTGGCACACTCCACCCCTCCTTCCGAACAAAAAGGATGCGTGAGGGCCACACAAAAAAGGCAGGGAGACTCCTGATCGCCCTCTTGCTCCGCGCAGAGACTCAGGGGCTCTTACTGTAACCAAGCTGATTCCTTTCAGGCCAAGGAACTGGGCACCGAGCCCGTTACGGTCCAGAGGTTTGAAGGCTGGGCCCCCAAGGGTCTCAACAGTCGCCTCAGGACAAACAGAGTCATGGATGACTATGGGCGAGCCCGTACATGGCCGAGGCCCAAGCAAGCGATAGCTTGGGATGCCCTAAGTTGTGTCCGAGACCGACAGGGAGGTCTCTGAATGGGATCCCACCGTAGGGAGGCACCGAGCCCCCGGGGCCAATCGAGCGGCCCTAGGACCCACTAGAGAAGCCCTCTGGTACTTTTGGAGCGCGTCTCTGGACCGC
Source organism: Miscanthus lutarioriparius (assembly GCA_904845875.1). Classification (NCBI taxonomy): domain Eukaryota; kingdom Viridiplantae; phylum Streptophyta; class Magnoliopsida; order Poales; family Poaceae; genus Miscanthus; species Miscanthus lutarioriparius. The sequence goes on from CAJGYO010000012.1 coordinate 3,622,190, forward strand.
TAGCTGACCCCTATCGAATGGGGCATGGGCCTCCACTTGGACTTACCCGATAATAGCTCACCGGAGGTGTCACTGCTCGCGCCCACCGAGGGTAGCCTGGCACACTCCACCCCTCCTTCTGAACAAAAAGGATGCGCGAGGGCCGCACAAAAAAGACAGGGAGACTCCTGATCGCCCTCTTGCTCCGCGCAGAGGCTCGGGGGCTCTTCCTGCAACCAAGCTGATTCCTTTTAGGCCAAGGAACTGGGCACCGAGCCCATTACGGTCTAGAGGTTCGAAGGCTGGGCCCCCGAGGGTCTCAACAGCCGCCTCAGGACAAACAGAGTCAGGGATGACTATGGGCGAGCCCGTACATGGCCGAGGCCCAAGCAAGTGATAGCTTGGGATGCCCTAAGTTGTGTCCGAGACCGGCAGGGAGGTCTCTAAATGGGATCCCACCATAGGGAGGCACCGAGCCCCCGGGGTCAATCGAGCGGCCCTAGGATCCACTAGAGAAGCCCTCTGGTACTTTTGGAGCGCGTCTCTCGACCGCTAGCCGACCCCTATCGAATGGGGCACGGGCCTCCACTTCGACTTACCCGATAACAGCTCACCGGAGGTGTCACTGCTCGCGCCCACCGAGGGTAGTCTGGCACACTCCACCCCTCCTTCCAAACGAAAAGGATGCGTGAGGGCCGCCCAAAAAAAGATAGGGAAACTCCTGATCAACCTCTTGCTCCGCGCAGAGGCTCGGGGGCTCTTCCTGCAACCCAGCCAAAGACCCAGCGACCCGAACTCGCACTCAGGGGCTCGGCAAACGCAATGAAACCCCTCACTCCACAGCGAAAAAGCCCCTGGAGGAGTAAATCCACTCCTCTAGGGCCTCGGGGGCTACACCCGGCGGGTGCGCTCGGGCGCACCCACCGAGGCCTCGAAGCACAAAACACAATCCCGACGGGAGCTGCTGCGAGCCGAGTCTCGTCGAAACCTCAGGGAGAGTGCCCGCACTCCCCCCGAGGCTCGGGGGCTACTGTCGGATACCATAAAAAGGGGTACCCTAAGCAATAGCCGAAAAAATTGCTTATATCTTGTAAATATCAAATCCAAGAGACAAACATGAGGCCTCGGCCGATTCTCCGATTCGCCCGAGGCCCATGCCGCATGACCTCGGACAAGGCACCAACTCTCCGCCTCGCCCGAGGCCCCCTCACCCGAGACCTCGGACGAGGCACCAACTCTCCGCCTCGCACGAGGCCCCCTCGTCCGAGACCTCGGACGAGGTACCGATTCTCCGCCTCGCCCGAGGCCCCGCCCGAAAGGCCGCGGACGAGGTACCGATTCTCTGATTCGCTCGAGGCCCCGCGCCACGAGGCCTCGGACGAACTCTCAGTTACCGACTCACGCGAGGCCGGCTCGACATCAACCCCATCACCGCCGCCTTGACCAATTTCCCTGACAGGATGTACCATCCAACCACTCCCGCAACGTCAGCCGCGCGTCGGCGCATTGCAGCAGAGTGGCCGATGGGACAATGAGTCACATCGGCGCCAAGCAGTCTGGGACAGGACGGGGCAGGGGTTACCGGCCGCTGTGCTCAGCACTGTGCCCATGACCGACACCCATGCGGCACTGTGCTACCTAACCCCACCTGCTCCGACGATGGTACTACGTGGAGAGTCATGTCCGGGCCCCTATAGCCTTGGAATCAGCATAAAAACCAACTGCTCACTCCGAGCCTCGGCTATTCGCTTCCGGGCTCCTGTAGCCTCAGGACTCGCGCCTGCCGAGCCCCCCACAACGGCCCAGCCTCTGCATCGACTGGGCCTCGGCTCTCTACATCGTCAGCACTCTGGGCCTCGGCACCTCGCCCGCAGAACGCGCCATACCCTGCGTTAGGCTGCAGGACCTCCGACGTCGCGCACAGGGCCGAGCTCCTGTGTCCCCGGAGTCAGCACACCCGTGCCATCGCATCAACCCGGCCTCGGCACTCCGTGCCGGTCAAACATACAACGACCTGCACGCCTCCAGAAGAAGATACGCCTGCCACCACAGGAGCTCCCACGTCGCGCAAGACCAGGCATGATTAGCGCGTCGCTCCAGAGTACCAAGGACAGGACCGCTCCATCGACCATACCGCCACAGTAACGAGCTATAGGGCTCGGACATACCACCTCCGCTCACAAAGCACCACGTAGCGAACGCATGTACCGCCCCCATCCTCTCCTTCTACTATAAAAGGGGGTGACTGGGGCCGTTTCTAAGAGGACGAAGGAAGACCGAACACACTCACGGAGACATCGCTCAGATAGACACACATGCGAGCAACGAGCAACACTCTGTAATACGCACGCTCCCTAATTGCAAGAGATTAACATCTCAAGTAACCCACGCCGCTCCACGCAGAGATCTGGGACTAGCTCCCTCTCTCGCCCTGCTTGTAAACCTCTACTACGAGCACCTCGGTACAAGGAATACAAGATCGTTCTCCTAGACTGGACGTAGGGCACCTATTGCCTGAACCAGTATAAACCTTGTGTCTCTTTGCATCACTATCCGGGATAGGGACGTGTAGTACATTTTCACTCGTTGGTTGAGGACCCGCCGGTCCAAAACACCAACACATCGTAACCGCACCATGGACCGTGGCCCGTGGGTACGCATGCGCGGGTAAACAAATAGCTGGTGAAAAAAAACACCGTGGGGAGGGTGGCGGACACAGGATTGAGCGGCACGAACGTAAGATCGCGTGTAAGACATCTTACGGCCCCACGGTAAGATTAATTAGTACCATTAGATTTAAAGGCCCAAGTCATCCAATGGTTGTCAGGTAAGATGGGTAAGAAACTTTTGGGTAACAAGTATTTCTCAATTCCTTCTCAATTCCTTCGCTCTTTTATAGTATAGATGGATAGATTACGATATGAAGTAAGGAAATAATGAATGTTAAGAAATCTTGGAACCAAGAGGTTGACAATATGGATATGGCTCATTTAACGTTGATGCCATACCGGCCAAAATAATGCATTCAGTTACAAAATTTAAGCCATTTATTACTTTTGACAATTGCACCACAATGCTCCTAAACCTGGACGGTGCTGCCACCTAAATAAACCATAAAAACAACAATTTATTTGTTGTAGCCCCCCTATCAACATTATACGATCAATAAAAACTGAAAAAAAAACTTGTTAAGGAATCTTGTTATGCTTGTTAAGAAGAAATCACATTATTGACCAAGTGCACCATAATTTACTTGTTAAGAAATCTTGTTTTGCCTGTGTTGGTACTCGCTACCAACAATTTGTTGGTGCCTCATCCACATAGTTTTTGTGCATAATCCATACCCTCACAAAAAAAATCCATATAATTATTGTCTACTATCCAATCTAAATTGTCAAATTTCTCTATTTTTTCCAAATGACATTGCAAATTAGATACTCGTTGTTGGTGTTCACTTTGCACACATTTAACTATTTAACTATATAGTTTATTAGCAGTTCATTATTCATTTAAATTGGAAATTTTCACTACTAAAATAATACAAAAATATACCAGCACAATAACACGAGCTGCCAATGCCGAAAAGCTAAAGGAAAGGTCATTATGACTATGTATAAAATTATTATATAGGATATGCTATTTAGTGATGTCCATACTTTATGTGGGCATTGCTTCTGACGTCCATTGGTTTTGAAATGGTTACACTTTGAAAACCTTGCAGTGCAGAATAAAGACAAATAAGGAAATCTTTTTTTTTTGTTCTTCTAAAATTTTGTTCTTATGCCCCCCAAAAGATGGTAGTCTCAAAGTAGATAGTACCTCAAAGGTTAAAACATTTTATCTCATTTTAAACTTAGGAACTTTTCATCTTTAGAACAATTCGGACATATTTGGTCGAGTTCCTTCTGTTTCAGATTCTTTGTGAAAGTTGTTTCTCTAACTAAAGATGTTTCCTCTATGACTCTTTAAGGTAAATTCTATGCATACAATGACTCATGTGTGGAGTAAATTTAGGAAAAGCTATTTTTTCAGCTCATGGCCTCCTAATTCATTTCAAAGAATCACTTCACGTAATCATCATAGAATCATTTTTTAATAGAAAAAAAATATTTGGGAGAGGTCATCTGGATTCATCTTAAAGTTGCTTTAGGAGCATTCCAAATATACTCTTATATACTAGAACATAATAATTTTGACTACTACAATCCGTCTTTTTCAACTTGTTTTTTTAGACGAAACAGTGTTTTTCTCTCAAAACAAATCAGCCGGAACAGTGTTTTTTCTTGTTTTTTCAGTGAAGCGAACGGGACCAATAATACAAAAGATACCATGGAAGAATCAAAACCCATGCTTTCACTCTCTACAGTGAAGTGGCAGTGCTCCAACCTCCAATTCACGCTGCATCATGGGACGGAAAAAGATATACGACGAAAACCACAGCGCCTTTGGTGAAAAAAGTAAAACTAAATTTTAAATTTTAAACTCTAGGAATTTCGAAACTTGGCACATATATAGTGTATACGTATATGGAATCACATACAAGAGTTGGTATGCAAAAATCATTTCTAAAAAAAATACAAAAATGAAAAAAAAATCATATACATGTATAGTCAAGGACAAAAATTCAAAAATTTTATCCCTTAGTGCACATAGAAGCGAAATTGAGTACGTTTTGTTCGATGGGTTCGATGCAGAGATTCTTTTGTGACGCCATGACAGCCTGGTGACTGGTTGGCCTCTTGGTCAGCTACTGCTGTGCTGTTATTATCAAGGCCTCGTTTAGTTCGGCCACCGAATCGAATCGGACGAATTTCCGGTGGTACCGTAGCTACAGTACCGTTTTGTTTTTATTTGGTAATAGTTGTCTAATCATTGACTAATTAGGCTTAAAACGTTCGTATCGCAAAGTACAACCAAACTGTGCAATTAGTTTTTAGTTTCGTCAACATTTAGTACTCCATGCATGTACCACAAATTTGATGTAATAGAGAATCTTCTTTTTGTATAGTGTCAAATTCTGGAATTAGAGCAACTAAACATGCCCTACAACGACTTTCATTGCTGCTCCCCTTTGAATGAAAAAAGAAAAAGCATGCTGCTCTGACTGAATCAGCCTCAGAAAATTCAGAGGCGAGGCGAGACAAAATGGTATCGCATTTTTCAATCCCCATCATAGATTAGCATCTTCTGACTGACAATTACTACTGAGCGCTTGTTTAGTTCCAAAAACTTTTTCTAAAAAGTGCTACAGTATCTGTTACATCGAATCTTGCAATACATGTATGGAGTATTAAATGTAGACGAACAAAAACTAATTACACAGTTTGGTTAGAAATTGCGAGACGAACGTTTTAAGCCTAATTAGTCCATGATTGAACACTAATTACTAAATAAAAACGAAAATACTACAGTAACCCAATTTTCAAAATTCAGCCAACTAAACACGCGCTGACTGACCGACCTCGCTGGTCTCTCGAATCCAGATTATTTTACTCTTCCACCTGCACCGCTGCACTCGATCCTGGCCGTCGGCTCCCCATCGTGCAGCCGGTTTGCAGGAGAAGCCGCCTCAGCCAGCAACCACCTGGCCTCTGCCTCTCAATGATACAAGAACCTCTGCCTCCGTGCCTTGCTCAGCCTCCGCCTCCGCCTCCGCCTCGGCGTTCAGCGTGCAAGGGCAACCACCACTCCGCGAGCTTGACCGGTGAGGAGGCCGTCTCCGCGCACGCAACAGCCAGGCCTGCCCCCGGCGACCAACGCGAGCGGGCGGCATGGACAGGCTCGGCGCGAACCCGGCCAACTCCTGCCCGCTCACGCCGCTGGGCTTCCTGGAGCGCACGGCCACCGTGTTCGGGGACTGCCCCTCCGTCGTCTACCACGACACCGTCTACACCTGGTCCCAGACGCACCGGCGCTGCCTCCGCCTCGCCTCCGCGCTAGTCTCCCTCGGCGTCTCCCGCGGCGACATCGTAAGCCGCCCGTTCCCCTGTCTCGCTCATCAATAATTCCCGCGGATGGGCTCCCGTCCCATCTGCTGTGGCAAGTGGCAACTGATGACACCGCGCTCTGCTCTCTTGGCGAATCTATCGGTGGGATTCCGTCGACCGATGTAGGTGTCCGTGCTGCTGCCCAACGTGCCGGCCATGTACGAGATGCACTTCGGGGTGCCCATGAGCGGCGCCGTGCTCAACACCATCAACACGCGCCTGGACGCGCGCACGGTCGCCGTCCTGCTCCGCCACGCCGGCTCCAAGCTCATCTTCGCCGACCCGGCGAGCCTGCCGCTCGTCCGGGACGCGCTGAGGCAGCTCCCGCCGGGGCACCGGGCGCCGCGCGTCGTCCCCGTGGAGGACCCGCAGGAGAAGGAGTTCCCCGCAGCGCCGCCCGGGACGCTGACATACGAGGCGCTCCTCGACGGGGGCGACCCGGAGTTCGCGTGGGTGCGGCCGCGCAGCGAGTGGGACCCGATGATACTGAACTACACCTCCGGCACGACGTCGGCGCCCAAGGGCGTGGTGCACTGCCACCGCGGCATCTTCCTTGTCACCGTCGACACGCTGGTGGAATGGGCGGTGCCGAAGCAGCCGACATACCTGTGGACGCTGCCCATGTTCCACGCCAACGGGTGGTGCTTCCCGTGGGGGATGGCGGCGGTGGGCGGCACCAACGTGTGCCTGCGCCGCGTCGACGCCGCCGAGGTGTACGCCACCATCGCGCGGCGCGGGGTCGACCACCTCTGCGGCGCGCCCGTCGTGCTCAACATGCTGGCCAACGCCCCGGACGCCGCGCGGCGGCCGCTCCAGGGGAAGGTGCGCATCCTCACTGCCGGCGCGCCGCCGCCGGCCGCCGTGCTGCACCGCACCGAGTCCATCGGCTTCGAGGTCACCCACGGGTACGGGCTGACCGAGACGGCGGGGCTGGTGGTGAGCTGCGCGTGGAAGGGGGAGTGGAACAAGCTGCCCGCGTCGGAGCGCGCGCGGCTGAAGGCGAGGCAGGGCGTGCGCACGCCCGGCATGGCCGAGGTCGACATCGTCGACGGCGAGACCGGCCGCAGCGTGCCCCGCGACGGGTCCACGATGGGCGAGATCGTGCTCCGCGGCGGGTGCGTCATGCTCGGCTACCTCAACGATGACAGCGCCACCAGGGCGGCGATACGGGACAACGGGTGGTTCTACACCGGGGACGTCGGCGTGATGCACCCGGACGGGTACATGGAGATCCGGGACCGGTCCAAGGACGTGATCATCAGCGGCGGGGAGAACATCAGCAGCGTGGAGGTGGAGTCCGTGCTCTACAACCACCCGGCGGTGAACGAGGCGGCGGTGGTGGCGCGGCCGGACGAGTTCTGGGGCGAGACGCCGTGCGCGTTCGTGAGCCTCAAGGAGGGGTCGGGGTCGGGGGCGCCGGGCGCGGTGACCGCGGCGGATGTCATCGCGTGGTGCCGGGAGCGCATGCCGCACTACATGGTGCCCAAGACGGTGGTGCTCCGCGCCGAGCTGCCCAAAACCTCCACCGGCAAGATCCAGAAGTACGTGCTCCGAAACCTCGCCAAGGAGATGGGGCCAACCCACAAGGGCGCCAGCAGCAGCAGCAGCAGGATGTAGTACTGTGCGTCAGTGCCGTCAACTGATTGTCAACTTGCGCGTGTTTAGTTGGTTGAAGTTTGGAATTCGGGCTATTGTAGCATTTTCATTTTTATTTGATAATTAGTGTTCAATTATAGACTAATTAGGCTTAAAACGTTCGTCTTGCAATTTTCAACCAAACTGTGCAATTAGTTTTTTTTTCATCTACATTTAATACTCCATACACTTATCGTAAGATTCGATGTGATGGATACTGTAGCATTTTTTTGAGATTTTGGTTGGGAACTAAACACGGGCTGATTTACCCGGTCGATGAACTTGCTTGGCTTGGCATGGAAAATGGACATGAACATGTGCGCTGCTGCAGCTTGTCGTTACAGCATGGGTTCCCGCGCCCACCGGTGGCCGCGACGACTTTTCGAATTTGCCGGGTCTTCGTCCGCTTCCGGTGGGCTGGACGCCCTGGGCCGGTCGTCGTCCGATCCGATCGGCAGCGTGCATGGCTGTGGCGTCTTGACTGACTTTTAGTGACTTGTGGCGCTGGCGGCACTGTTGCCAGTGGAAGCGATCGAGAAAGTGATACTGATATCGTTACTGCGTACAGCGGTGGCGCTTGGTTACTCCAAGCTCGAAAGTGATCGTACTAATGTGTGTGTGAGAGGGATTGTATCGTATCGTAAACAACTAAGCTTCCGGGAATCTCGAACTTGCCGGTGCATGGATTGTACTGTCGCTGCCATAGTTTGCATGGACACCGAGTGTGGTGTCCCCGGCTCCCCGCGAGGCCGCGACAGAACTGAATGCACCCGTCGCCGAGTTGACTTGAAGCGCAGGTCTTGGGTCTTCAGTCTCCTGCATCCGTCCGTCCGTTTAGCCATGGGCCACAGCTATAAATGTTCATGCTGGCTGAGGCACGACGGCACGGCACGAAGCCCACTTTTTTAGCCCGACACGACCCGGTGACATGCGGGCCCGGGCTAGCCCGGCCCGAGGGAGTAGGCCGTGTCTGGGCCGCTGCTCAGGCCCGTGGGCTGGCACGGCACGGCCCGGCCACCCCCGTCCCCCTCCTCACTCCACTCCTCCCCTCCCGACCTCCCCGCGGCCCAGCGTGGCCTAGCATCCGTCCATCCCCGCCTCCCCCCTCCTCATATATAAATGCACGCCGCGGCCGCGGCGGCTCACACCCAAACCCTAGCTCATTTCACTCGCTCTCATCTCGTGGCTCTCGCCTAGCCTCGCTCTCGGGTCTCGCCCTCGCAGTCTCGCTCTCGGCTTCATCCTTCCCGACTCCGATGAGGTGACCTCGACGATCCGCCTGCCGCCAGTGAGCAGCTCCCTACTCCTCCTACCTGATCCCCTCCCTTCTCCCTCTCTGCCTCTCCCTTCTCCCTATCCCTATCTCCCCTCTAGATCTCGGTGACTATGTGAGTTCGTGTCCCCGTCTGCCCCTCCTCCGTCGCTCGCCGTCCTTCTAACCGGTGTGTCGTCTTCTCTGGGTGGCCTCGTCTTTCTCCGCACAAGGGCTCCGGTTCTTGCAGTACATCCTTAACCCTAACTCCGCCTGTCTGCCATGAGTAGCTCCCTACTACTCCTAAGTCCCACCCGATCCCCTCCCTGCTCCCTCTCCGCCTCTCCCTTCTCCCTATCCCTATCTCCCCTCTAGATCTGGTTAATTATGTGAGTTCGTGTCCCCGTGTGCCCCTCCTCCGCCGCTCGCCGTCCTTCTAACCTTACTGTCGTCTTCTCTGGGTGTTTCTCGTCTTCTCCCAAGACTTGGGACTCGGTTGCTGGTACCCCTAACCCTAACCCTAATCCTAACCCTAACCTCCTCTTCTTCCATTGATGAATGGTTTATGATCTATTCTGATATACTGTTTCCCTCGTCCTCCATGTCTTTACGCAGGTCGGTAGTCGATGCGTCGTCCTCTAGCTGTGGCATAGAGCGACCAAGGCGGCCCCGCGCACCATTGAGGAACGGTGCTGGAGAGCCCTCTACGGTCGAGGGCGCCATGGCTAGTGCTGATTACAAGATCGTCTGGCCGCTCACTGGCAACGATGATCTCATCGCGGCAGGCCTGGCACCTGAGGACGACGATGACACCCAAGAGGACGCTGCTGCCTTCTTCGGTCTGGACGGCGGCGGTGGTGAAGGGGCGACGACGACTGGGACCCCGGTTTGCTCCAACAGCTCAACTCCATCTGTTGCTGGTACTGGTACCTCTTCTGGAACTGTTGTTGGTAAGCATAAATCTGCTGTGTGGGCTGATTTTGATGAAATCTATGAGACTGTGAATGGTAGGAAAATCTACACTAAAGCTACCTGTAAAATGTGTAAGCATACTTTGTCTACTAGATCTAATACTAGCACTGGGCACTTGAAGAGGCACCAGAAATCTTATAGGTAGAAAACTGATCAAGCTATTAGGGTTCAGTCTAGGCTTGCTTACAATGCGATGGTTCTATGCATAACTGAGACTATAAACTTGATGTTGCTAGATCATAATTGTGTCGCTTAATTGCTAGGCTTGATTTGCCGTTAGGTATTGGTGAGACAGAGGTTTGGAAGGATTACATTGTCCATGCTCATAACCCTAGGTTTGTTAAAGTATCTAGACAGAGCACCACTAGAGATCTGAGTAAACTGTTTATTGAACGTCATAATATGCTTAAGAATTCTGTGTTGTCTGCTGCTTCCTCTGTTGCGCTGACATCAGACATATGGTCTGGTAATGCTAAGGAGGATTACATTAGCGTTGTTGCTCATTTTGTTAGTGCTGATTGGGAGTTATAGAAAAAGGTTATTGGGCTTAGATTGATTGAGGTAAAACATACTGGTGAAAAAATTGCTAAAAGAGTTGCTTGTGTGGTTGAGGAGTTTGGTCTCATTGATAAGGTTTTCTCTGTAACTCTAGACAATGCTTCTTCTAATGCTAAGGTTATGGAAACTTTGACACCTATGTTTGCTGATTATTTGGGTCCTGATCCTACACCTGAGCCTGTTGATCCTTCTAAGCGTAAGTACAGTATTATACATCAATGTTGTGCTTGTCATATCATTAATCTGATTGTAAAATCTAGTTTAAAGAGGTTCAAAGCTTACATAAAAGATTTTAGAACTGCTATTAACTTCTTAAATTTCTCTAATCAAAGAATTGCTATGTTTAAGAATTACTGTACTGCTCAGGGTGTTAGACCTAGAAAGTTTGGCTTACATATGGATGTTAGATGGAATGCTATATATCTTATGCTTAAACACTTGATTCTATATAAGCATGTTTTTTCTGTGTTCATTAATTTCAATTATGGCTCTAAATTATTGTCTGTAAAGCATTAGTATATAGCTGAAAAGATATTGGAGTTTCTGGAACTATTTTATGACTCCACTGTTGTTCTTTCTGGTGTTTACTATCCAACTAGTCCACTTATCCTGCACCATCTGCTAGAAATTGCTTCTTATTTACATGCAAGTGAAAAAGATCAAAATCTAATTGTTGTTGTATATCCTATGAAGATTAAATTTCTTAAATATTGGCAGCATATACCTCTGTTATATTTATTTGTATTCATTCTTGATCCTAGAGCTAAGATGAGAGGTTTATTTAGAGTCCTGAAATTACTTAAAGAGAGCACTGCTTGTGATTATACTTTATATTATGCTGATGTAAAAACTAAAATTTACAAGTTATTTAACAAATATGAGAGAAAGTTTGGTGCAGCTAGGAGTCAAAGGGTTGCACAGCCTGCTAGCCATACAGGTAAGAGAAAACAGACATGGGAAAGAATCTTTAAAGGCCCTGGATCTGTTGTTGGTCCTTCCCCTACCTGTTCCCCCACTTTATCTGCTTCTACTGCTAATGAGCTCTCAGTTTATCTGGACAGTGACAATGTCACTGCATATGAGGATGATTTTGATTTACTTCTCTGGTGGCGTAACCACAAATTAACCTATCAAATCCTATCTATAATGGCTAGAGATATTATGTCTGTTCCTGTTTCTACTGTCTATTCGAAATCATGTTTTAGCTTAACAGGAAGGATAATCGAAGAGCGGCGACGCCGCCTGTTGCCTGAAACGGTGGAGATGCTGGCCTGCATAAAGGATTGAGAGTTAGGAGAGAGCAGATTACAACATACTGTTGACAACCAAGAACTAGAGGACTCCTTCAAGAATCTGTACCTCGATGATGATGCAGATGGGGCTGCTGGTTCATCTAGGGCTGGTTCACCTGGGGCTGGTACATCTAGGACTAGGGCTGCTGGTAGTTAATCTGTTATCTCCATTTTGTATCTCTCATCTGTGATTGACAAGTGTGACTTGGGACCTTTGAACAATGATGGAAGAGTTATTAAGAGCTGTGCTGCACTTTTTTTTTCTTTCTAGGGTTTCTCACAAGGGTGAGTTTTACCTAGAAAGGTTTTTAATGATGCAGCATTGCACAAACAGCTCATTTATCTTATCTCTTTTGGTGCCTTTTGTTTTGTTGGATTTGGTCATTTGGAGTTTGCTAAGTTTTTGACTTAGAAGTTAGAATCTGTGTGTGACCAGTTTGTGGCTGAGTGTTGGTCTGTTGGATGAGAATGAGAAGAATTTTGGAGTTTGCTTAGTTCTTGACTTAGAAGTTAGAATCTGAGAAAAATTTGTGATCAGTTTGACAGTTTGTGAATCTGTGATCAGTATGACAGTTTGTGACTTAGAAGTTCTTGACTTGTGAGTTGAGATTTTGAAATTTGAATGAATGAATCTGTGCTAACTGTTGGATGAGAAGAATTTTGAGGTGACTTACGATCACTGGGCTTTGGGCCGGGCCGGCCCGCAGTTCTGGCCATGCTTCCCGGGCCAGCACGGCACGAATTTCGGCCCGTGGGGCCGTGCTTGGGCCGAAGGCCAGGCACAACGCCTGGAGGGGCACGACATGAGAGGCACGGCGTGCCGTACCGGCACGACCACCTACGGGCCATGCTTGGCCCAGGCCCATGCCGGGCCGGGCCGGGCCAGCCCGTTGGCCAACTATAGATTCATCATTTTCGTCCTGGTCGGTTGGCCGGAAAAACGATGGATACGGATGCTGATGTTGATTTGTTGCGAGAGAAAAACACTATAGGCTATGTTCGCTTGTCTTATAATCCGTACTTTTCAACTTGTTTTTTCAGTCGAAACAGTATCTTTCTCTCACAATAAATCAGCTGGAACAGTGTTTCGGCTTATTTTTTAAGCGAAGCGAACGGTGCCATTATTTCGTTAAAACGGTACGGTTGATAAGTTCCCGCAATCGCTCTCGCCGATCCTCGGAAAGGATTTATGATAGTGCGGTACAGCAGATATGGCCCCATTCGGCTTGCTGAAACTTGGCTGAATTGACTGAAAACACTGTTCTGGCTGAATTGTTGTGAGAGAAAAACATTGTTCCGGCTGAAAAAATAAGCTGAATAGTGTGGATTATAAGGTAAGCCGAACGGGACCATATATGTCTCCATGTCATCCTCTGGTGGTCATTGATACGATGTGAAGTTTATCCGAGTTCAATGTATGAGTATGATACTATTTTTTTTTTTGAACATATGATACTAAAAATGACCCAACAGATTCAGTACTTCTGTGTCACTGTGTGTGTCTTTACGGAGATGAATGAAAACCCAGATTGTACTATTGAAGTTTTCATTTTATTTTTGGATTGAGTTTATGATGGTAACAGCTCAAAAATCACAATTTTAAAAATGGAACATTCAAAAGTCCTCCTCAGATATTTATCTTAAAAAAAGTCCTCCTCAGATTTTTGAAATGTTGTTTGTCTCTTAATTGATGTATGTCCTTAATATATTTATTTACTCGTACTTTATTTTTGAATGGAAATCTCCGTCAGGAATTTTTTGACCCAAAGATACAAAAACCAAATTAGCACACTTGGGCGCCTGTCCCCTTTCTGCTTGTCCTGGGCAGGAAAAACTCATGCAGTCTATCGTTGTCAGTAGAAATGTAGAATTGTCGAAACGAACAAGAACACAACCGCTCTAAACTCCAGATGTGATTGGAGTATTGGACCAAATAATTCACGCCCAACTCATTTGAGAATCAGCCGAGCGGAACCCCGAAGCCCCCAACCCGCCCGACGCTGAAGCCCCAACCCTGCCGCCGGCGGCGGCGCCGGCTGCCACCACGGCGCCGGCGCCCTTCTCCCCCTCCCCCTCCACCTCCCCCACCGTTCCCGCTGAAGCCAGCTCGCAGTTTCGAGACGAACGGACCGATGTGCAACAATTCAGAATCTTCAGACCTAAATAGTAATGTGTGCTGAGAAGGGCTCGGTTTTTCTACCCCAATAGAACAAAAACGAATATATAGAGGGAGAGGGGATTCATTACCCAATTCAGTATGACGGGTGCTCTTAGAATCCATAGCACCTCGGAGCTTCTCCTGCCCAGCCAAATAGCGATCCTCTAGCTCCATGTACCACCGGAGGCACGCCCTGAGCTTATTTGGCTGACGTTAAAAGAATGGGGCTTGGCCCTAAAACTCTAAAAAATTGGTGGTGTGTGTGAACGTGCAAATCACAATTGTCATGGTCTCATTTGTAGCTTTATTTACTGGTTTCACTTCAAACTTCTCCAAATGAGCTTCGATTGAAGTAAAACTTGTTTTGTTGGATTCCTTACTGCATAACCAGGCCCTTTGGGCCATTTGTTCACCAAGTTTGCACTCCCAAGCATGTAGAACACTTGGTCGAGCTATGCATACTCAAATCTCCTTCTATTGAGATGCACAACTTTTGAAAGATCTTCAGTCTTCAAACTTGAGTCCTCATACACGATATTTGACTCTTTGGAGATCCTTTGCCTTCAATCTTTGAATCTTGACTCGTTGATGGCTTCTCTTGACTCTTGAACGGTCTTCACCTTCAATCTTGTATTATTGATTGCGTCCTTATCAACACTTGGGGATATCTCCATCTCCATGTATTGTGACCTAACACTAACACTTGTTTGTTTGGACCATACATTAGTCACACATGCATAGTTGTCCTTGATTAGATTTTTCATCAACATTCTTTTGAGGACCTATTCATATCTTCATGCATTGTGACTTAAATAGAATCTGGTAGTCACAACACCCATGTTAGTCATGCAAGCGTGTCATTAACCACCAAAACCACTCACTTGAGGGCCTTGGATGCTCACAACAGTCTGACTAAGCCACGAGATAGACCACTGCGAATGCGCCCAGCATGCACCACATTCCACACACAAGCTCTAGTGCTTGACCATGGCAAGACAACAACTTTTTTTGATAAAGAAATATTTTTATTAAATTTTCAAGTATATTACATCGAGTTGATACAAAAAGAGAAAGTGAGGGGAATAGGACAATGGTGCTAGCCTTGGCAGGCCACTCAATTTGGTGAGCTTTGCTGGGCCTAGCTTATGTTGTATAGATATCTTGGTGGAGCCTCGCTATCCACCCTGGCCATCAAGCAACCAAACGCCGGTGAGGTGACTCCAGGGAGCCTGGTCGAGGGGTTGGTCAGAGTTATTTAGGAAATTGTAGGTATTCTACGTCTCTTCTTCATAGAGCTACTACTTCAATGAGGAAACATTGTGAGGTAGGAACAAGAACAGGTCTGCTGCCACGGGAGAGGGGAAGGAAACAGAGAGGGAGAGAAGGGCAGGGGTCACTGGTAGTCACCTTCATTACCTTTTTTGTACTCCAAGGGGGCTCAAGAACAATCTTTGTGGTCACAACCCTTTCTTTGTCTTCACCTTGCTCGACGATGACACTTTTATTCTTTCCTTTTATTCCTCTCTTATTTTCAAAATAAATTATTTTGGACAATACCCTATTTTCCTGAGAAAACAAAATTTTAGAAATTTATAATTACGTAGTATTTTTTATTGAAAGCTACAATATACAATTTCTCTTACCTCAGGATTCTCTTTTATACTGAATTCAATCATTTTCAAATCTTCGACTAAATCACGTCTTCTATAATATAGAAAAAGTATTTTGGCAGTAGACACTCCAAGTTCCAATATTCTCTTCTGCCGCCATCCATTATTGTTAAAACTCCTTACTACACCCTTTGATTTCCTTTCAAGATCTACTAAAAACACAGTACATTTCTAGGATGCATATGGCGAATTTCATCAGGATCTAATTGATAGATATTAAGTTTTGGAATTGGACAATCAAGACCAGCACAGTAGTCCAACGGAAACTGCTCTAATTCTTGATTAGTATACACCTTCTGAATATATTCTCTAGGGCCTGCATAATTGGATTAGCATGGAGATATTAATAACAAACGAAAGCATACAAGTTTGTAAACTTTACAACATCCCTAAGCAAACAAGGGGCTGAGAGCAGTAGTTTCCACAAACAATTACATCGTTTCAGAGCAATAACAATTAAAATTGTTCAGTAGCACTACCTATGCTTATGTGAAAGAAGAAAAAAGGCTGCTAGATGCAGCCTCGTTATTTAGTTAGACAAGCATAAACTAATCAAATAATGGCATGTTAAATAAATTAAAAACAATATTTTTAGATGGTTTAAATAGTGACTAAAATGCAAGTCAATTATAAATGCAATACATATGCTCCATAATATGGTACTTGCACCATTAGTAGAGATAATAATGTGCACTAGCTACAAATATGCATATTCATGCATGCTATACTTCAGTAGACCTATGCATCTAATATATACATATTGACTTCGGATGCATATATACATATTAATTATTTCATACGCTATTCATATTCAGTGTAATTAATTACTTCCTAATTTCTTTATTTGTCATATCAATGTATAAAGGGTCTGTCTCTGTGGCAGGTGACTGATGGTTTGCTTAACCATCAGTCATGTTCTGTGATGTATTTTGTGATGTTCACGTAATATACATGTAATGTTCACGTAGTACATGATGTTCTATAATGTTGTGATGTTCATGTAGTATACATATGATGTTCTATGATGTATTTTGGGATGTTCAAGTTATACACATGTGGTGTTCCGTTATGTTATGTGATGTATTTTAATGTTCTGTGATGTTCTCAGGCGGCTGCTAAAATACATGTGATGTTCTGTGATGTATTTTATAATGTTCTGTGTCGAAATGTCAACGGGGAATTCCCCGTCGGGGGTTACTGCCCCATCCCCGTCCCCGCGGGGGCAAATTTCCCCCGTCCCCGTCCTCGTGAAGGCTCATGGGGAGCACTTCTTCTCCATCCCCGTCCCCGCTCGAGGATTTAATCCCCGCGGGGATCCCCATCCCCGCATCAACTGCACACCCACGCTGCTGCCATCCTGGATCCGCACCTGGACGCGTCGCCGCCGACGAATCCGCACCTGGACTCCTGGAGGCACCATCGGTGGAGCCCATGCAGCCGGATCTGGTGGAGGCGGTGGAGGTCGAGCAACGCCGCCGCCACTTGCTGTATCGGGCGCGTGTGGCCCCCGCTGCTGGATCTGCTCCTCGCGCTGGATTTGCCTCCTCGCCGCAGATTTGCTGCCTCCATTGCCGGTGCGCCCTCCGCACTAGGGCCTCCGCCTCCAGGGGCCTCTGCCGCGCCGTCGACGGGCTCGGGAGGGAGCTGCACCGCAGGAGGGAGATCGAGGGGCGACGAGGCCGCGCCATCGACGGGATCCGGAGGGAGCTGCGCCGCAGGAAGGAGAGGGGTGGCCTTGGGAGGGAGGAGGAGGACACCACCCGCCGGATCCAGGAGGGAGCCTCCCTGCGTCGTCGTCGATGGGCTCGGGAGAGAGCTGTGCGCCTGTGTCGTCGGAGGGAGAGGGGCAGCCTCGGGAGGGAGGGAACGAATGGAAAGGATAAGGTTAGAGTTATAAATTGCCTTATATATGTACACAGGAATTAGGCCTTATCAGATGGGCCTTAAATATTTTGGGTCCCCGCGGGGAACGGGGATGGCCGGATGGGGGCATGTATACCATCCCCGCCCCCGTCATACCCGATGGGGATGATTTTTTCCCCATTTAATTCTCCATGGAGAGAAGATTTGTACCATCCCCGTCCCCTAATGGGTGAATTCCCCGCGGGGAATCGGGAAACGGGGCCCCGTTGACATCTTTAGTTCTGTGATGCATTTTGTGATGTTTCGGTAATATACATGTGATGTTCTGTGAAATTTGACTGACAAGAAAACAAAATATCAGACAACTGTATTTGAGTAAAACTCATGTATAAAACAGCAGGACTGCTGTACGGTAGACCCCTCAAGTTCCTCCTCTAGTGGTCTGTTTGGACGTAGGAATTTCACAAGAATAGTGCAGCAGGAATTTTTTTTTTGTACGTTCCAAATAGGTCCTAGATGGGAGTAGCACTAGCGAGACGATTGTGATGGCGATCCTGTTTGCTGTGCTCTTCCAATGCCTCCTAACCTCAGCACACTCCATGGGTAGTTGAGTACCGCTGGTTAATTTTATACTGCTGCTCTCTTAAATTTTCAAGCATGAAGCCATGAACATGTATATAAGCACCTATTCTCATTCATTCATGCATTTGCATATATTACTATATTTTTGTTGTGTTGTACTTACAGATTTTTGTGTAAAAAAAAACTTGCAGGTGAAAGTG
The DNA here is from genome assembly GCA_904845875.1 of Miscanthus lutarioriparius. Taxonomy (NCBI): domain Eukaryota; kingdom Viridiplantae; phylum Streptophyta; class Magnoliopsida; order Poales; family Poaceae; genus Miscanthus; species Miscanthus lutarioriparius. The sequence goes on from CAJGYO010000012.1 coordinate 3,640,338, forward strand.
ATCATCATCAGCTTCTCGGGGAGGAAGAATTAAACAATGGCATTATTCCGATCAGTTATGGTTTGCCGGAGAAGCAGGATGAGAGTAGTCGTCAGGATACTAGCGGGAGCAAGCTGGTATTTTGCTCGGCGCATGAGATATGCTTCCCGACGTATGAACCGTGCTACTGCTGTGCGCTCATGCCCCCGCATAAGTGCTTCAACACCTATGAATTATGCGCTAAAAACTGCTGCCATCTAGTGTGCCCACCTGCATCACCAACATCAGCACCATCCATGATCAGAGGTTCATGATAGAGATTTGGGCCCGTTTCGCATTTGAAAAAAAAAAGTCGAAACACTCGCTTCGGCTGATTTATGACGAGAGAAAATACTATCCGACTGAAAAAACAAGCTGAAAAGTACGGATTATAAGACAAGCGAAGATCTTGCATGAGTTCAATTTGTAACCAAATTTGATTAATATGAAATAATATGTTGCTATACTTGAATAGAACAAATTTAGTGGGCAATCAATGAGTCTGCACGTCTCCAGCGCGTGAAAGGAGTGTGTGGCCCCGGTGGCAGCCCGACCTTAGTTGGTAGCTTTCCTTAACTTCTGCGAGTGAGAGAATGCGTTATAAATATATAGCCAATTGATTGCATAATTATAGTACATGTCATGCAAAATCTATGTTGAATCTTTCGACTAATACAAGTACATCACAAGAAATTAAGGAAGCATACATGAGCTGTGTCTGTATATATGGTATCATTTGCAACCTGAAACTAAAACGTACCCGCAGTGTCCCGTGTGATCACGTACTGCATGCGTCAGATATTTCCATGTAAGACGGCTATATGCATGCGTGATATATATATATATATATATATATATATATGGTGCATTTTATATACTCCCAGGAGTAGTTACTCCTATAATCAATAAATCACGTCGCGTATATATACATACTTATTTATCAGTTTGAGTATGTTGACATACTAATATTAAGATACTCTAGATCTTTACTATATAAAAAAATTCAAAAGAGCATATATTTTTTAATATATTATATAATACTATGATAGTAATATATAAAATAAATATAATCATATACTCTAAGTATACATACATACTTGTCATACATAATATTTTAGATGATTTAGTGCGATAATATACTCTATCTACGTACACTTTGTTAGGTTATATACGCCCTAAATCTATAGATATAGACATAGGAGTAACCGCTCCTGGATATGTATGCCGTATAGGAGCACCCGCCCACCGATCAACTCCTCGTATCCCCTCTCGTCAGCCCATCTCGAGCATCGGTCAGATGGGGAGCGCCAGCCTGATGAACCTGGCGTTGTTCTTCGTGGTGCTGTTTGGATGCTTCTTGGCATCAGCACATTGTATGTATTATATGTCTAGTACTTCTTTCTTCCCCTTTTCACATAGCTAGCATACATTGATACATATGCATATATGCACTATGGGATACATGAGATTTGCCGAGTGCCACGGGCACTCGGCAAAGCCCCAAACACACTTAGCAAAGTGTTTGCCGAGTGTAACACTGGGCAAATGACACTCGGCAATTTTTTATCGGGAAAGAACTATTTGCCGAGTGTCAAACGTCGAGCACTCGGCAAAGACTATGCCGAGTAAAAAAAAACACTCGGCAAACATTTTTCAAAAAAAATAAAAAAAGTCCCGCCGCCGCCACCACCACCACGCCCCGCCGCCGCCACCACCACCACAGCCTCCGGCCACCACAACCACCAACACCAAAGCCGCCGGGGAAGAAGAAGGGGGAGGGGAGGGGCGCCTGCCGGATCCGCCGCGCCGGGAGAGGGAGGGGGGAGGGCGTCGCCGCGCCGGGAGAGAAGGGCCGCACGCCAGATCCATCCGCCCGCGTCAGGGCCGGATCCGGCCTCCCCGTTGTAAGGTCGAGATGGCGGACTAGAGGGGGGTGAATAGTCCTTTCTAAAATTAATTACGTCGGCTAACCGAAACAAGTGCAGAATTAAAACTATCGGTCTAGCTAAGACTACACCCCTCTATTTATGTTCTCTAGCACCTTCCAAGGATACTAATTAAGCAACAAAGGTGCCGGGCTAGCTAGAGCTCACCTAACCAATTCTAGAAGTAAGGTCACACAAACTTATGCCACTAGTACTTTAAGCAACAAGGGAGCTCCTACACATGCTAGTAAGCAAAAGCACAAAGCCACCTAAGCTCACTAGCAATGCTCAATAATAAGGCAACCAATGCCAAATTAGAGAGCGCAAATACTTAGCTACACAAACTAAGCAATGTGACTAATAAGGTTACACAAACCAAATTAGCCACGCAAGGAAGCTACTTCTATGCTACACAAGCAAGAAGGTAACTAGTGAGCTACACAAGCTTAACTAGATACAAGAGCAACTACACAAGCACAATGTATATGAAAGTAATTACAAGCTTGTGTAACGATGATGCAAACCAACGTGAAGAACAAGGTTGACACGGTGATTTTTCTCCCAAGGTTCACGTGCTTGCCAACACGTTAGTCCCCGTTGTGTCGACCGCTCACTTAGTGGTTCGACGGCTAATTGGCATCACCCGCCAAGCCCGCACGTCGGGCACTGCAAGAACCTATCCCGAAAGTGAGGGTAGCTCAATGACACGCTTTACTAGAGTTGTTCTTCGCGGCTCCCGCGGGGTGAGCACAATGCCCCTCACAAAGCTCTTCTCCGGAGCACCGAACCAGCTTCTTGCGGGCTTCGACGGAGACCACCACCAAGCCATCTAGGAGGTGGCAACCTCCAAGATTAACAAGCACCACCGGCTTACAACTCGATCACCTAGTGCCACTCGATGCAACCTCACGATGCAATCGCACTAGAATCGCTCTCTCACACAATCGAATGATCACTATCAAGTATATGTGAGATGGAGGGCTCCCAAGCACTACTACACAAGCCACCAAGGCTCTAGTGTGCTCAGCTACCGGCCTAAGGCCGACCATGGCTTCTATTTATAACCCCACGAACAAATAGAGACGTTACCCCTTCACTAGGCAAAAGTCGGGACGACCGGACGCTCTGGTCCGATCGACCGGACGCTGGACCTCAGCGTCCGGTCACGTGATACTCGCCATGTGTCCCCTCCTTCAAACGTTGTTCATCCGATCTCAACGGTCATCTGACGACCGGACACAGCAGCTTCAACCGACCGTACGCTGAGCCTCCAGCGTCTGATCATTTCCAGTAAGGTTTCAGAAACAACATTTCACGACCGGACACGTCCGGTCATGCTCGACCGGACGCAGCCAGCATCCGGTCACTCAACAAACCTTCTGAGCGCCCCACGTAATCGTATGTCAGCATTGACCGGACGCACCCTGCCAGCGCGCCCTCTGCTGCCACTGACCGGACACGCCGGTCCAACCGAGACCAGTGTCGGTCACTTACAGTGACCTCCGTCTTTCCTGTCTAGGGCGCCGGTGGCACCGTCGGACTATCCGCACTCTATGGGCGGACACTCCACCGGTGAAGTTTCCCCTTTTGCCTCCATTTCATCACCGAGTTGATCCACATCAACTCCAACTTCACCTCCTTTGTAAATGTGCCAACACCACCAAGTGTACACCACCATGTGTGTGTGTGTTAGCATTTTCACAATCATTTTTCAAAGGATTAGCCACTCAACTTGCCACGCCACTCAATCCTAGTGACGATGCAAAGTTAGATCACTCAGGTGACACTAGATGACCGATGTGCAAACAAGTTTGCCCCTCTTGATAGTATGGCCATCTATCCTAAACCCGGTCATAAACTTCTCTACACACCTATGACCGATGAAATGAAATGCCATAGGTTATACCTTTGCCTTGTGCATTCCATTCCATCTCCTCCAATGTCGATGCAACACATGCACCAACATGATCAACAATGATATGATCCACTTCATATCATCACGTGATCATATTGGTTCATTGATCTTGACTTCACTTGCTATTCACCGTTGCCTTCGTCCATCGGCGCCAAGTCTTGCTTAAGCTTCACCGCCACGTGGTCCATCGCTCCAAAGCCTCCGACTTGCCCTTCACGCTTGCAACCGGTCCATCAAGCCAAGTCTTGTCTTGATCTTCTCCACCTTGATCACATGACTCAATGTCATGTCTCATTTGCAATAAGCTCCTTCATCATCACATGTGTAAGCTTTGCAACATCTCAAGCCATTTTCACCTTCATGGCATATGTTGCTCACACATATGTACCTGTGGACTAATCACCTGTGTATCTCACATAAACACAATTAGTCCACCTAGGTTGTCACTCAATTACCAAAACCATACAAGGACCTTTCAATCTCCCCTTTTTTGGTAATTGATGACAACTCTACAAAGATATGGAAATTAAGCTCTTTTGGATTCATGTTGCTTGTCCAAGCAATTTTACCATGTGAAAATGATTTTGGACAAGTACCACAAACCCGAGATGGTAGTATTAGCTCCCCCTACATATGTGCTAGAGTGTTTGGTTTTAAGTTCGCACATATGCATAGATTGAAAATGTGGGAGAGTAATTACTACCAAATGATGCTAAGGTGTATAGAGTAAACCTTTGAAGTGTGATACCAATCGGAGTTGCACCTTTAAGTTCATCCTTAGCACCATGGTTAGCTAGATATCACCTGGAAATAAAATCACTAGATACCTCGTGAGATCAACATTAAAAGCAAGGTACTAGCATTACTTGAAGAACATACCAAGTGTCTAGCTATCATCCTATGCATGCTAGTTTTCATTTCATCAAATAAATTCTACAACTAGCATACACCACACAAGCATGCATATTGAATTTAAAAACTTCTGCAATGCGAGCAAGCACATGAATATGCACATATCAAATGCAATCAATCAAAGTTCATGAACTTGCTCCCCCTACTTGTGTGCTTCTCTTGTCCAAGAATTTTGATCCATCTCTTTTCTTCAATGTTGCTCCCTATTTGTCCATGTCCATATCCAACCTCTACTTCTTTGTTTCTATCTCTCCCAAAGCTTTCATATCTTATCTCTCCTGCTTGTACAATCTCAATCTTAAAGCTTTCATATGTTTGTACAATCTCTCCCCCTTTGTCATCAATTTCCATAAAAGGTGTGCTTCTCATTGATGCAAAGGTATGTATTTGGGATAGATGGTTGAGGCTTGAATCTTGCATTTTTTATGGACATCACTTGATTGTTAAATTGACACCACTTGTAGATACCACCTGTAACTTGTACCACTTGTATCTTGTGTAGGGCTTCTTGAGATACCACACATAGGATCTTTGATCTTGATATCAATTTGTGGGACACCTCCCCCTATGTGATAGCATGGGTCATCCATTTGATACACTTGAGCTCTTGTAGGTGAGGGATGCATTCTTCATTTGATGATCACTTAAAGTTGAGGATCACTTGTGGAACCATCGTCTTGCATGATTGATACCATGTGTAGATATGATATCACTTGAAAGAATCTTCTAGTATGGAATCACTTGTTGAATTTATCAATAAAAATCATTTCTTGAACATTTGCTATCTTCATGAGTACCACTTACAGGATATTGCTTGTGGGTTGATCTAGACATTACTTGTGAATTCTTGATGAAATACTTGAGTCTAGATACCACTTAGAACAAACAAACTATATATCAATTTGTATTGTTGTCTTGTGCTTGTACTCTTATTACTTATCATGAGCTTCTAAATTGACATGAACTAAATTGATTTGCCTAAGCTTCCAAGTCCGGTTTAAACCAATGACAAGCTTCTTCACACCTCTTGCAAGGGTTATCTTTCCAATGTTGTACTTCAAATTAAATCAAGTACTTGGGTTCACTAGCTCATGAACAAATTCATATACTAACCACTAGATCAAGTAATTATTCAAGCAATAGTGGTAGGTTATGAATTTAAACATTTTATTTGATATGCATGATCGTATGAAACATGTACTATATGCACTAACCGCATTCTAGTGAGGGATGAAATGATCATGCACATTACAATGATACCTTTGCTATGTTGGAGTAGAGGATAGTCACACAGATTCCAATTTATTACTCCAATAGCAATGTGAAGTCCAATTATAAGTTTGGTGAAGACCAATAGATACCATTTTGAATTCCATTCTTCACCCATATGAAATGAATACCACTTATGATCAAGTGCACTTTCTTGTTGTGGTTGGCTTGCTTTATCTTTTGATCAATGCTTTCATGAGAGAACTATTTGGAATACCACTTGAAATAATATGATTAGCTCTCTTTTGGATGTTGCTTGCTTTTCTTAATCAACCCTTTTGATTGTGTCAACTAAGCATCTCAAATGTTTCTCGAATCACCACTTCCATGTTAGCCTTTCAAGTACCACATCTGGTTCACCTACACATAGGCGGCAAGCCCCTACACTAGGTAAAAGTGACCTCTTTCCAAAAAGAACCATTCTTGATACTCACTTGAAATACCTTGATTGATTGATCTAAGTGATGGACTTAACTTGATGAGTAACCTTGATTCCTTCTTTAAGTCCTTTTCTTTCTACTTGTTTAGGTCCTTTTCTTTCTACCAAATGATCTCCAATCATATCTAGAACTTAAACTTCATTTTCAACTTGAGTTTGATCTTGATCTTCATCTTGAGTACCAAAAGTGTGCCAAGAACACTCCACAATCAAATGGCCTTGTACTATTTGTCATGCTTCTAGATCATCTCAAAACCAAACTTAGGTGCCTTAATTACTTATAAACATGTTTTCAACTTGAGGACCTTTCAATCAAAGTGACTCTAGATCAATCCAACATTTGACACTTTTCTGACAGATTTTGTACCCTTCAAAGGAATAAGCATATTTCCTAAAGTACAAATCCAAATACCACGAAATTTGGTGGAGATGTGCTTTACTAAGTTATCTAGCAGCTGTAAAAATTTGAGCTTCATTTGACTTCTATATTGCTACCAGATTTCAATTCTTCCACCACTGCTACATGCCGAAAACTGCTGCACTATAGCTGACAAGTTTCACTCCAAGACTAAGGCATCTCTTATCCAATTCTCATGAAATTTGTACAGCACCTTATACCATAAGTCTAGAGCATGTACACCAATTTTTATGCCAATCCAATAAGTTTTGATCACCCAAACATGGCTAAGATCACAGCTAGCTCAGATTTTGCAATATAGGATAGATTTCAACAATTAAGCTATACTTCATCAAATATGAATCAAACTTGAAACTAACTTGTTTGAATATATCCATAACATATATCCATTCAAATCACTTACTAAAAGTCATCTCATGAATTTATCCAACACAAATCAATCCAAACTTAATTACTAATCAAATTATCCATTCAAACATCTTATAGCAAGCAACATTGCATATTTATCCAATTCAATCAACTTATATGCACCCATATGAAATGATCAACAAGAGATATACTTTGGTTAGCTCATGATCATCCAACTTGCAAGCTTCGACTCAATTATTTGTAAACCATCAAATATATCCAATGAATCACCAACAACTTGAATTTAACACTTGTATGTTGTAGCACATTTAGACTTCACTCAATTTGTCATGGCATTGGGATAATGATCATCACTTAGCAATACTTGGCTCAACTACATGATCAACAAGATGAATATCATTTGAACCAAGCCTCCAATGCCGATGGTACCTACAAACAATCATCCACTTTTTGATGGTACCCAAACAACTTTGGGTTCTCTCAAGTTAGAAGCAACATACTTAGGCATAGCCTTAGTATGAGTAGCGGGATGTTTTGCAATAGCAACCATAGAGGTACCATTATCATCCTTCCTAAGCATAGAATCATCATTAATTGAAATAGGCTTAGGGGTATTACCTAGGGGACATGAATGTGCCATGTGTCCCCTTTCCCGGCATGACTAGCACTTTCTCTTTTCTTGAGCCTTTTCTTCCTTGCTCATGTTGTGCTTCTCATTGCCTTGCTTCTCCTTGTTTGCTTGAGCCTTCTTCTCAAGCTTGTTTGCACAACTCGAAGCTAGGTGGCCCAATGTGTCACAACTATAGCATCTCATGTGAGCAATCTTCTCCATTTTCTCTTCTTTGTTCTTGCTCACTTGCTTTGCATCTTGATTCATCCTTGCACGCATTGCTCTTTCTCTTGCTTTTCCACCCCTTCTAGTTTTCTTCTTCTTTATCATCAAATCACCACCATCTTCATGATTGATCTTGATTTTCTCTTGGGGTGTCTTCTCTTGCTTAACTTGTGGCTTTGGTTCAGGCTTCACTTGTTGCTTCACCAATTCCTTGGTTGGGCACATTGAGGTAAGATGACCCCAAGTGCGGCACTTGAAGCACTTCACATGCCTTAGTTTCTCTTCTCCTTTCTTCAACTTGAGCTTTTCTTCATTGGGGGCAACCATTTATAAGATGTCCCACTTCATGGCACTTGAAGCACATGAAATGAGAGAGCTTCTCTTGTTCTTGCTTCTTCATCTCTCTTTCATATCTTCTCTTGCCCCATCTTTTTCCCTTGATCTTACTCTTGTTGAAACCAATGCCACTTATGTCATTGTGGCTTTTTTGATGATTGACTTTGCTAGTCTTGAAGCCGAGTCCACTCTTGTCACCAACGTTTTTTTGAGTCTTCAACATGTGCTCAAAGGTGACTTGAGAGTTGTAGCACCTCTCTAACTTGTTGCTCAATTTCTTCACTTGTTCATTGAGCTCATTGTTCTCCTTCAAAAGGTTAGTCTCACAAGATATAGAAGTAGAACAAGCATCTATATATGAAGAGCATGGCATATCTAATAAATCATCACATGAGTGGATACATGCTTCTTGCCTGCATCACAAGGGTTAGCAACAATTTATGATTGGTCAATTGACCCATGTGATGAGCTCTCATTATTTTTCAGTTTCTTTGTAAACATTTTAATGAGAGAAGCATGTTGTTCTAATAATTCATCATGAGATGCAAGTAGTGTCTCATGATTCAATTTTAGCTCATCATGTGAAGATTTATAAGCATCAAGTAATTTCTTACGTTCTTCACAAGAGTTCTTTAGAAATGAGTTTTCATTTTCTAATTTCAATGTTTTAGCTTTCTCATTTTCTAAAGACATGGTCATGCTAGCAAGTCTACTAACAAGCTCATCATATGAATCAACATGATCAACCACATTATCATTTGATACCTTGGTGTCACCTTGTGACATAAAACAATGTGGTGTAGTTGGAGAGCTTATAGTAGCATCATCATCACAGCTTGAGCATGAACCAACATCACCATCAAATGTGCATGGGGTAGCATCATCACTTGCAACACTTGTGGCATCATCATCAACCTTGTCAAGTAAACTTGTAGTGGATCGATCATCATCATTATCACTTGACGATGAGGTGGAGCAATCTTTCACAATCACCAAATTGTGATCATGCTCGACACACTCATGCACCTCCTTCTTAGACTCATCCTCCTTGAATTTGCCATCATCCCATGTGGAGGAATCACCAAAGGTTTTTTTTATGGACTCCCATATCTCACGAGCGGTTCCCTTGATGTTTACTTGTTTCATCAAATCAAAGCTCAAAGCATCCATTAGATAACAACAAGCGTGTGCATCAAATTCATAGAGAACTCTTTGAGCTTTGGTGAGATTTCTATGATCCAAGACATGGGTGAGGCCGCTAGTAACAACCCAACAAAATTTAGGTCCCTTTGCATGAAAATGATCAAGCATGTGATTTTTCCAAAGTGCAAAGTTTGTGCCATAAAAAATGTGTCTCACAAATATCTAGCCCATTTGACGCCATCCTCTCGGGTCGGTGAAGACCACAAACGAGAGACCGGGCTCTGATACCACTTGTAAGGTCGAGATGGCGGACTAGAGGGGGGGGGGGTAAATAGTCATTTCTAAAATTAATCACGTCGGCTAACTGAAACAAGTGCGGAATTAAAACTATCGGTCTAGCCAAGACTACACCCCCTCTATTTATGTTCTCTAGCACCTTCCAAGGATACTAATTAAGCAACAAAGGTGCCGGGCTAGCTAGAGCTCACCTAACCAATTCTAGAAGTAAGGTCACACAAACTTATGCCACTAATACTTTAAGCAACAATGGAGCTCCTACACATGCTAGTAAGCAAAAGCACAAAGCCACCTAAGCTCACTAGCAATGCTCAATAATAAGGCAACCAATGCCAAATTAAAGAGCGCAAATACTTAGCTACACAAACTAAGTAATGTGACTAACAAGGTTACATAAACCAAATTAGCCACGCAAGGAAGCTACTTCTATGCTACACAAGCAAGAAGGTAACTAGTGAGCTACACAAGCTTAACTAGATACAAGAGCAACTACACAAGCACAATGTAAATGAAAGTAATTACAAGCTTGTGTAACAAGGATGCAAACCAACGGGAAGAACAAGGTTGACACGGTGATTTTTTTCTCCCGAGGTTCATGTGCTTGCCAACACACTAGTCCTCGTTGTGTCGACCGCTCACTTGGTGGTTCAGCGGCTAATTGGCATCACCCGCCAAGCCCGCACGTTGGGCACCGCAAGAACCTATCCCGAAAGTGAGGGTAGATCAATGACACGCTTTACTAGAGTTGCTCTTCACGGCTCCCGCGGGGCGAGCACAATGCCCCTCACAAAGCTCTTCTCCGGAGCACCGCACAAGCTTCTTGCGGGCTTCGATGGAGACCACCACCAAGCCGTCTAGGAGGTGGCAACCTCTAAGAGTAACAAGCACCACCGGCTTGCAACTCGATCACCTAGTGCCACTCGATGCAATCTCACGATGCAATCGCACTAGAATCGCTCTCTCACACAATCGAATGATCACTATCAAGTATATGTGAGATGAAGAGATCCCAAGCACTACTACACAAGCCACCAAGGCTCTAGTGTGCTCAGCTACTGGCCCAAGGCCGACCATGGCTTCTATTTATAACCCCACGAACAAATAGAGCAGTTACCCCTTCACTGGGCAAAAGTCGGGACGACCGGACGCTGGACCTCAGCGTCCGGTCACGTGATACTCGCCACGTGTCCCCTCCTTCAAACGATGTTCATCCGATCTCAACGGTCATCTGACAACCGGACGTAGCAGCTTCAACCGACCGGACGCTAAGCCTCCAGCGTCCGGTCATTTCCAGTAAGGTTTCAGAAACAACATTTCACGACCAGACGCGTCCGGTCATGCTCGACTGGACGCAGCCAGCATCCGGTCACTCAACGACCCTTCTGAGCGCCCCACGTCAGCGTACGTCAGCATTGACCGGATGCACCCTGCCAGCGTCTGGTCGAAGACCGAAATGCACGCTCTCTGCTGCCACTGACCGGACGCGCCGGTCCAACCGAGACCAGCGTCCGGTCACTTACAGTGACCTTCGTCTTTTCTGTCTCGGGCGCCGGTGGCACCATCGGACTATCCGCACTCTACGGGCGGACACTCCGCCGGTGAAGTTTCTCCTTTTGCCTCCGTTTCATCGCCGAGTTGATCCACATCAACTCCAACTTCACCTCCTTTGTAAATGTGCCAACACCACCATGTGTATGTGTGTTAGCATTTTCATAATCATTTTTTAAAGGATTAGCCACTCAACTTACCACGCCACTCAATCCTAGCGACGATGCAAAATTAGATCACTCGGGTGGCACTAGATGACCGATATGCAAACAAGTTTACCCCTCTTGATAATACGGCCATCTATTCTAAACCCGGTCATAAACTTCTCTACACACCTATGATCGGTGAAATGAAATGCCCTAGGTTATACCTTTGCTTTGCGCATTCCATTCCATCTCCTCCAATGCCGATGCAACACATGCACCAACATGATCAATAATGATATGATCCACTTCATATCATCACGTGATCATATTGGTTCATTGATCTTGACTTCACTTGCTCTTCACCGTTGCCTTCGTCCATCGGCGCCAAGTCTGGGGAGGGAGGAGGAGAGAGAGGGAGGGGAGGAGGCGGCCGTGAAGGGCCCCCTGGAGGGAGGGGAGGGGCGCGCCGGTGGGCGGATCTGAGGAGGAGGGAGGAGGGAGGGGGCACGAGAGAGGAGGGAGGGCCACGCCGGAGAGGGATAGGGAGGGAGGGCGCACCAAGTGGGCGGATCTAAGGAGGAGGAGGAGGGAGGGGCGCCGTGGGCGGATCTCGAGGAGGAGGAGGAGGGAGGGGGTGCAGAGAGGGAGAGGAGGGGAGAGGAAGGCCGTGGGCGGATTTGAGGAGGAGGAGAGGAGGAGGGGCGCACTGAGAGAGGGAGAGGGAGGGAGGGAGGCCAAGCGGGCGGATCTCGAGGAGGAGGGAGGAGGGAGGGGGTGCTGAGAGGGAGAGGAGAGGGAGGGGAGGGGGCGGATCTCGAGGAGGGGCGCGCCAAGAGGGAGGGGAGGAGGCGTTGGCGGCGGATCTAAGGAGGAGGTAGGAGAGGAAGGAGGGGAGGGAAGGGAGGGGGCGCGGAGAAGGGAGGGGGCAAGTGTGTCGAAAAAATGGAGGAGGAGGGAGGAGGGGGCCCACTGGGGAAGAATGGGGTGGGGAGGGCGGCCACGGGAAGAAGAATAGGGAGGGGTGGGGCGCCCGCGGGAATTAACGATGTTTTTTTCCTTCGCCGAGTGTCTTAGATATGGGCACTCGGCAACAATTTTTTTTTATTTTTTTTCTTCTCCTTCTTTCGTAGAAAAATGATTTTTTGTCTTTTGCCGAGTGTCCTAGATCTGGGCACTCGGCAAAGTTTTTTTTTATTTTTTTCTTCTCCTTCTTTCCTAAAAAAATAATTTTTGGTCCTTTGCCGAGTGTCCTAGATCTGGGCACTCGGCAAAGTTTTTTTTTTATTTTTCTTCTCCTTATTTCCCAGAAAAATGATTTTTGGTCCTTTGCCGAGTGCAAAAAATAAAACACTCGGCAAACCCCCTCTTTGCCGAGTGTTTTTTTTTACACTCGGCGAACCTTCTATTTGCCGAGTATTTTTTTTTTGCTGAGGTTTTTTAGCGCAGCACTCGGCAAAGAACATGTTCGCCGAGTGCTCGAGGAAAAACACTCGGCAAATTTGACGTTTTCGGTAGTGATGCACACACTACAAGATTTAATCTTCATGATTCTCTTTCGACAATTAGCCTATAGCTATATGTCTGATCAATGGTTGACCGGTTCATTGTGATCACACAAATTATGAGTTCTTATGCTTTAAGAAAAACTTTAGGTCACAAGTTTAGAAGCTGAGTCTGGCCAAAGAACACTTGATTATAAAAACGAGCAGCTTTATATACATACGAGTACGTTTAGTTCCCTCTTGTTTTATTTACCATGCATGACTATAGATATATGCTTTGGATCATTGGATGTATTTTTTGCAAAATCTATTTTCACCTCAAACTTGCACGGTAGTCTGATTTTCAATCTGAAACTATGAAAAAGGGTAACAAACACCTTCTAATTATAAAAAAAACGAACAAATTTGGCCATTGTGCTGGTTTTAGAGGTGATTTTCTATTTTGTAAAAACAATAAAAATCTAACTTGCTGTCTAAAAAATTTGTAGATAGTTGATTTTAAATCAGAAAAATATGAAACTAGTACCAATTTTTTTATAAAATGTTCTATACTTGTTTATTTATATATATATATATATATATATATATATATATATATATATATAATTGGTTTATTTCATTTCTATAGTTTATTGCTCGTAGTTGCACTTAATATTTATTAAGAACAAGTAAGATCTGAATAAATCTAAATATAGCACTAACAGATAGGTGACATTAATGTTTAGAAGAAAATTGGAACTAGTTTCATATTTTTATGGCTTAAAATAGATTAATTATGAATTTCTAGAGAGACCAAATAAGAATTCTATTATTATTAGAAAATAGAAAATCACCTTTAAAACTAGTCAGGTGACAAAATTTATCCGCTTTCAAAAGTTGGAGGGTGTGTTTCACCTGGTCTCATAGTTTAAGATTGAAAATCAAACTATTGCGCAAGTTTGAGGTTGAAAATTTGACTTTATCCTTCTTCTTTTTTGCACTTTTCCTATATTTTAGGTGTCTGAATTTTAAGATGATTTCATGCAACACTTTTGTACGTGTAACTAATATAAGTAAATTATTACTTTTGTGAATTTGTCTTTGTGTCATAGCATATTAAATTTTGTCATCGTCTTCCTATATAAAATAATTGTAAATCGTTAATTGTCTTTATGCCAACACAAATCAGATTTTGCCGGGTTTGTGGTTTTGTGTAACGGGTTGTTTTATTCTCAGTTCTGAAAATTGCAGATTGCATTTACAGAAATTGCAATTAACAAAATATGCAATTTTAGTATAAAATATATTCACTAATCGTCGCCTAAAAAAAACTAAAATTCAGGCACATGAATTTTAGCAGTTCCTTTTTTTTGATACATGCATTCCCCAGCATGTAGTAGGCACAGATCCGGCCGGTGGTACACAGCCAGTTTCGAGGAATATGCTCTCTGTTGTTGGAACTAACAAAAATTTATATACCTGCAGGTGAGAGAGGTCACCGGCTACTTGGTTGGGACGAGGGTTCAAGAAACTACACTGGTGATGCAGCAAACTATGATCACAGTAGTAGCAAGGTTGCTACGATATTTTTGTATTGAGAATGAATGCGTACATATTGGCAAGTGCTACTGGTGTGAGGCAAACCCGGAGGATGGTTGGTGCTATGCAACTCGGGAACTGTGCAGGGAACATTGCATGCCCGCATCCGCCGCCAGCAGAGGTTCGGGCTCTGCGCCGCTCGCCGTCGTCCATCAGCAGCGTGCCAACATCGTCGACTCCGGCTAGCAGTTAATCGCATTTTGCTAGCGAATAATATGCTTTGTGGGATCAGTTTGAAACAAAGTTAATTTAAATTTTCCATGGTTTTGTTTACATATCTCCTTCACTTTATATAATCAGTATACAATTTTTACAAGAACTCCCGAAGGAGATGCCATTGCGGGCTTCAACATTAGATTTGAGGGTCACAAATTTGCGTAACGAGCCTTCTGCTTGCCACGTACTCGCGTCTTGAAGTAACTCTAATAGCAAATTCACTGCCAAATCAATGTTGAAGGTTCACAGAATGGCATTGACTGATCATCATGTCCAGCTAAATTTACATCACATATATAGATGTCAGACTACAAAGCAAGTCCAGCTCCTAGATGTATATGAGTTTAGAGTAGCATGTCAGACTACATAAAGGAGAGAGGCCTCTGCACTATCTAGTTCATACTAATTTACCAATAACTACATACTAATTTCACCAAACATACTAAAGCTTACTAAATGAGAGCCTTCACACGAGAAGTTTGCTGTATCTAAGCTACCTTGACCGGTTCATTTCAAATCAGCATTGTCGGCAGTTTCTGTAGTGAGAACCACAGGCACCATTTCCAGCATGCATTGGATGACTCTGTACCCTACAAGTTAAGGATACAGAACGCATAAGGGTCAATGGTTGAAAAGTGCAGTCTCAATTATTGGTAAAATCATTCAGATGTACGTTTTTCATGAGGGCTACAAGCACACAATCATTCATTTGCAGAAAAATGTCATGGAACATTAAAATTCAGGAAACTAACTTTGTTGCATCATGACTATATATATGAGAGCTATGCTTCCATAATGCCATGACCATTCATATTGCCATAGTCTTGAATTCTTGATGCAATTGCAATTCCTTAACCAAATTCTAATACTTAATGTAATATGCCTCATTGAAGCACTGTGCATTGCATAAATGACATGGCTACGACAAAGGCATCGACACCAGTGCATTACTAGATCAAACAAACAATAGCATACTAGTATATATATAAAGAAAAATCATAGCGACATAAATTTTGGAATGGAAGGAAAATTTTCCTGTGATTTACCTAGCCCTAGTTGTGGCCATGAGCGGGGGCAGGGGCAGGAGGTTGGACGTGCCGAGAAGACTGGAGATAGAACAGAAGCAAAGCGATGGTGTAGCTGAAGACCCACGCCAGCAAGCCCAGCATGGCTGCCTCCTTGTACCACCTACATGGCTGTGGTTGCATTAACATGCACAAGCCTGTGTCTTTGTCCACGAACACCTCGACAGCCAGCGTGGAAGAGCTGGCAGCTAAAACCAAGATTGAAACAATCTGCAAATTAACAATTTTAGTTTTTTTAGTTGAATATTCAGGATTTATGCTGTCGCCAACAAGTCTAGGAGCATTATTTTACATACCCACTCAAATATGATTATCAGTGTGGAGGCAAGGTTTCCAGGGGGTGGCATGTGGAAGAAAATAATTGCAACATCGTGCAACAACCTTCTTACGCAGCAAGGAAGCTGGATGGTCAAGACAACCATAAGAAACCTGAAAGAAAATAAAATAAACACATTAATCAAATATATAAAACAATACTATTCCTATAATATAGCTTAATGACATTAAATTACTCATCACCTTTTATAAGCTTCAGAGTATATTAATGCATCTTTAAGCAAACAGAGCATCAAGCAAATAGGATCTATAATTCATGGTATTCGATATCTATAGATGATCTACCATTTACAGTAGTAAACAAATTATAAGTTCCGACAATTAGCAGATACAACAGTTTTTAAGGATCTAAGTGTGAAGAAAAAAAAACAGACCAAATCATTTCTTTTCTTTTCTTTTCTTTTTTGAGGCAAGACAAAATCATTTCATTATGAACAAAGAAGAACACTATATGTTTTGAGTATGGTAAAAATTAATGCATCACAGTTTTATGCATAAAACCATATAAAAGTACAAAGCATGAAACAGCATTTTATATCCTGAGAAGAAAATTTTGAAAAAGAAAAACACCAGATAATGTGGTGATGTTAGTTTGCAAACCTTTTACAAAGGAAGTGAACAAGAGAGACGGGAATGAAGTGGACTACTTGAAACTTGAGAAAGCCATTCAGAACCGCCATCACTTTTCTAGTAAGATATATGTGGGACGTAATTAATTATTGCTCTCTGTTTGGGCCATTTTGTTTGCAGATAATCAGTTAAAGATGAGATGGTTGTGTTGCATATAGAACAATGTATAGTGGTTCATATTTTGATGTGGCTAAACAGAAAGGCAGCGATTGTAGTAAATACTGAAGGATAGAATGGAGAATTTGGTTACCTGAACACGTTGTAGTTCATAGCTACGGGTGCTGCAGCCATACGTGCAAGTGAAGCACAGCACAGCACGAGCGTAGCAACTCTGCATGTCAACAGAGAAGCAACAACCAAGGTCGTCTTCTTATACAATGCATGAATAATGAATAAAGTGTTAGCTAATCACATCAATAATTCTATATAAAAGGGAAATTCTTCGCTTCCAATAATTTAATTTGAGAATACAACCCATAACAACTATGTATCTAAACATTTTGTTCGCACTCAAATCTGGCGGTCACGCAAATTGCACACACCGAAGGGTCCTGTGCATTGCTCCTAGCACACCAGACTGTCTAGTCTAGTTGAAGTCAGAGATGGGTTTAACTTTCATGTTTGATTTGAGTCCTGTCGGTGTTTCGTACAAGCACCGGCAAGTGAATTTATAGTAATGCGCATTAGGCTCGGATGATGCGCTAAAGGACACAGGATTTATACTGGTTCGGGCGAAACGTCCCTACGTCCAGTTTGTTGCTGCTTGTGTTATTAGCACCGTAACGATCTGTAGTAAGGGATACAAACTGCCGAGAGAGGGACTGGTCCCAAGTCTCTGATCGAAGGATTGAAAGGTGGTCAAGAGCTTCGTCGCTGCTTGAATGTGTGTGAGTGCGTTCTATTGTTTTGTCCTCCTTTTTCTTCCGTCCCTTGATGGAAGAAGCGCATCCCCTTTTATAGACGAAGGGGCCGGCTTTACAAGGGTAAGGGCTCCAGGACGCGTACTCTACTTAGTCTTGTGGCTCACGTCTACCTGGTCAGGTCCTCCACTCTGATGAGTGCGAAGGAAGATAAGTGTTTACAATGTTGTCGATGTCTCTGTAGGATGTCAGGTTAGTCACAGAATGCTGCCCTGCGCAGGGTATGGGCTGCAGTACAGTGGTTTTGACTTATGAGCCTCCCCCAGCCTTGCTCCGCACGCCTTCAGGTTCTCATGAGTCCTCGTTGGGAGAATGCGGGGTCGGGGTCCGGTGTAACGCCGTGGTCAAGGCCTTCTGACTGGGAGGACCTGAGGGGTCGGGAAGCGGCGCGCGCCCTCGGGTCCACCGTGTGGTGACGGAATACCCATCGTTCGTGGAGATAGCAAATCCTTTCTGGAGCGTAGCGGTTGTCGATATCTTCGCCGGGTTCCGTGTCCCAGAGTCAAGGCGGCGCCTACAACTCTACTGGTGAGGTGCACGCACTGTAATACCTTTTGGGCTCTGCGGCGCCCGGAAGGGTCTAAAGCTTCAGTCCTGTCGTTCCCTGGCAGTCCTTTTCCTGCCAGGGCGTAGGGTATGGTCGTTGGAGCCATGGTTGACCCGAACGTCTTGTCTCGTCCTGTACCCATTATTATGAGGGATAGATATCGATCAGGACGAGGCTCGTTCTGGGCCGTCGGGTGAGGCTGACCCCGCCCCTCCGGGGTCGGGCGAGACGGAATCCATCCCTCAGCCCTCGGGCGAGACCGAGCCCGCCCTCAAGGCGTCGGGCGAGGCGGAGTTTATCCCTCTGCCCTCGGGCGAGACCGAGCCCGCCCTATAGGCGTCGGGCGAGACGGAGATTAGCCTTGAGCTTTTGGGGCGAGGCAGGGTTATCCTACAAAGGTGTCGGGTAAGGCTGACCCGCCCCTCCGGGGTCGGGCGAGACGGAATTCATTCCTCGGCCCTCGGGCGAGACCGAGCCCGCCCTCAAGGCGTCAAGGCGGCGGAACCAAACTCCTGTTACTCGAACAAGGGATGACATGGAGCCCTTATGCATCTAGAAGTTTTTCACGTTCGGTGGTCATCGGTTCCACCTTCTCGGGTACCCTGGTATTAGATCCCCGACAGTAGCCCCGAGACTCGTGTGATTCGGGTAGAACCACCTGGAGGGTGTTTTTCCAGTGGGTCGTGGCGCCCCTGTTTCATCGGGATCGATTCGGGGCCGCCCTCACCGGGTGCTTCGCCCTTGGTGACGGATTGTTCGTGGATTCCTTCTTAGTTGGGCCGGCCGGTGAGAGTTTGGGCCCTAGGTGGGCCAAAGAGAAAAGAAACGGGCCTTTGTGGCTTGTGCTTCCCGGTGGGTGGAGAGTCCGATTAAGCTTGGGGAAGGCTAACCGTCCGCCGAGATTTTTGGGATGAGAGGATAGGGATCGGCTTGGCGTGTCCCCCGGACGTGACGCGTGGCGTCGCGTGGCGTGAACCCGGAGATCGAGGCGGACGGTTGCCCTTCTCGCGTCCGTCGCCTCCTATAAAACGCTGGGTTCGCCCCTGTGGTCCCGTGTTTCACTCCCCTTTCTTTGCGTTACAAACATGCGCGCCAATCTTCCCAGCCTCTTGCGCCCGCATCGCCACCGTCGACCGGCCTGTGTTTGTGTTTCGGCCACCGTTAAGCTCGCGCCTGCCCTTCCCCCCTCCTGTTTCAATGGAGTTGTGGGGCAGATCAAGCATCACTTCCGGCGGCCCGAGAGGGCCTCGTCCGCCGTGGCCTTCTCCGCCCACTATCCGCCCGTCAGAGTGGTTACTCCCCGGCGACGAGGGTGAGCCGGTGCCGCTTCAAGGGTATGTCGTCTCCTTTGCCATCTTCCATGAGCGGGATTCGGGGTACCAGCGCATAGATTTCTTCGGGGTTATTAGATTTCTATGAGGTAGAGCTGCGACATCTCACTCCCAATGGGATTCAAAGATATGGCGGCGTTCGTTGCCTGCAGGCGAGGGTTTCTGGGATCGATCCCCATTTTGATCTGTGGCGGTATTTCTTTAGCGTTAGTCTGTCAAGAGGAAGATTGGGGGAAAGAAGTGGACGCTACCGATGGGGTGTGCGGCATTCACCGCGCCATACCCGATCGAAGGGTTACCCGTACATGCGCCCGACTACATCCAACAAGGGATGGCATTCGCAATGGTTTTATGTTAGGGATGATGTGAGTGCCACCCACGAAGTACACCGGACGTCTTATTGTGGGTGCTCCGGCGTCGTGGGTGGGCGCCCAGACTAAAGACAAGAAGCACATCTCCGACCTTCTCTCCGCCTCCATGCCACGAAGGGTCCGGGGTGTAAAGGGTCGGGGATTATCGGTGCCTACCACGCGAGGAGGGTGGCGCCACTGATGGCGCGTGTGCTTCCCCTGCACCGGATGACGCCAGGGATATCGTTCGAGGGGACGGTGCTCGTTGACGAGGCGCTCCCTTATTCGGAAGTGGCGCAGCGTATCAAGGAGGCGACGGAGCCGACGAAGGATTCCGCCGGCAGGGTCCTCGACATCGTGTATCCGGTGCCGGGCATCCTCCAATGCGGCCGAGTCCAGGTTCTTGAATTCGTAAGCCCCTTCTCCCGCATTCTTTTCTTTTTCCTGAATCTCCCTCTTTAACACTTGCTTCGTAATGTTGGGGCTAGCCGAGGGGCTAGTCTTCAAGGATAGCCCCAGCCCCCGCCGAAGGACAAGGTTGTGGCGGCGGCGAATCGACTTCATGGCCGAAAGCGGGACAAGGAGGCAAAGGAGGAGATGAAGAAGGCTTAAACGATCAAGCAGGAGGCACGGGATCGGGAGAGGACGTGAGTAGTGAGGATGACGATGATGATGATGATGATGACGGCGGCGACACGAGGTAGCCGTCGACGTGGATTGGGGAGGCGTCTGGAGGATGAGGAGACGCCGACAAGTGGCCACCCACCCGTGTAGGGGCCCTTCGCTTTCACGCGGAGGGAAGTGAATCGATGAGGTCGGTGGAGGCGGTGAGTCCGCCTCCAGACGACGGCGTGCGGCCGAGGACCGGTGGATGGGGAAGGGCGAATTTGTCGCCGCCATCCCCGAGGCGACGATGAAGGGGAGCAGCTCCGTGCTTTGCACCCGTGAGACGATGGGGGGACGGCTCGGTGCCGCGCCCGGACGAGACGATGGAGAGGAGCGACTCGGGCCGTGCCCGACGAGATGGACCCCCGCCCGGAGCGGGGGTAGGCATGAAACGGTCCCGCCCAGATGAGCGAGGCAGGGTCCGGGATCCATCCCCAAAACGCTTCGCCGCCGAGGACGCCAACGTAGGCTGTTGATTCCTCTGTTTTCATCCTTTTTCCCTTTTTATTTTGACTTAATGGTTATTACCTTTTTGCGGAGTTCTTGCGGACGGGTCACCCCCAAATTTGGCGCCCAAGAAGAGTCTCGCCCTTCAAGTGGGACAGACGGCGCGTCGCTGGAGCCACCCCTGTTTGGGCAGGAGTGGTGCGATGTCGGGGCGCGTTGGCGAACCGACGGCGTCCAAGGTGGCTCCACACCCGTGGAGGTTATCGAAGCGAAGCGGTCTCTTCCATGGCGGGCGTGGAACAACCCGGCCGAGAGACCGCATACCGCCGGTGACGGTGGTCGGATCGCTGCGTAAGCGAGATCAGCAGACGCGGTCGTCGTGGCGGCACCCGGCGTGGTGCGATCCGCGTCGCCGAGTTCCCATGTGGATCCACCGTGGCGCTCAAGCGGCCCAGACGGAGGGTCCAATGGAGGGTCCTCGAGGCGGCGGTGGTGCCAAGACAGGTCAGGAGGAGCCGCCACCGGCCCCTTTGTCGGGAGGGAAGCTGCTCCCCTGCGGCTGGGAGAGCCGCCGCTCCGGTGGATGGATGCTCAGACCCGACGTCGGCTCTTTTCTCGCTCGATGATCATTCCGAGAGCATGGAGCGGGAGGGTCTTGACATCGGGATCTCGACCATGCTGAACGCCCTGGACCAGGCCAGAGGAGCCCTCCGTGAGATCGTTATCCCTACCACTCAGGTATTTTCTGGACTTTCTTCTTTCTTCATGTGTTTTTGTGTTCTCGTATTCCTGATATCAGCCTTCTTCCTCCTCAGACTCTTGTTGCTCGTGAGCAGGATAAATCCCAATTCCTCCATGAATGTAAGGCGGAGAGGATCGCCTTCCAGGAGGGCCATTGCGGCGAGCTTGGCCTTGACCTGCTACTGTTCGAGAGCGGGAGGCCCAGCGCGTCAGATGCGGAGGAGGCGCCACGGAATGTTCGAGGACACTGTCGGGCGAGGTCTAAGCCGGATGGAGAGGAGATTGCCAGACTCAAAAAAGAGCGAGACGAGCTGCTGCAGAGGAATGCCGCGGCCAATGAGAAGGCCAGCGAAGTCCTGAAGGAGCTGGAGATGGAGCGGGACCTCCGGCGGAAGGCCGAGAGTAGGGCCACAGCCCTCCAGCGGAAGGTGGACGAGGACGTCGAGGTGGTCCGCTCTCTCCGGGCGGAGCTTGACGACGCGGTGAAAGGAAGGTCGAGTGCTGAGAACGCCGCCACCAAGCTGGAGAAAGAGGTTGCCTATACGCCGCAGAGCCCTTCAGCCGAGAGTGATGAGCACGATCTTCTACAAGCTACTGGTCGGGGTTGTTCTTAACGCCTACAGAATGTGACGGAGCGGTGGAGACCAGCCCGCTCATGGCTCGTGTCGGAGGTATCACGGCTCGGGTGGGCCGACTTGAGGAGAGTGCCTTTCACGCCGGGATTACCTGGGCCTTCACCGTCGCCCACGCCCACTATGAGAAGGAAATAAACCTGAAAGTGATGAGCGAAGGCTTTCCGTCCACCTACGAGGATGAAGAGCTGGAGGAAATGGAGCAGATGGTCGCTCCCCTTGCGAAGAACCTGGCAGACAATCTGAAAGAGATGGTTCTCCCTCCGCGGAAGTAATTAGTCGAACAATTTTGAGAATAACTTATATGTAATATGTGAACAAGTGTCGGTACTTTTCGAGTCTGGGCGCCTTTCGTGCTTTTAAGCGTCTTAATTTCGTTTTGTTTGATTTTTGCGATTTCATTTTTACGGTCTTACCAATATGTTCCCTCAATTATGCCGCTGATTATAATGCGAGGAGATTGTTCGAAAGAAGGAGAGGAGGTAGCCGTACCTTAATAGCCCCGAGTAAGGTCCGACCCCTTTTCTTTGGGGGTCGGGTGTTACCGAGACCGGAATCGTGGTTTCGGTGATAATGGATGCCATCGCAATAATCCCTCGCCTGTCTTCCAAATGTAAATCCCAACGGGAACTCTATGGGGCTCGGCAAGGTGGGGCCTTTGTCCCTACATTGTTTGGCCCGAGCCCCGAGCCTTGTCGTGGTCTCGATAGGGTCGGCCGTTATTTGCGTGTTACCCCGTCCTCGGTTTTCGCAATCGGAGGGGGTGAGTGAAGCGACACTTGCCTCGACGGCTTGAGTACTGCGCTCAACGAGCTCGCTAACGGGTACGTTAAATGCGGAATCCGAGTCCATCATTTGTTGATGGGGTCGGCAGAGCCCTCTGGTGGCACTCCACAACTTCTTAACCCGCCTCCCAAAGCAGATGCCCGAGTCGTTCGATAAGCTCGGGGCCCGATGGCCTCTCCTCGATGGAGATTCGTGGGTTTGGCTCGAGGTTAGAATCGAACGAGAGAAGGTCGAGACGCCCGGTTGCTTCGGGCTTCGAAAGTCGGGCGGGGCGGCTGGGGCTCGTCTCGGTTATCTCTCCTCGGCTCGTTTCGGCGTGAGGCGCCCCTCGAGCCCTTCGCGGGCCGACCTTGAACCTCACTGTGGTTGCCTATATCGGATAAGGCGACGATCGTTTCATGGTGCGACACGAATCATTGGGATGCAATTTTTGCATATGAAATGTTTTGAATGCGAGATTTAATTGAAAATAAAGGTGGGGCGCGTTACCTTGGTGGTATGAGTGGCGGAAAAAGCTCCTACCAGATGGGTTCGGGTCCCGACGTTTGTGACGAGGTTGGAAAAACACTGCATAAGAATTGCCATTCTTTGTTTTGTGTCTCGGTGAAGATCCGAGCTGTTCAATTAACTGGGCAACCTGGTTCTTTGAGGCGGACCCCTTCGATCCCTTCTTTGAGAAAGGCGGACGTCGAAACCAGAGAGCGCGAGGCGTTTGAGCATGATTTTTCCGGTGAATAGAAACATTGTAGCTATCGGGCGTAGGGTTTGCTAGTTCGCCCAGTTTTACTCAAAGCTTTGTGCCCGTATGTCGCGCCCTTAGTTTTAAGCGTCACGGAGGGTCGGGTGAAGAAGAGGATGTCCGGATTGGTAGTCATCCTCGACAACTTTCGAGTGATGCTCGCGTCCCTCGCTTTTGGCTGGGTTGGAATCTTGCGAACAAATTCTAACGCATAAAAAGTGAAAGATGAGAGGCTTATCTTTCTTTGGTCGTTCGTTCGTCGTGTCTTTCGGGCCGAACGATCGACCCAGAGAACTCGAAGGGTCCTGGCCATCGGGTCGTCTGTGGTCTGCATGGGAAGGCGAAAAATTTATCCGCCTATGCGGGTGCCTTTATCGCCCAGCGTCCGAAAGCGGGTCGGTGGCGGGCCATACCCGTGCAAAGGTTTCGGTTTGACCAAAGAGGGACGCCAGAGACCGGGTTCGCCCCCGTCACTTCGGTGCGTCCCCTCGGATATCAATCGGCATTGATTGCGTATTAAAAAGGGAAGGAGAGGGTTTTTCGTCCGACCTTTTCGCCTTTCCTTAATTCTGCGCCTCCTCTTTAAATAGGGAGGGGAGAGGAGTTCTCACCCACCTCCCCTTCGCCTCCGAGCCGCTATCTCTCCTTCTTCTTCCTTTCCGCCAAACGCGTCCGTGCGTGCGTCGTGGTGGTTCCTAAGTGAGGCGAGTAATGCCGAGAGAGATAGAGAACTTACAAACTTGCTCGTGATTCAGTGCGTGATGTCGAGCCGGAGGTTATCCGGCGTAGATGAGATGGTGCGCGTGCCCTTGCCGAGGAGTCCTTCTTTGGCGAAGGAAAGGAGGCGTCGGTGGGCGTCGACGTCGTTGATCTGCGTCGTCGTTCATTGCGCGCCTCCCTTGGCGGGAGGCGTTTTCGCCCATATGCCGTTATCGGGGTTATGGCTGGGGATGATGGCGTAGTCTTCGGGACGTCATGGCGGTGGCGTCGCTGCCGGTCGGGTCGCGTACGACGACGATGGCGTAGTCCTCGGACGTTTGGCGGAGGCGTCGTTGTCGGGTCGCGGCCGTAGCGACGATGGCGTGGTCCCCCGGACGTTCCGGCGGAGTCGTCGTGAGATGGTGGCGCCGAGGATCCAGCGAAGATGTCGCCGACGGAGAGCGTGGCACGGCGACCGTAGTAGACGAGCTGGCCGTGTACACGCCCCGGACGTCGCCGATGGAGAGCGTGGCACGGTGACCGCAGTAGACGACCTGGCCCGTGTACACGCCCCGGACGTCGCCGATGGAGCGCGTGGCGCGCCACCGCAAAGAACACTTGTGGTAGAGCCGAGCCGAGATCAGTAATGAAATAACGTTGTAGGAAGCCCCCTGCAAACGATCCTCGGAGTATATTGTTACTTTTTTGTAATGACATCGCTTTGTAAGTGGTGAATTTGTGCAAAAAATGAACAAAATTGCATCCTTGGCTTATGGCAAGTCATTTTAACGCTTTCCAACCCTTCTCATGGTCTAAGTCATAGGAAACTAGGAACGGGCGAACTAATTCTGATTGAACTGGTGAGCAAAGAGGTTGCGACCATTTGGGGCGTGGGTGCCTTGCGATCCTACGCTTGTTGTATTAATTGGTTCCCAAGATCTTAGCCCTCGAGACTCGCTTATTTAGGCGAAATGGAAAACTTAGAAAATGTTTGCAAGTATAACGAGAGGGATTTTTACAAGCGTAATAAGTAATACTTGTATTACACATGACATATGTTACGATCATATGCCACTTCGAGTGAGGTCGACCCCTCGCGATTTGCGGTGCGGGGTCGGTAGTCACTAAGGATCGGGGTTCTGTTAAGACAAAAACTGATAAGGAAAAGTGTAAGCTTATTTTAAGGATAGAAACGACGTAGCTGCTCAATGTTCCAGGCGTTGGTGAAGACCTCGCCTTTGATGGTTTTCAACCGTAGGCGCTGGGCGAAGTATTTCCGCTGACGATGTAGGGCCTTCCTGTGGCGGGGAGAGTTTGTGGCGATCCTTGTTGCTCTGCACAAGGCGGAGGACGAGGTCTCCGACGTTGAAGGCTCGACCCCGCACCCGTCGGCTGTGGTACCGCCAGTAACGCTTGCTGGTACTTGGCTGAACGGAGGAGGGCGATGTCGCGGGCCTCATCCGGTGGTCCATGGCGTCTTGGTGAGATGCCTCGGCTCCTGCTCGTCATATGCTCGATTCTTGGCGCTCCATAGTCGAGGTCCGTCGGAGAACGGCCTCGAGCCGTAGATCATGAAAAAAGGGTGTGTAGCCGGTGGCGGCTAGAGTAGATCCTTAGGCTCCAGAGCACGGCCGGGAGCTCACTGAGCCAACGCTAACGAACTTGTTCAACCGGTTGAAAATTCTGGGTTTGAGGCCTTGAAGGAGCATGCCGTTTGCGCGCTCGACCTGTCCGTTCGTCCGGGGGTGTGCGACGGCTGCCCAATCGATTCGGATGTGTTGTTCATCACAGAAACGAACGAATTTCCTACCGGTGAACTGCGTGCCGTTATCTGTGATGATGGAGTTCGGTACTCCAAAGCGATGGATGATGTCGAGAAAGAACAAAACAGCTTGCTCGGATTTGATTGTGGATATTGGCCGAGCTTCAATCCATTTTGTGAACTTGTCTATGGCGACAAGCAGGTGGGTAAAGCCTCCGGGCGCTTTTTTAAGTGGCCCAACCAGGTCAAGCCCCGCACCGCGAAAGGGCCACGTGATGGGGATCATCTGGAGAGCTCTGGGCCGGAGGTGCGTTTGCGAAGCGTAGTATTGGCACCCTTCGCAGTGCGTATAATTTGCTCGGCATCGGCCATGCGGTGGGCCAATAAACCCCGTCGGAATGCCTTCCCAACCAAGGTTCTTGGTGTGGCATGGTGTCCGCATGCCCCTCCGTGGATGTCGCTCAAGAGGGAGTTTTCCTGCTCGCCAGTGAGGATACAAAGTTGCGAAATTCGATGTGACTTCGTTTGTAGAGTTCGCCCTCTACAAGAACGAAGGATTTTAGCGTCCACAGCCGTCGGGCTTCTGTCTTGTTGGTTGGTAGTATGTCATGGAGGAGATAGTCGATGTAAAGCGTTCTCCGGTCATTGGGAGGATCGGACTCCATTCTTTGGGTCTTCTTCAAGCTCCATGACCTCGGT
Organism: Miscanthus lutarioriparius; assembly: GCA_904845875.1. Classification (NCBI taxonomy): domain Eukaryota; kingdom Viridiplantae; phylum Streptophyta; class Magnoliopsida; order Poales; family Poaceae; genus Miscanthus; species Miscanthus lutarioriparius. The sequence goes on from CAJGYO010000012.1 coordinate 3,667,574, forward strand.
CGGGAGGAACAGTTGGCGGATCGGCTTGGGGGTCGGACTAGAAGGGCCATCGTCGACTTGTTCCGACCCCAGCAGAAGCGCATCGAGGGTTTTGTGTTGGTCGTTGGCGAAGACGCTGTTGAACCGGCTCTCGGTGGATGTCGCTTTTTTGCGAGTGTATCGGCCGCTTCGTTGAGGCGCCTGGGGATATGATTGAGTTCGAGGCCATCGAATTTATCCTCCAGACGTCGGACCTCTTGACAGTATGCCTCCATCTTGGTATCGTGGCAGCCCGACTCTTTAATGACCTGGTTGACGACCGGTGAGAGTCGCCCACGACGTCAAGGCGTCGGATGCCCAAACTTCGATGGCGATTCGTAGGGCGTTGATGAGCGCCAGATTCTGCAGTATTGTTTGATGAGGGAAAATGAAGCGAACCATGTACCTCATGTGGACCCCGAGGGGGATACAAAGACTAGTCTGCTCCGGCGCCCTTCTTCATCGGCCGATCCGTCAAGTACATTATCCAAGATTTTACTCTTGATCGGCGGTGCTTTGGTGGCATCTGGACCTCGGTCCACTCCGCGATGAAGTCACCGATGCTCGAGATTTGATCGCCGTTCGGGGACATAAGAAATGCCCCGATCCATCACTCGAGTGCCCACTTTGCGGTTCTTCCCAGAAGGCGTCATGGCTCTGAACGACCTCGCCGGGGGGAACGACGTCACTACCGTCACGGGGTGTGACTCAAGTAGTGGTGTAGCTTCCTTTTGGTGATGAGGACGGTGTAGAGGAGTTTCGGATCCGGGAGTAGCGGGTTTTGGAGTCGGATAACACCTCGGCCGATGAAATATACTGGTATTTGCACCTTGAAGGCATGCCCTCTTCTTCTCGCTCTACTATTAGGCGGAGCTAACCACTTGGGTGGTGGCCGATATATATAGTAGGAGAGATTCTCCATCACATGGAGGAACTAGGACCGCGGCTTAGTTAAAATTGTTTAACCATGTCAAGTGCTTCCCGAGCCTCTACTGTCCACTCGAAGCGGTCGGTTTTCTTCAGAGTCGATAAAGGGGAGTCCTCGTTCACGAGGCGTGAAATGAATCGATCGAGAGCGGCAAGGCACCCGGTGATCCGCTGAACCCCTTTATGTTTTGGATCGGGCCCATCCTCGTGATGGCTGATATCTTCTCCGGGTTGGCTTCGATGCCACGTTCGGAGCGATAAAGCCGAGCAAAGATGCCCTCGGGACCCGAAAACATATTTTTCGGGATTGAGCTTGATGCCGATTCGCCGGAGTTTCGCAAAGGTACGTTCAAGGTCGGCGACAAGGTGGTCAGCCGCTTGGATTTGACTATGATGTCGTCGACATAGGCCTCAACGGTTCGCCCGATGAGGTCTCCGGCAACTAAACATACAAATTTGGTACGTTGCCCGGCGTTCTTCAAACCAAACGGCATTGAAACGTAGCAAAATGATCCGAAGAGGCGTGATAAAAGATGTCGCGAGCTGGTCGGACTCTTTCATCGCGATCGATGGTAGCTCGAGTATGCGCCCAGAAAGCGAGAGGGTTTCGCACCGAGGTGGAATCAACTATTTGGTCTATTCGTGGCAAAGGAAATGGATCCTTTGGACACGCTTTGTTGAGGCCAGTATAATCAACACACATTCTCCATTTCCGCTTTTTTTTTCCGAACAAGAGCGAGATTCGCTAACCACTGGGTGGTACACTTCCTTAATGAATCCTGCGGCCGATGGTTTGGCTATCTCCTCGCCGATGGCCCTGCGTTTCTCCTCGTCGAAGCGGGCGTTGCGTTGTTTCACCGGCTTGGAGCCGGAAGGATTTGGAGAGTATGCTCGGCGACCTCCCTCGGGATGCCCGGCATATCCGAGGGTTTCCACGCAAAGATGTCCTTGTTGGCGCGGAGGAAGTCGACGAGCGCGCTTTCCTATCGCGGAGAGAGCGCGGTCCCGATTCGGACTTTTTGCCCTCGAGCTATTGGGATCCAAGAGGACGTCCCGAACCCTCACCGATTGAACGATCCGGACGACTTCTTTGCGTCGGGTGTCCCTCACCGACCTCCTCCACGAGGGTGACGAGCTCTTCGGATGCGATGACTGCGATGCGTGTCGCGAAGATTCGACCTCGCACTCGTAAGCGCGCTGGAAGGAGGTGCCGATGGTGATGATCCCACGGGGCCCGGCATCTTCAACTTCAGATATGTGTAATTGGGTACGGCCATGAACTTCGCGTAACATGGTCGCCCCAGAATGGCGTGGAAAGTCCCCAGGAACCCCACTACATCGAAGGTGAGGGTCTCGGTCCCAGAATTGGATCGATCCCCAAAAGTGACGGCAGGTCAATCTGCCCTAGTGGCACGGCTTGCCTTCCTGGTACGACGCCATGGAAAGGTGCTCGGACGGGGCGGAGGCCTTGTGTTCGGTCGACGCCCATCTCGTCGGCGTCTTGGCGTACATGATGTTGAGGCCGCTGCCCCATCCATCAGTACCTTGGTGAGCCGCTTTGGACCGACGATCGGGTCGACGACAAGCGGATACCTTCCCGGGTGTGGGATGGCATCCGGATGGTCGGTCCGGTCGAAGGTTATGGCGGATTCCGACCACCGGAGATAGGTTGGCATAGCCGGTCCGGCATATAGACCTCTCAACGCGCGACCTTCCGGCGGCGCTTGGAGTCGAGGCCGTTGATCCTCTCGAAGATCATGAGGGCACCGGTCGGAGTTGGGAAGGTGTCGTCGCCGCCGCCTCCGTGTCGTTAGTGGTGGGAACGAGCTCCTTCCCCGCTCCTCCTTGTTAAGGCCCCGACCAAGTATTGCGTATAAGGCCGCATTCCTTGTATAGGTGCTTGGCCGGGAAGGCGTGGTTTGGGCATGGCCCCTCGAGCATTTTCTCGAAGTGGTTCGGAGTGCCCTCCGGGCTTCCGCCACCTTCTTGATCGGCGGCTGGCGGAAGTAGGTTGTCGCGCCGTTGTTTCTTATTTTTCCCTTTGGCGGGACGGTTGAGGCGCCTTCACGCGGCTGGCGTCCTCCCCGCCTTTTTTTTCCGTCGACACGATCAAAGATGGCCCACCGCCTCTTCTCCGAGGCGTGACTAGTAGCGATGTCCGAGGAGTTCCTTGGTAGTTCGCGGGCCCTGCGCCCCAGCTTGTGGACCGTGGATTCGCAGGTCGTTCCGGACGAAAGGCTCCTATTACGTCGGCGTCGGCGACGTTCGGGAGCTCATTACCTTTGTCGGGAAAAGCGCCGGATGTACCCGCGGAGGGTTTCACCGGCTTTCGACGGCGAGTTCTTGAGGTCCCATGGGTTTCTGTAGGCGTTTATACGTGCCAGAAATTACCCACGAAGATCTCAATGATCCGCCCAACTCTGAATAGTATTGACGGTAGGTGCTCCAGCCACTTTCGTCTTTGAGTCGGCCAGAACAGCGGGAGATTGCGAATAATGAAATTATCATCGCTAGCACCACCGGACGACATGCAAGCCGATAGTCTTGAGCCAAAGCCCGGGTTTGTTTCGCGTAATATTTAGGAATGTTCAGAGGCGGTCGATACCTTAGAGGGAACGCAGCGTTGAGGATGTGCCGCCAAAGGCCCGAGGGCTGGCGGGACGGGGCTCGAGCTTTGGTCCTCGTTGTTGTCGTGAAGCGCCCGCCACGTCGGGGATGATAGCTTGTGGCTGCTGCTTCTCCCTCGTCGCCGCACGCACGTCTCCGGCGTCGATGATGCTACGTGACGCCGCGCCACGGCCGAGGCGTTGATGATCTGAGGACGACGGAGGGCTGCTGCCCCGGCGCGGCGGTGTTTGGTGTCTGGATCGTCCTTGGTGGGATGCACGAAGGTGCGCGCTTGGCTGGGTGGTGTCGGGTTCGCGTCGTGCCGAGACAACGAACTTTCCGCTGCTGCTGGGTGGCAAGCGCTTCGAGCAACGTCGCGAATCTCCCGATAAAGCGCGTCGATCCTCGGACGTCGTGGCCTCCGGAGACCATGCGGCAAAGGCGGTCGCTGCGGCGATGTTACGCCTGGCTCGAGCAAAGTGAGGAAAGGCCCCATCGTCGGTGAGGATCCTTTGATGTACGGTGCGGGCTGTATGCGCGCGCGCGCCGCTCTTTGCGGCGTTCAATCTCGCGATTGATGTCCGCGTATTCCCGTCTGAGCCCTTGCCGGCCTCATCGATCTCTTTGCCGACGAGCCCTTAGGCGCTCCATCCTCAAAGCGAGATGGGGCTGTCCCTTCTTCCCCGGATCTGCCGCCGAGGATTGTTCGTGGGGTGGCCTCTTCCTCGAGGCGCTTTCGACGTGACCTCGTGGGTCTGCGTCATGTAGCATTCTCGGGAAGGTGGTGGCTCCCCGCTGGAATCCAGCCGGAGAGCGTCTGAGCTCCTCGTTGAGGAGAGCTCGTAGAGGGTCTCCGTATCCCGCTCAATCGCCCCCACGAACTCGATGTCCGTGGGTGGTTGAACCACCGAAGCGCCAGAAGACGGCCGGCCGGTTGCCGCAACGCTGCGGAGACCGAACGGAAAACGCTGTCGGGGTGCTCCATACGGACCCTTCCGGACACATGGTGGGCGTTAGAGAGGCTTCTTTGGGTGACGGACTCCCGGAGTTGCCTGGACCCTCAAGCCCGAGGCACGGTGAGGTTGATGGAAGGGGAGATGGGGCGGCCGAGTGAGTCGATGCCGCTCTCCTTCTAGTGTGATGATGAAATCCGTGTCGCCAAACGCACGCGTGCGCCGGGGCCTGTGTGATTGTGTGGGTGGTCATCCGAGACTGGTTTGAACGCGCGCAAAGCCCCTACTGGCGCGCGCCAACCGCCGGTGTTTCGTACAAGCACCGGCAAGTGAATTTATAATGTAATGCGCGTTAGGCTCGGATGGTGCGCTAAAGGACACAGGATTTATATTGGTTCGAGCTTAAACGTCCCTACGCCCGATTTGTTGTTGCTTGTGTTATTAGCACCGTAACGATCCGTAGTAAGGGATACAAACCTGCGAGAGAGGGATCTGGTCCCAAGTCTCGATCGAAGGATTGAAAGGTGGTCAAGAGCTTCGTCATTTGCTTGAATGTGTGTGAGTGCGTTCTATTGTTTTGTCCTCTTTTTCTTCCGTCCCTTGATGGAAGAAGCGCATCCCCTTTATAGACGAAGGGCCGGCTTTACAAGGGTAAGGGCTCAGGACGCGTACTCTACTTAGTCTTGTGGCTCACGCTCACTGGTCGGGTCCTCCACTACGATGAGTGCGAAGGAAGATAAGTGTTTACAATGTTGTCGATGTCTCTCAGTAGGATGTCGGGTTAGTCACAGTAACGCCTGCCTTGCAGGTATGGGCTGCAGATGATGGTTTTGACTTATGAGCCTCCCCAGCCTTGCTCCGCACGCGCCTTGAGTTCTCATGAGTCCTCGTTGGGAGAATGCGGGTCGGGGTCCGGTGTAACGCCGTGGTCAAGGCCTTCGACTGGGAGGACCTCGAGGGGTCGGGGAAGCGGGCGCCGCGCCCTCGGGTCCACCGTGTGGTGACGGAATACCCATCGTTCGTGGAGATAGCAAATCCTTTCCTAGAGCGTGAAGCGGTTGTCGATATCTTCGCCGGGTTCCGTGTCCTGAGAGTCAAGGCGGCGCCTACAACTCTGAGGTGAGGTGCATGCACTGTAATACCTTTTGGGCTCTGCGGCGCCGGAAGGGTCTAAAGCCATCCTGCGTTCCTGGCGGTCCTTTTCTGCCAGGCGCAGGTATGGTCGTTGGAGCCATGGTTGACCCGAACGTCTTGTCTCGTCCTGTACCCATTATTATGAGGGATAGATATCGATCAGGGCGAGGCTCGTTCCGGGCCGTCGGGTGAGGCTGACCCCGCCCCTCCGGGGTCGGGCGAGACGGAATCCATCCCTCAGCCCTCGGGCGAGACCGAGCCCGCCCTCAAGGCGTCGGGCGAGGCGGAGTTTATCCCTTGGCCCTCGGGCGAGACCGAGCCCGCCCTATAGGCGTCGGGCGAGACGGAGATTAGCCTTGAGCTTTTGGGGCGAGGCAGGGTTATCCTACAAAGGTGTCGGGTAAGGCTGACCCCGCCCCTCCGGGGTCGGGCGAGACGGAATTCATTCCTCAGCCCTCGGGCGAGACCGAGCCCGCCCTCAAGGCGTCGGGCGAGGCGGAACCGAACTCCTGTTACTCGAACAAGGGATGACATGGAGCCCTTATGCATCTAGAAGTTTTTCACGTTCGGTGGTCATCGGTTCCACCTTCTGGGGTACCCTGGTATTAGATCCCCGACAAGTCCGTTTTGAGATTGTTTCGTGATATTTGGACTCTACCTGAAACTGGAATAGACCTCCTACCTAATTAGAGCATCTCCAAGAGTCTTTCTAAAATTTACTCTAAATCATCATTTAGAGAGTCATTTGAGTAAAAAATCGCTTTCTGTATCTTTGTACCCTCCAACAATTTTTCTCTACCTTGTATGCACTCTAGAGAGCTATCCTTGCTCTTTATCTTTGGCTAACGAGAAATCTAGAATAGAGGATATCTATATTTGAAGATCTATTTGAAAATCTTTGGCTAACGAGAAATCTAGCAGTATTTAACCAAAAAACATAAGGAATGCTATACAAACTTGATTACTGGATTTTATGAAGTATGCATTGACCAATAAACTATGTGCAGTATGGCAATGCCGTGGAGTACCACACTAACAGTGCCTGTATTTAACTTGTTTGCATTGTGGGTAATAATTCTACTTACATTGTTGTATGCTGCAAGGAAGCTGAAGGCTTGTGCAATACCCTCCTCTGTCTCCTGTGCAAAACCAAGCTGCCTTCCATAATATGGTTCAGCCTAAAAGAACAACTCAACAACGTTAGTCAACAAGCACACAAAGTTCCATAGTTCAAACTACAGTGTCAAGTCATAAATCCCGGCGAGCACTGTCACTACAGCGTGTGTCAAACACATAGCTCTACAGTAGGTCAGTAGCTTGAACAGTGTCAAACACTGTCAGCGTCGAGCATCAGGCAGCAGCTAGCACATCACGATCAAGAACCCCCACCGAAACTGAGAAAACGAAAGACGTCTATAGTCAAATACTCATCACAACCCCGGCGGTGGAGGGGGAAAACCGAAGAAACCCAGGAAATCAGCAAACACATGGACCAAGAAGAAGCGGAGCGGAGCGAAGGCGTGGGCTGTGAGCGGCGGCGGCGGCGGCGCGACCTCGAAGGCGAGAACTGTACCTTCTTTTCTTTACATGCAGGTAAAAAAGCAAGGCCAACAGCATGCGAGATCATGGTGAGAAAGAAGAGCATGCAGAGAGAGATGGACTGGAAGAGCACGGACGGAGCTACGTGGGGGCCTCCTGGGCCTCCCTTGCTTCGGCTGTATTCTATAGGTTTGCACGTCGCTATATGCATGTAATTAATTTCTGTATCTCTCGTATCATGCTTGCTGTTGTTGATTAGTAGATTACAGTTTATAAGTATGTAAATCCGTACATTGTTTATTTTTCTCTGACAGAATTCCAATTATTCATTGCAGTTTATATAGATATAATTTGAAAAAACAAAGATTTTTTTACAGAATTCCAATTGTCTATACTACTATTGATAATTACGGTAGCAGTGTACTTTTGAATTAGCCCCCTACCCATTCATGCAAGCTCCGCCACTGTGGAAGAGAGCCAATAATAAAGTACTGCAATGCCAGCAACGAGTAGCATGCGTTTGGTATCTGGAACAAAGGAAGGATCATGGTCGCCGGATAGGAATTTGAATCGGAAGCGAACGGTCCAAGATCTCGGATTCTTGATATGCGCAAGTTACTCGGAGCGGAGGGAGTAAGATTCTCTCTACTTTGCGCTGCTGCCTTTGCCTTTGGGTTGCTACAGGGCTGTTGCTTATTGTACTCTGCCGAGGGATAAATTCAACTGTTTGCTGTTAGAAGGTTGTTCCATTTCCTGTCAACTTTTGTGCTATAGTAGGCTATAGCTGCTTGAGCCACCAAGATGTAACTGTAACAACCATATATTCTCTTGACACTTGCACCGAGGGAGGATGATTTGCTGTTTCGTCTTTCAAAATAACCCTGTTCGCATTCTCCCATTCTGACTGAGCATAGGCAATTGTTCCTTTTTTTTCGCGAAAGATATGCTCTTTTTGTTTGGGCATTTTTTGTTTATAAGTCATACTTTTTTAGTCAATGAATAGTATTTTTCTCTCACACCAAATTAGCCAACAGTACTTTCAGCCATGATTTATCAGCCAAACAAGACCAAACGAACCAGACGATAGCCAATTGTTCCCTGAAATCCTTGCGGGACGTTTGCCTTCGTTGATCCAATCCGTGCACTAGCTGCAGATTCAACGCATGCATGTATAGTCCTATTCCTAGGCTGCAGCTGCAAAGCAGACCATGGTGACTAGTAAGGCCTCGTTTGGTACGAACTCACGAACAGACGATTGAAACACGGTTCATACGCGTGTCTGCCCAAGGAGAGGCTCCCAAGCGTTTTTTTAGATACTAGTGCCCCGAAGTCTGGATAAAAACACACGTCCGGGCTCCTAAGCGTTTTTTAGATACAAGTGTCCCGACGTCTGGATAAAAGCACCAGATAAAGATTATATTTTCTCCTCTAATTTAGAATGAAAGCACAATCTTAATTGATGAAATTTAGAGGGAAGCATTATGTGTCTATGTGTTTGCTGCAATTTAAACAAATTTATTTGTCCATGCTATTGCGTGCTACTTTGTTAATTTACTAATCGGGATGAAATTCTAGAAATAATTTATTTATTTTTTACATTCTGTTTGTAAATTATAGTATACATGAAAAAAAGGTGTGCTAGCACTAACACATTTGTATGGTGGGAGAAAGCTAACACTTGTATATTTGCATTATAAATCTTTTCTACATAGAATACCCAGCGGCAAGATCCTGGTGCCGGCACCGCCCATGCTACGCCCGTCGCTCACGACAAAAGCCCAACGATAATACGCGTCCGCCGCAAAATTATCGTTACCCAGCGCGTGCTCGCCCGTGTGGCCCACACCGCGCACTCGCCCCTGCACACTCGCGGACATATGGCCGAACAGCCAGCTGAGCGCACCTCCCTCGGCTGTCAACTGGGCCTGCCAACGACCAAAACGGATCGGTAGAAAACGGCAATGCTCCACCGCCCTTGCCTCTGCGGCCTCTGCGACGGATGCCGGGTGGCTGTCTCCAACACGCTCCCTCTGGTTCCCCCACTCACGGACACGCACACATGCATGCTCGCCCTATTGCTCGTCGTGCCCTAGTCGCCCTGCTACTACTCTCTCGCACCCTGCCGCTGCTCGTTCTCGCGCTGTTGCTTGCCTACGCCTACTCTCCCTGTTGCGCCCCCGGCACTCGCCCGCCCCATGGGGACCGCCTATGCCTCATGAAATACTTGTAGCATGGAGGACTTGTTGTAACATACGTATAAAATAAATGAAATATTTGGAACATACGCTTGCAACATATGTGTAGCAACTGCAACATATGCAACATTCAGATAAAACACTTGCGACATACGTCTGAAACAACTGAAATATTTAAAAAACACACTTGCAACGTACTTCTAAAAACAACTGAAACATTTGGAACATATACTTACAACATATGTGCATAGCCATTGCAACATATACAACATCCAGTTGAAACACATACAACATTCAGATGAAACATCTGAAACATTTAAAACATGCGCTTTCAGTGCAATGTTACCTTGCTCTTGGATTTAACCGAGGCTGCACATGCAACTTCATTTGGTGCGCCAAAGAGTGGCGATTGGCTGAATGACTCGGCAAGCACTGCTTTCGGCGGCATGGGCGCTAGGCCATAACACCTCGGGCGAGCACACTGCTCGGCGGCCTTGAGACCACATGTGGGAGGCCGCAAGCACCCTTTGCGAGCACCCCTTGCGAAGCAGGAGGGTAGGGCGGCGCGAGCACTGCTGGGTCGCTGGCGTGGCGTGGGCTGCAGCGTGAGGCAAAAGCGAAAGCACGCACGGCGAACAAAAAATTGTCTGCAGCTGCTGCCATGCGTGGGGCCAACCGCCCAGCGACTATGTGCGGGCACGCATGCGCAGCGTTCCGGCGCCGTTCTTTCACGGGTCGAGGGTGCTGCTAGCCGTCCGTCGGACATGAGCATTACCTCACCGGGGTCTTCGTCGTTTTTACGCCCGCCGCCCATATATACCCTAGCGAGGCGGCGATCATCAAGATACTGCCTTGATCACCTTCCTTCAGCGGTGATCCTTCCGCCGGTACCTTAGAATGGGGTACCCCAAGCAAACATCAAAATAAAGCTAGAAGGTAAGCCGTGGGCCCCTCACCGCCACGACCGAGCCCTCCTCCACCTCGCCTCGAGCCTCGAAAGCAGGAGGTCTCGGAACAAACTCGCCTCATGAGAGGCTCCCTAGGGTAGGCCTCGGCAGGGGCGCCCGAGCCTCGGCAGGGGCGCCATCTCCGTCTCGCCCGAGGCTAGCAGGAAGGCCTCGGCAGGGGGTACATTCTCTCAGACGCGCGAGGCGTCTCACATGCAAGGCCTCGGCAAGGAACCCGATCTCCGTCTCGCGCGAGGCCTCATTCTCCGTGTCGCCGAGGCCGGCTCGTCCATGATCCGTCGCCCCCGCCTCGACCGACCCTCCCAACAACTCGTCATGTCTCATTAATGCTTCAACCACTCCCGCAATCTCAGCCCGGACGGTGGCTCAATGCCACAGATGACCGACGCGACCGACCAGGTCGCATCGGCCGCCATACCACCGCGGAGAGCACGACGGGATTATCGCCATCGTGTCCTACCACATCGTGTCCACGATCAGCGCCATACCGGCCGGGGACAGGCACGACGGAGATTACCGCCATCGTGTCCTACCATCGTGGTGTCCACGATCAAGACCATACCGGCCGGGACAGGTACGACGGGATTACCGACCATCGTGTCCAAACGCTGCACTCCATGATCGGCCGCCCGCTCAAGGCCTCGGCTCGCAGACACGGGGCCTCGGCGATCTTGGGGTTCAGGCTCTGCCGAGACCCCCCATCCCATGATGCCGGCCTCAAGATCGACCAAGTCTCGGCCTCGCGCATACCGATCCACGGTGGCTTGCACGATCGCCGCCGGCCCACTCCGAGGCATTCTCGGGGCTCCACGACGCATGAGATCTCGACGGGATGACCACGCCGCCCAAGACTCCAAGGATGGACCACTCCGACGGCCACACCGCCATGAGAACAAGCATGTGGGCCGGACACGCCCGCCTGTTCACACGACGCCAGTATAGTCAGCTCATGTACCGCCCTAGTCCTCCCTTCATGCTATAAAAGGAGAGGACCTAGGTTGTTTTGAAGGGAAAAAACACACACACACACGCACACTCCTGCCGCCTGAGAGCAACGTCTCAAGCGGCCCGCACGACACCCCGCCGAGACCTAGGACCAGCTCCTTCTCTCCTTTAGCTTGTAACCCCCTACTATGAGCACCTCGGTGCAAGGAATACAAGATCGATCTCTCAGACTGGACGTAGGGCCTCGATTGCCTGAACCAGTATAAATCTTGTGTCTCTTTGCATCACCATCCGGATCGGGAGCACGCAGAACAAATTCACTGGTTGGTTGAGGACCCCCCGGTCCGAAACATCGACAGTTGGCGCGCCAGGTAGGGGGGCCGCGTGTCGGTTTCGTCATCCCAGCAGGTTCCGGATGGCAGACCACGTACGACTATTGCGTCTCGGCACCGTGGTTTGGTTCGGGAGCCTAGAGTTCATGTCTCTAGGGCATGAGTACGACATGGTGCTCCTCACTCCTCGAGCCCCACCAACCAACGATGAAGTTACGCCCCGGCAGCCCAGGCGCGGGCGGCGTCCGGGCGGCCGCTCTCGCCGCGCTCGCCAAGCACGGCACGAACAAGGCCACCCCGACGCTACGCGAATCCGGGGCGACACGCCACCCCCCGCCAATATCCTATGACCAGCTGTTGGCACAGGGTCCCTGGCTGGGGACCTGTCTAGCCTGAGCTTGGACAAAGGAGACTTGCCTATGGCACGCGGCGATGCCTAGTCGTCCAGCTCCGCTCTACCACTCCCTGAAGAGCCGGCCCCGGCGGGGCAGAATCTGGAGACGGCACCGTCCCCATACCCCTTTGGGTTGAGAAATGCCGCCGCTTCTTATGCCTACGCTTACACCGCCGCTCACGAGCACCCCTCGCAACGCCGCCAGCACTTCACTCTCGACCTGAGCACCCACTCTGACTCCTCGAACGAGGACGAGGCATGGCCCGGGGTGGATTTCTCCGAACTCCACAACCCTGGGGCTTTGCGCCAATTCTTGGCCGCAAGCGACTACTGCTTCGGCTACTCCGACTCCGACGACGAAGGCACCTATGACCCCACTCGCGAATGTTTTCATGTCGGGCTCGGGATGCCGAGGGCGGGCGAAGAGGACGAGGGGGCAGGTAGCCGTTCCCCGCTCTGCCCCGGCGCAGGCGTCGCTAGACCTCCACGTGTCGTCCTGCCGGCCGCACAAAATGAGAACGTCGCTCTTGCGCGACCTCAGCGCCCAGACCTAGAACAGCTCCGTGAGCTCCAGGCCAAGGTCGAGCAAGACCAACTCCTTCTGCAGCAGCTTCGAGACTCTCTCGAACAGGAACAGCGAGGTCGCGGCGAAGGCGGGGGAGCCCGACGGAGGGCCCTCGACGTGCATCACCGCATCCATAACGACGAAGGAAGTGAGCAACCCCCGATCTTCAATCGCGCTAGCCAGAACTTCGTGGCTGCGGCGATGCTGGTTCGCGCAATGCCCGAGCCTTCTACCGCGGAGGGGCGGCGGGTCCACGGCGAACTCCGAGATCTCCTAGAGACCGCCGCGGTTCAGCAAGCCGAGAGTTCTGCCTCCCGACGGCACGGGGGCGTCTCGAACCTGCCCGCGGCACCACCTCGGCAGGACAGGGAAGCCTCGGCTCGTCCGAACCCGCCGAGCACCGATAGCTCATGTGGTCCCCGTGCTCCTTGACCGCCTCGACAATCGACACGAGGCGGGGGAGACCACGAGGTGGTCGGCCGACGACGACGACGCCATGATGGTGAGGGGCCCGCCCGAGGCTACCATGTGCACCGAGGTAGCCGCCACGACAGCCGAGGAAGACCGCCTTCTTCTCCCGAGCCACGGCCCTCGAGTCTTCAAGCAGAGCTATCCGTGTCGCCAGGTTCCGGCCCGTTTTTGGCAACCACCAACCTCGCAAATACAATGGTGAGACCAACCCCGAACTCGGCTTGCCGACTCACCGTCTCGGCTCGCCAGTTTAGGTGGCGCGGATGATGACGCTGCTCATCATCCAGAACCTCCCTTGCTCTTGTCGGACTCGGCGCGAGCTCTGCTCGAGCACCTCCCTCCTCACAGATCCACGATCGGGCGCGACTTGGTTAGGGTCTTCGTTGGGAATTTTTAGGCACGCGACGCACGTCCCGAAACTCCTAGGACCTTAAGAATCGCCGCCAGAAACCAAAGCGAGTCTCTTCGAGATTTCATCCGGCGCTTCTCCAAGCAAAGGCACCGAGCCAGCCAGCAAGTCGGCGACTCGGAGATCGCCCAGCTTTCTCTCCGGCACCACTGCGGGGGACCTGGCACGGAGCTAGGTCGGAACGTACACGCACCGCTGCTGCGCTCCTCGACATCGCCACTAACTTCGCCTCGGGCGAGGAGGCCGTCGGTGCCATCTTCCCGACAATGACGCCAAGGGAAAGCGGAGGGACGAGGCCCCGATGCCTCGGCCTCCCACCTCCCTAAGAGAAAGAAAAAGGGGCGCCTAGGGAAGCAGGAGGCCATGGAGGCCGATCTGGTCGGGGCCGAAGAACGCAAGAATCCCCGAGGCCCCAAAGGCCCTAGGCCTTTCGACGACATGCTCAAGAAACCATGCCCTTATCACCAAGGCCCGGTCAAGCACGCCCTCGAGGATTGCTCCATGCTTTGCGACGTTACTATGCAAAGCTCGGGCTCCCCGACGACGACGCCAATGTAAGGGCGCCGCGACCGGGACGAGGACAAGGACGACGGGTTCCCCGGCACGCAACGCGCTTCATGATCTTGGCGGGCCCTCGGCATGCTCTTTTACGGTAGCCAAGAAACAAGAAGAGGGAACGCCGAGAAGTCTTCTCGGTCAAGGTAGCCACCCCAAGACCTTTGATCGGTCTCGAGAGGCGATCACCTTCGATCGAGATGACCACCCCGACCATGTTCGAATCCCGGGAAGTACCCATCGGTTGTCGACCGATCATCGGCAACACCCGACTTTCCAAGGTGTTGATGGACGGAGGCAAGCGGCCTCAACATCCTCACGCCAACACCTCGGAACTCTTGAGATCGACGGTCGAGGCTCGAGGCGATGTCGCACCCTTCCACGGCATCGCGCTGTGGAAGCGACGCGACCCCTCGGGCGATCGACCTTCCCGCCCGCTTTGGCACCCCCTCCAACTACCGCAAGGAAGTCCTCACCTTCGAGGTAGTCGGGTTTGGGGAGCCTACCACGCCATCCTGGGCGGCCGTGCTACGCCAAGTTCATGGCAAAGTGCCCAACTATACCTACCTCAAGCTCAAGATGCCAGCCCTAGCGGTGTCATCACAATTGAGTCCACGACGAACATGCATACGATCGCGACGTCGAATGCATCGAGTACGCCGAGGCTCTTGTAGAGGCCGAGACCTCATCGCCCACCTCGACCAACTCGCTGGCGAGGTGCTCGACTCAAGCGTCGCTGGGGGCGTTCGAGCCCGCTGAAACTATCAAACTCATCCCGGCCGACCCCTTTTGCCCGACGACCGAAAGGCCGAGGATCGGCGCCACCCTCGACATCAAATAGGAAGCCGTGCTCGTCGACTTTCTCCGTGTGAACGCCGACATATTCAAGATGGAGTCCCTCGGACATGCCGGGCATACCAAGGAGGTCGCCGAGCATGCCCTAGACATCCGGCCGGATCTAGACCGGCGAGTAACAGCGCTGCGCCGCTTCGACGAAGAAAAGCGCAGGCCATTGGAGAGGAGGTGCAGAGACTCTTGGCGGTCGGGTTCATCAAGGAAGTGTCTCACCCAGAGTGGTTGGCTAACCCCGTGTTAGTCAAAAAGAAAATGGGAAATGGAGGATGTGTAGACTACACCGGTCTAAACAAAGCCTCGTCCAAAGGTCCCTTCCCATTACCTCGAATCGATCAAATTGTTGATTCCATCGCAGGTGCGAGACCCCGTCTTTCCTTGATGCGTACTCATCGTTACCATCGATCGGGATGAAAGAGTCCGACCAGCTCACAACTTCTTTCATCACACCGCTCGGCATGTATCGCACGCGGACGATGTCCTTCGCCTCGTAAACGCAGGTGCCACGTATCAACCAGCGGTGCATGACCTAGGTCTTTGGAGACAACATCAGGCGGACCGTCGAGGCCTCACGAGGCGACATCGTGGTCAAGACCGGAAAGGCCGAGGGTCTCGTCGATGACTTGAGGATAACCTTCAAATGCTTTAGGGAGAAGGGCATCAAGCTCAACCCCGAGAAGTGTGTGTTTGGGGTTCCCCGAGGCATGCTCTTGGGATTCATAGTCTCGAACGCGGCATTGAAGCCAACCCGGGAGAAGGTCTCGGCCATAACCAAAGATGGGACCAATCAGAGACCTCAAGGGAGTGCAGAGGGTCATGGGATGCCTTTATGCCCCTGAGCCGCTTCATCTCGCGCCTTCGCGAAAAAGGTTTGCCCTGCATCGACTCTTGAGAAAGTCCGAGCATTTCTCTTGGACCCCGAGGCCGAGGAAGCCCTCGGCAGACTCAAGAGCTCGCTCACCAATCCTCCCATCCCCGATACCCCGGCCAGGACGAGGTCCTCCTACTCTACGTCGCCAAGAACAACCCAAGTGGTCGGCGCCCGTCGTAGTGGTAGAGAGGCAGGAAGAAGGCATACTCTACCCACCCAACGACTGTTTATTTCATCACGAGGTGCTCTCCGAGACCAAAGCACGCTACCCCACATCTAAACCGTCTCACGCCGTGGTCCCGCCCGGCAAGAAATCGCGCCACTACTTCTAGTCGCACCCAGTGACCGTGGTATCATCCTTCCCCCTGGGCGAGATAGTCCATAACCGGGAGGCCTCGGGAAGGATAGCCAAGTGGGTTGTCGAGCTTATGGGGAAACCTTGACCTTTGCGCTCGAAAAGCGATCAAGTCTCGTGTCTTGGCCGATTTCGTGGGTGAATGGATGATACCCAATCGCCACCCACTCAAATTCGACATGAATATTGGACCTTGTACTTTGATGGATCCTCGATGAAGACCGGGCGGGCGGCGCTGGGTCCGCTCTTCATTTCGCCCCTCGAGTACACATGCGCTACATGGTGCGGCTCCACTTCGCCGCCTCCAACAACGTGGCGAACACGAGGCCCTCATCAACGGCTTACAAGTCGCCATCGAACTTGGGGCACGACGCCGACGTCCGAGGCGACTCGCGGCTCATCATAGATCAAGTGATGAAGGAGTCAAACCGCCTCGACCCCAAAATGGAGGCTTACTACAAAGTCTGGTACGACGCCTAGAAGACAAGTTCGACGGTCTCGAGCTAAATCACGCCGCGCGGAAAGTACAACGGCCGCCGACGAGCCGGGCAAAGATGGCCTCAAAGACGGGCCCCGTCCTCCCGAACGTCTTCGCCAGAGACCTCCACAAACCTTCCATTGGATACACCTCGGCAACAGAGGAGGGCCCACTGTGGAACCCACGGCGAAGCTCGACGCCCTCTGTGCTGCCGAGACCCCCTCGACCACGCCCGAGGTCATGAAAGTCAACGCCGAGCCTCCACGGACTGATCAGGACGCGGATTGGCGAGTCCCGTTACTCGATTGGCTCGATCGGGGAGCTTCGACGACAAAACCGAAGCACGGTGGCTTGCGCGCGGCGAGCCAAGACCCACGCCCTACTAACGGCGAATTGTACAGCGAAGTCCTCGTGTGTCCTCCAACGGTGTATCAGCTCAAGCGGGCCGAGCCTCGCTTTGGGACTTACACGCTGGCGCTGCGGGCACCATGCGACGCCTCGGACGTCAGAGGGAACGCTTTCCGCCAAGGGTTCTCTTCGCCGACGGTGGGTCGCCGACGCTACCAAACTAGTACGCGCCTCGCGAAGGATGCCAAGATTACGCTCGGCAGACACATCTCCGGCCCCCGCCCTACAAACCATCCCCATCACATGGCCGTTCGCCGTGTGGGGGTTTCGACATGGTCGGCCTCTGCAAAAAAACCCCGGGCTTCACCCATCTATTGGTATCAATCGACAAGTTCTCCAAATGGATCGAGGCTCGTCCGATCAATCGAATCAAATCGAAAGCAAAGCGGTGCTATTCTTCATCGACATCATCCACAGTGTTTGGGGTCCCCAACACCATCATCACCGACAACGGACGCAGCTTCACCGGAAAAAGGTTCTCGACGTTTTGCGACGACCACCACATCCGTGTGGCTCGGTCACCAGAGGACACCCAAGGACCAACGGCCAAGTAGAGCGTACAACGGCATGATCCTACAAGGCCTCAAGCCAAGGATTCACAACCGATTGAAAAAGTTTGGCAAAAATGGCTCGCCGAGCTCCCGTCGGTCATCCGGAGCCTAAGGAACACTCCAAGCCGAGCCACGGATTCACGCCTTTCTTCCTAGTCTATGGGGCCGAGGCCATCCTCCCCACCGACTTGGAATATGGTTCCCCGAGGCTGCAAGCTTATAACAAACAAAGTAACCGCACCACCCGAGAGGATGCCCTTGATCAACTGGGAGGAAGCCTCGAGACGTCGTCATACTACTACACTCGGCCAAATACCAAGCAGAGCCTCATGGGCGCTATCAGTTCGGGACGCGTTTGAAGCCGAGACTTGAAGGTAGGTGACTGGTGTTGAGGCTAGCACAGAGCAACAAGGGTCGCCACAAGCTGACCCCGCCATGGAAGGACTGTACATCATCGCCCAAGTGTCAAGCCGGGACCTACAAGTCTGGCCAACGAGAAGGGCGAAGTCTTCACCAACGCTTGGAACATAGAACAACCACGTCGCTTTTATCCCTAAATTTCCAAGCATTGTATATGTCGTTCCTCAAAATACAATTAAAAAGCGTTCTTTAGTTGGTCTAATTTTTTGAGAAACCCTCCGAGCCCATCGTAGGCCTCGGCAATACAGTAACACGGCAAGGGAAACTCGGTTCTGCCTCGGCAGAACCAAGCCTCCCTCGGGGGCTAGATAGGGGACCCCTCCCTAGGCGTCCACTAGGTCCCATGCGCCATTCTCCAGTTGTTTTTTGCAAAAAATCCTACGCCAAGTCCCTAGCAGTGCTCTCGACTTTAATTAGTTGTAAAAACCCCTCGGACCAAGGCCTGTTTCCTAAGCGAGAGGCCGGTAGAGTCGTGAGACGGCCTACGCCTCCGAGCTACGGCACTCCCTCACTACCTCTCGCTCAAGGGACGGCTTAGGCCCCAAGGGGGTGTTTTGCAAACAAAATCCGATCAGGAGCGACAGAGGGCAGAGGCTCGAAAACATAAGAAAAACAACTAGGAAACACAAGTACTTCAAAAGTAAAGGCCTCGACGGCCACAAAGCATTACGATACAAAAAATAACCCCTATTCTATTTTTACATAGCCCCCGGGGCCCAGATCAAGGCTCAGGGCCTTCAGAGATCGGCAGATGGTAGGGGAGGAACCACCAACTCTTCAAGAGCGCCGCCGCCGCTGCGTGCTGTGGCCTTCCGTCCGCTTCCGCGCCTTCGCCACCGCCGCGTCGGCCTCCTCGTCATCATCAGGCAGAACATAGCCATCACTGATGGCCGGGAGGTCGATGCCAAGGTAGTGAGAGGAGATGACGGCCACCGCTTGACACCCGTGTGCAAGTGCCCTCTCGAGCCGCCACAGATCTGGGTTGCTTTCAACAGAATCAAAGCGGCTCCCAAGGAGCTGCCTGATTGAACCCCTGACCTCCAAGGCCTCAGCAGCGGAAAGGGCAAGACGCTTCAGCGCCTCGTGCTCCCCGATCTCGGTCTCGAGCACCGCCTCAGACTGCTACTGGAAGCCTCGGCTGGCCCAAGGATCTCCGCCCAACTCGCACCATGAAAACGGAATGAAGTCGAGCGAGAGAAAGGACAACCTAAGTTGGGGATGGAAGCCCACGGAGCTCACCTTAGCCTTCGCTCCCAAATGACGGGTCTCGGCCCGACAGCCTCGGCCTTCTCCTCAACCGCTGGGCCTCGAACCTAGAGGCCTCGGCCGCCTGGAGGCTTCACTTCCCACTCTCTGCGTCGACAAGGAAGTCAGAAGCAAACATAAGGAAAAGGAAACAAAACAAGGGGACTAGAACTCACCTCGACCGCCCCTTCAAAACCACAGCCTCGATCTGCGAGGCCTCAACCGCAAGAAGGGCCTCGCTCAGAGCGCGCTTTGGTCAGCCGGGCGCACACTCCTCCGCCTCTGGCCTGCCCGGGCGAGGGCCTCGCTTGAGAGGCCGCCTCTTCGCCCCTGGACTGAAGGCATCCCGATCACGATCCGCGTGGGTAAGCTCCTCCTCCAGCTCCTTGACCGCGCCGCTAAGGGGCGAGCTGCGCTGGACGCTGGCCGCCTCGACCTTGGCGTCGGCAAGACAAAAAGGCGGAGGTCCTCCACCTCCGCGCTTCATACCGACAAGCTCGTTAGCATTGGCAAGAAGGCCCTTCTCGCGGTGAAGCTAGTCCCAGACGCCTCTCCCGGGAGAAACACCGACTTCCCAAGCGACCGGGTCTCGAGCTCCACGGGGAAGCAGAGCGAGGGTCATTGGTCGCAACAAAGTCGGGAAGGTAAACGTCGCGACGAGAAAGAAAAGCACGAACTCGGGCGACTCCGGCAGCTTTGTCGGCCACCACAGATAGCGCCGTCTCAGAAGCGACTCCGCTCCGCCACCGGGCGACATCGCTCAAGGTGTTCCAGCGCCACCCTCACCAGGTCCTCAAGGGCGGCAGCAGGCTCCCCCCTAGGGTCGTCGTCCCGGCTCCGCCACAATACCCGCGGGTGGTCCCACCCGCGAGGCTCGGGCCGGACCCGCACGAGGGCCGAGCCTCCCTCGTCCAAGAGCGGCGCTGGCTGCTCCACGGCATTGGTCTCCTCGGCGTCGACCACCTCCCGCGCCCGGGAAGTATCATCGGAGGGGATCGGATAGACCAACGGTGGGCCCTGAACCAAGGGCACCACCGAGGCGGCCGCCGCCTGCATCTCCACCTCCTGCACAGACGGCCTCGCCGCCATCACGACGGTCTTGGTGACCTCGGGGGCTCCGGCCTCTGCAATTACGGCCTCGGCGGTCTTAGGGTCTCTGGCCTCCGCCATCGTGGCCTCGGCAGACGAGGAGACGCCGACCACGGCCACCGCAGTCTCGGCGGTCGCGGGCGCCGTGGCCTCCGTTGCC
Organism: Miscanthus lutarioriparius; assembly: GCA_904845875.1. Classification (NCBI taxonomy): domain Eukaryota; kingdom Viridiplantae; phylum Streptophyta; class Magnoliopsida; order Poales; family Poaceae; genus Miscanthus; species Miscanthus lutarioriparius. The sequence goes on from CAJGYO010000012.1 coordinate 3,688,015, forward strand.
TCAGCCTCGGAGACCCCGGGGGCCTCAGCCACAAAGGGCATGCTGGCCCCATCTGACTCGTGAGCCTTGCCCCCACGAGGCGGAAGCACTCCCTCCATCGTCTGTGTAGGGGCCGCCTCAGCAGCCCCTCCTTGGGCGGCCGGCCCCGTTGGGTCGACCCTCGCCGACGCCCGCGCTGCTGCTGGATAGCGGCTTGTGCCTCCGCCACCCAAGTGTGCGGAGGAGCGGCTCGCCTTGAGCGCCTAAGGGGCGCCAAGGGAGGTCGTCCTGCAGCGCGCCCGACTAAGGAAAATTAACCTGTGGTGGTCAGCGCAAAACTAAAAAAGCGACCGAAAAACACCACGACCTCGCTAAGAATACACTTGCCTTGATCGGGCGGCCCCGCCGCCACTTCACAGCATACCTCACCCGCGCAAGCGGAGGGGCGGGCAGAGGCGTCGCCCCGATCCATCAACGCCGGACGGTCTTCGCGGACCCGGCTCCCCTCGATCCTCTCTCATAGGGCGGGCGGCGCGCCGCCGCCCACCCGCTTCCACCACGGCCGCCGAGCCTACGGGCCGACGGCTGCTTTTTTAACGCCGCGCCTCGGGCGTGTCGGCCTCGCCCCGAGCGGGCAACCGCCGCCCCGGTCCGCTTCTCCTCCCCTTCCGGGGTGCCGGATGCTTATCGACACCCCGGCGCCACCTCCACGACATCGGGAAGGTGGTCCAGGGGACCTCGTCCTCCCTCGACCTTGTCGCCCCCGTCTCGAGGCCTCCGTCGACAACGACGCCGACGGGATTCCTCCAATGAAGACCGTCCTTCCGTTGTTGACGGCGGCGCTTATCCACTCCTCGTCGCGCGAGGATGTGCTTTCAGGCGCTTCACCGCTTTGGCATCCTTTTCGCTTTCTTCGCAGATCGGCGTGAGCACGGTTGATCGCCTGCGTCGCCCGCGCCCTCGAACGGGCGGTGGAGAGGAGCGACGCCCCTCATCCCCTAAAGGAACGACAAACGCACATAAGGGAACAAGGGGTAGGAGGAGACTGAGGAGGGTCAGAGGCTACAGCGGCGCACGACTTACCAGCGAAAGGAACCCCCGCGACGGCCACATCGCGATAGGGGTCAAGTTGCCGCCCCTCAGCTTCGCCTCTACCGTCTCCCCCACCCGACGAAGAATCTCCTCCTCTGAAAGGGCGGAAAGAGGACATCCCGGTGCCCTCAATGGGCTCACCCGCCTCATCTCGAACAGCCACCGCCGAGCCGAGCCATCATGGCAGCACCTCCTCCCCGGTGGAACGCGGCCACAACCACAGCCCACGGTGAGGCCGTGGCCTCAAGAACCTCGCCAGACCCCTCCAGAGCGGCTCAGCTTGGGCTGGTCGACCTTGGACGCCCCACTTCCACTTCTCCGGGCAACTCCCCACAATCCGCCCGGTGTAGGGGGGAAGCCCTCCGTCGTCATTATGAAGATAAAACCAACTCGTGTACCACCAGCGGTTGGAGGACGCGAGTTGGGCCAGGATGTAGAGGTGCAGGCGGTCCTGACGCACTTGGAGAGTGCAGCCTCCGGCCCTCGCCGCCTTCCTCTTGCCCGACGTGCCCGACGGCTTTGTAGTATGCCCCGCCCGGAACAGATGGAGCCACAACTCCCAATGGGGCGCGATCCCTAAATACCCCTCGCAGACGGCAACAAAGATAGCCGCCTGAGCAACGGAGTTGGGATTAAAATTGTGGAGCTCCACGCCATAGTAGTGCGTAAGCGCCCGCATGAACCGGTCCGCCGGGACGCCGAGGCCACGCTCGTGGAAGGAGACGAAGCTTACAACATAGCCGTCGCGAGGCCTCGACTCCGGCTCGCCGTACGGAGCAATCCATTCCGTCTCGGTGGAGTCGGGCCACCGGGCGGAGGAGCCCACCGTCGACAAGCGATCGGAGCATCTCTCGGTGACGTCCGACGGATCCTGTGGGTCCGCCTCGACGACAACGATATCACACCGCCATGGGTGCGCTGGGGAATCAAAAGGGCGGTGAGTCTTTTCTCTCCCTCCCACGCTCTCACTTTTTTCTCGCTTCCTCCCTAGGCTCGCTCTTCCTCCTCTCCTTCTCAGCACTCGCGGCTCTAGCGACGGCTCGGCGGGGGCGGCGCTGATGCAGGCAAGGTAAGACGAGGAGGGGCAAACTCCCGGTATTTATGCAGGAGGAGGTGAAATGAGCGGCGATGAAATCGGGAGATTTCCCCCAATCAGCGCGAGTTAACCACGAGCCGATTTCACCGCCCACGCGCCACGTCTCCCCGATTAAATGCGAGGACGGTTACGCCCCATCCACCACGCCACGATCGCCACTACGGCAGCAGTACCGCTTCGACTCCCAATAAAATCGCCTCAAAAGGCGCCACCACTCATGGCCGAGCCAATAGGGAAAATATTTCCGCGGCTGTGCCTTTCATAGGAAGGAACCGGCTCTCGAGCCTATTACGATCCGGGGTTCAAGGTGGACCCAAAAGGGTTTCGACACTGCCCAGGATAACAGAGTCGGGCGATCATGGGCGAGCCTATTCGGGGCCGAGACCCAAGCGAGCTTAAACGCTTGGGACGCCCAAAGTCGTGTCCGAGACCGGCAGAAAGTATCCGAATGGGATCCCACCGTAGGGAGGCACCGAGCCACCGAGGCCCAACGAACGGCCTCGGCACCCACTAGAGAAATCCTCTAGTACTCTTGGAGTGTGTCTCGACCGCTAGCCGTCCCCTAACAAACGGGTTCGGGCCTCCACTCGGACTACCCGATAACACTCACACGGAAGTGCCACCGCCGTGCCCATTGAGGGTAGCGAGGCACATTCCACCCTCCTTCCGAGCGAAAAGGAAGCGCGAGGGTCGTGATAAAAAGTCGGGGAACCCCGACGACCTTCTCGCCCCCTATGCAGAGGCTTGGGGGCTCCTCCTGCAAATATGCCGAGACCCCACGACCCGGGCTCACACCCGAAGGGGCCTCGGCAAACAAACCCTCACGCGCGAGGGGCGTATAAAAAGTCAGGGGAACTCCCGACGGCCCTCTCGCTCTGCGCAGAGGCTAGGGGCTCTTCCTGCGACCTTGCCGAGACCAGAATGGGCTCGGCAAACAAACCTCACGCATGAGGGGCGATAAAAATCGGGGAACTCCCGACGGCCCTCTCGCTCTGCGCAGAGGCTAGGGGCTCTTCCTGCGACCTTGCCGAGACCAGAATGGGCTCGGCAAACGAACCCTCCGTCCGAACGAAAAGGATATGTGAGGGGCGAATGAAAAAGTCAGGAGACCCCCGACCGTCCTCTTGCTCCAGGCGGAGGCTCGGGGGCTCCTCTTGCACCCAAAAACCAAGACAAAAACACGATAAAGGGCACCGAGCCGTAAGGGTCCAGGGGTTCAAGGTGGGCCTCCAAGAGGTTTTGACAGCCGCCCCAGGGCAACAGAGTCAGGGACAACTTTGGGGCGAGCCTGCGAATGGCCCAGGCCCGAACGAGCAGTCGCTCGGGGCGTCCTAAGTCGTGTCCGAGACCGACAGAAAAGTATCCGAATGGGATCCCACAGAGGAGGGAGGCACCGAGCCACCGAGGCCCAATGAACGGCCTCGGCACCCACTAGAGAAATCCTTCGGTACATTTTGGAGTGTCTCTCGACCGCTAGCCGCCCCCCTAGCGAACGGGGCTCGGGCCTCCACTCGGACTACCCGATAACATGACTCACCGAAAGTGTCCACGCTCGCGCCCATCGAGGGTAGCATGGCACATTCCACCCCTCCTTCCAAGCGAAAGGAAGCGTGAGGGACATACCCAATGTCAGGGGGGCCCTGACGAACCTCTCGCTCCATGCGGAGGCTAGAGGGCCTTTTTTTTGCAACCTCGCCGAGACCCCCGCAACCCGAACTTGCGCTTGTGGGCTCGGCAAATGCAATAAGAACTGATCACTCAAACGCGAAAATGGAGAAAGTCCCTAGAGGAGTAACTTCACTCCTCCAGGGGCTCGGGGGCTACACCCGGCGGGTGCGCTCGCACGCACCCACCAGAACCTCAGAAAACAAACCAATCCCTACGGATCAGGCATAAACCCAGCCTCGACAAACCCTCAGGGAGAGTGCACGCACTCACCCCGAGGCTCGGGGGCTACTGTCGGGTACCTTAGAACGGGGTACCCCAAGCAAACATCAAAATAAAGCTAGAAGGTAAGCCGTGGGCCCTCACACCGCCACAACCGAGCCCTCCTCCACCTCGCCCGAGCCTCGAGCAGGAGGTCTCGGAACAAACTCCGCCGCGCGAGGCTCCCTGGTAGGCCTCGGCAGGGGCGCCGAGCCCGGCAGGGGCGCCGTCTCCCTCGCCTCGCCCGAGGCTAGCTAGGAAGGCCTCTGCAGGGTACATTCTCCAGATCGCGCGAGGCGCCTCACGCAAGGCCTCGGCAAGGAACCCGATCTTCGCTCGCCGCGAGGCCTCATTCTCCGTGTCGCCGAGGCCGGCTCGTCCCCTGGTCCGTCGCTTCGCCTCGGCCGACCCTCCCAACAACTCGTCATGTCTCATTAATGCTTCAACCATTCCCGCAATCTCAGCCGGACGGTGGCTCAACGCCACAGATGGCCGACGCGACCGAGGTCGCATCGGCGTCGCCATACCGCCACGGTGTGTCCTACCGTGTCGTGGTTCACGATCCACGCCATACCGGGCCGGGACAGGCACGACGGGGATTATCGGCCACCGTGTGTCCTACCACCGCGGTGTCCACGATCAAGACCATACCGGCCGGGACAGGTACGACGGGATTACCGACCACATCGTGTCCAAACGCTGCACCCATGATCGGCCACCCGCCAAGGCCTCGACATCGCATACATCGGGCCTCGGCGATCTTGGGGTTCATGCCTCGCCGAGACCCCCACCAGCAGGTGCTAGCCTAAGATCGACCAAGTCTCGGCCTCGCAGACAAATCCGGTCCACAAGGGCTTGCACGATCGCCGCCGCGCCCACTCCGAGGCATTCCTGGGCTCCCACGACGCACAGGATCGATGGGATGACCACGCCGCCCAAGACTCCAAGGATGGACCACTCCGACGGCCACACACCGCCACAGAACAAAGCTATGAGGCTCGGACACGCCGCGCCTGCTCACACGACGCCGTATAGTCAGCTCATGTACCGCCCTAGTCCTCCCTTCATGCTATAAAAGGAGAGGACCTGGGTTGTTTTGAAGGGAAAAACACACACACACACACGCACACTCCTGCCGCCTGAGAGCAACGTCTCAAGCGGCCCGCACGACACCCCGCCGAGACCTAGGACCAGCTCCTTCTCTTCTTTAGCTTGTAACCCCCTACTACGAGCACCTCGGTGTAAGGAATACAAGATCGATCTCTCAGACTGGACGTAGGGCCTCGATTGCCTGAACCAGTATAAATCTTGTGTCTCTTTGCATCACCATCCGGATCGGGAGCACGCAGAACAAATTCACTGGTTGGTTGAGGACCCCCCGGTCCGAAACACCGACACCTTCCCAGTTCTGTGTCTGCAACACGGTCATGGGGTGCTTGCATCTCGGCTAGAAATAGGTCAAAAAATGGAAATGTACCGGGTTTTTGGTGTTCTTGCCCCTTATTTTGAAGTGCAATTGTGATTTTGCCCTCGTTTTTCTAACTTTCTGATTTTGCCTTCACTGCTAGCAAGTCAATGCGATTTTGCCACGGGTCTTTGTGAATTTGCCCCTGTTTTGACTAGGGGCAAAATCGCATTGACTTGCTCGTAGTGAATTTGCCCCTGTTTTGACTTTTGACTAGGGACAAAATCGCATTGACTTGCTCGTAGTGAAGGGCAAAATCACAAAGTTAAAAAAATGAGGATAAAATCACAATTGCACTTAGAGGCAAGAACACAAGAGCCCCTTGTTATTAGGATCCAAATATCAGTATAATGCTACTCTATTAAATAAATAAATTTGTCGATCGTAAATCACTATAAGGTTATTTCTTTATCTTGATGTTTTCTGCATAATAGTAAAGTATTATTCTGATGATTGACAACATCAAATGAAATGTTACCTTCATGTTCATTTGGAAGTTTTCTTCACTGATGTCACCTTGTACCCCATCCGGCCTTGACCTCTAAAATAGTGCTCCTTGGTCTTCTAGTCAACAGCCTTCAGCAAATCCTTGTTGTCACTGACAGGTACCAGGCGCCGAGCTTCCTCGCTCTCTGGCATGGTTCTAACGTCAAGGTAGGTAGAGTGGTGCTGCTGCACTTCAAGCAAGGAAGAGGCAGCTGACCTCCGAGCCCACATCAGCCTAGGCAAGCTCAGCAGTGATTGCTACCACGCCACTCCTACCTTGGCAGATAGCTACCAAAATGGCAAGGATCTGCAGTGATTTTGTGCACATGATAATATACATCAATAAAAAAACCATGCCCTTTATCTTAAATTTTGGATGCTGTGCATTGTTTATGAGAAATATGACCGTGGAACTCAGGAGAAAGAACTGCCCTACCTTTTCAGAACCACACTCTGTACTGGCATGTTGTCTTCCTCTACTGCTCCACATTTGCATTTGGTCTAGCAATCTCACTAAGCAGCCATCTGTATTCTGAAACACTCAATCATGGCAATGTAAGTAAGGATAGATTATTGGGTTTGCTACCATGGTATGCAAAATAGTATTTTACATAAATTTGATATGTTAATTCAGAGTATTTCAAGACATGCAAGACAATACCTTAGCAGTGAAATACACAAAGCATCTCCAATCACAACTATGCCTAAATATATGGCATAGACTAACAAACAAAACAATTTCTCATCTTTAGCAGTACTGTAGGTAACAATAGCTCATCTCCAACATTGCATTATCCTAGGTTGTATACAAATCGGAGTGAGGGAGAGGAAGGCCTCACCTTGACAATTTGGCCAAGTGGGGACTGTAGGGGCGGTGTCGGCAGCCTAGTGCAGATCGATGACGAACGGTGGCAGCGGCTGGGGACAGAGATCCAATGCCTCTTGCTGTTGTTTGGCCATGCTCTTCTCGCAACCTTCATCAAGTGGCACCAGATCTGAGAGATCTGTAAGAAAGAGAAGTGAAGATAGATAAAAAAATTGCAGCGCACCTCACCGGACCGCTTTGCCGCCGAGAGGCGTCAAGCTCCATCGCCACGCCGAGGACCCAAGTGCCACCGTGTGGATTCCGCCATAGATCCCACCGCCTCGCCAAGCAAAAAGAGACCTGCTCCCGACGACGCGTTGTATGGAGGAGGTCGACGATCTCGTGGATGCGCTCGTGGAGGAGGCGGTAAGTCTGGTAGCCATCTTGTGCCATAGGTGAGGGGTCCACTTGCTCTCCCACGCCCTAGAGGTCGTCGGCTTCCCATGCTCAAGCGATTTACAGTGCTGCTCAAGCTTGCATGGAGGCGGTGTGGGGAGGAGAGGACAGGGAGGAGAGCGCCGCCTCCTCCTCCGCCGACCATGACCACCGTGGGGCACGATAAGGTTCGATCGATCAAGGCCCCGGATCTCGCGTGCTCTGCGCCTCCATCTGCAGCAAGCGAGGGCACGCAACTTCCTTGCTCGAGCGATGACCGTGTGGAGGCTGCGTAGGGAGGAGAGGACAGGGAGGGGCGGAGGTGGTGGTGGCGGCGGGGAGAAGAGAGAAAGGAGAGAGAGGGATCGGGAGGTCAGGCCAGGCTGCGGTGCGGGGTGGGAGCGGGGGGTTTCTGTAAAGTTGCGAGGGTGTTTTCGAAATAACGACTCGATTTTAGAATTTTACCTTCTTTGCGTTACTTTAGGGGTCTATTCGAAACATATCAGAACATGTTTACTATTCTGGGCGGACGAGTTGGACGGAGGGTTGATTTTCTAAAACTCAGAGGGCCTTTATGTAAAACGTGTGAAGACGCGTGTCAGCACATGGATGAGCCACGGATGCTCGAATTCTGTGGTGGCAGCGGACTCACGCGGGTTTTAACAGCTTCCGATAAGGCACCACTATGGAATGATCTTCTTTGATGTACTACTCTAAACAATTAAGCCATCAGTAATAGTACCAAACCCTTCTTTCGGGACATTGTCAATTGAACCAGCTCAACCCATGTCATAGTGATCGAAAAAGTAGAAAACAATCAAAAGGACAAGCCGCACAAGTGATAGAAGCATGTGAACTGAAAGAACAAGTGATATTTCAAAGGCAGGTCATGAGGCTGATATATACTCATCTCTGTGACTCGGTCTATGTGAATAAAACAAGTTACAAGTGAGCGAAAAAACCCCCTCTCTACACAAAACATCCTCGCTTCTTCAACTCATGCTTCTTTCCAATCACCTCCACCCTCTCTGTTAAAGATTGTATCCTCCAGTATTGCATGTTACAAGTTTATATAAATCACACACATATTGTACAACACTGTACAAGTGTCTCGATGAGACACAAGAGTTCCAAGCTCGTTATTGTTTGAACGCTGGAACCGACCGACCGATCTGGCAAATCAATTTACCTGTCAATCCCCTCAATCTTGTCTTCAACCTCCGAGTAGAGCTCCCGGAGCCTGTCCAGGTTCTCCTCCGATGTCTCCCAGTAGCCTCTGCCACTGGCTTCCAAGAAGGTCTGCACCAGCTTCCTGAACGAATTGGGGTTGGTCTCCATGAGCCTCTTCCTCATCGCCTCGTCTTCGATGAACGTGGAGTTGGCCTCCTCGTAGACCCAGTTGTCGACCTGCCCAGACGTCGCGCTCCATCCAACGGTATTGGTGAGCCGCTTCTCGATCTCCCTGACCCCCTCGTACCCGCTCTTCATCATCCCCTCGTACCACTTGGGGTTCAGCAGCTTGGTCCTCGCGTCGAGGCGCACCGTCTCCGACAGCGTCCTCACCTGGGCGTTCGCCGTGGTGGTGTCGGCTATGTACGATGACGGCGCCCGGCCGTCCTTGCGCAGGCCCTGCACGAGCTTCGTCGGGTCCGAGTCGAAGTAGTGGCTCACGTCCGTCAGCGAGATCTCCGACGAGTCGAGGTTCTGGAACGTGGCGTCCGCCGTCGCCAGAGCGAGCTCGAACGCCTTGCGCTTCTCCTTCATGTCTGCCCCCGGAGCGTCGCTGTCGAACGCGAACGACTTGCGGCTCAGGTACATGTCCTGGAGCTGCTTCTCGTCGGTCCATGACGCGTTCTCCACCGCCAGGTTCACGTTGGACGAGTAGGAGCCTGATGCGTTCGAGAACACCCTTGTTGCCGCCTCTCTCAGCGAGACGCCGAGCTCCTCTGCCTGCTCCTGCGCATGCTTGCGCACGTAGTTCATCTCTGCTGGCTCGTCCAGTTCGGCGACCATCTTCACCGCCCGGTCCAGCAGGTTCATCTGCAGGCATTGCATTGTTCCATGAGTAAATTATTCGGTTCAATCAGTGCAGTAATGTATCTATGCAAATTATGTACAAAGATCAAAGGCACTGATGTTTGAATTCATACCTGGTTGATGAAAAGGTCTCTGAAGACACCCGAGCAATTGACGACGACGTCAATCCTTGGACGTCCAAGCTCCTCGAGGCTGACAGGCTCCACACGGTTGACACGGCCGAAGGTGTCAGCAACTGGCCGGACACCAATCATCCACAGCACCTGGGCCAATGACTCGCCATAGGTCTTGATGTTGTCGGTGCCCCACAAGACAAGTGCAACTGTCTCAGGGTACTTGCCGCCATTGTCGGCCTTCTGCCTCTCCAGGAGACGGTCGACGACGATCTTGGCGCTCTTCATGGCAGCTGTGGTTGGGATGGACTGTGGGTCAAGAGCATGGATGTTCTTCCCTGTCGGGAGCACCTTCGGGTTCCGGATCGGGTCACCGCCAGGGCCAGGCTCCACATAGCTTCCGTCGAGGGCGAGCTTCAAGCTGCCCAGCTCATTGTCTTGCACGACGAGCTTCAAGCACTCACCCAGGAATCCAAACAGAACCCTCAGCTTCTCTCTGTCTGCCCTGATGAACTTGGTCGTGGACAGGTACTGCACCCATGGTTCCGACAGACCGAAACCAAGTATGTTACTGAGGTTGTTGGCAACATTGACGACTTGCCCTTTGCTGTTTGTGGTCTTCTCAACAAAGGCGGTGATGGCGCCACGCGAAGCTTCAGTTATCTGCCTCAAAAGCTCGACGTCAGCCAGTATGCCCTTGTCACTTCCCCTGTACACATCTTCAATCTCCCTGCCCACTGTGGCAGCAAGTATGCCGGGCAGTGAGGTTATGCCATCCTCCGGGCGGTCAAGGGCAGCTATGTTCACCAGTGTGGCCACAGCCTCGATGGCGCTCGGTGGCTCGCCGATCACATGTAGACCACAGGGAAGGAGCCGTGACTCTATCTCCATGATCTTGGCGTACACCTTTCCAACGACCAGGTCACGTTCATTTGGTGGGAGCTCCTCCCCTTCCTCGGGCAGTGGGACATCCTTGTCAAGGTTGCACTGCTTTGCGGTGCTGATGATTGAGCTCACAATCTGAGTACCACGCCCGGTGTCCTTGAGAGACTGGTAAGAGGAGATGAGCTCTGACAGCTGCTTGAGCCCCTTGTAGAGACCGGCATTCTCAGCCGGCGGGGTCAGGTAGCTGATGGTAATTGCATAGCTCCGGCGTTTGGCAACTGTGGCCTCTGATGGGTTGTTTGCAGCATAGTAGTAGATGTTGGGGATGTTGCCAATGAGACTGTCAGGGTAGCAAGCATCACTCATCCCAACCTGCTTGCCAGGCATGAACTCCAGGGACCCGTGTGTTCCAAAGTGCAGAACAGCATCGGCCTGGAAGATCTTCTCAACAAAGGTGTAGTATGCTGCAAAGCCATGGTGAGGGCTGGCAGACTTTGAGAACAGAAGCCGCATCGGATCGCCTTCGTACCCGAAAGTGGGCTGCACTCCGATGAAGACATTGCCATACTGCTTCCCATAGACAAGGAGGTTCTCGCCATCAGAGTTGAGGTGCCCAGGTGGCTTCCCCCAGTTCTCCTCCAGCAAGGAGGCATAGGAGGTGAGTGCCTGGTACTCCCGCACATTCATCCGGTAAACCACATTCAGGTTGGGGCTGTTGAATTGAGCCTCCTTGTCATGGATCACCTCCTCGATGAGGGCTTCAGGTGTGTCTGGGAGACCGTCAACGTTGTAGCCGTCCTTCTTGAGGTCTGACAGCACAGAGTAGATGGAGTTGAACACATTCAGATATGCTGCAGTCCCCACGTTGCCCTTGTCAGGTGGGAAACTGAAAACAGTGATTGCCAGTTTCTTCTCCTCCTGGAAACAGGCAGACAGACAAAAGAAAAGGTTAATTTTGGAACTTATGCATACAGGGACTGATTGCTCAGTATTCAGTAACAGTATTTTTCAGCTGATGAACAGCATGTCATGAAAGTGCAGAGCTTTTAGTCTTTCACTAATGAAATGGCCACATCGATGGAAACAAGAATTGCGCACCCAAAGTATTGAATTCTGCCCTTTTACTATAGATTCTTCATTTTGAAAGATTTGGCCTTGAGTAAGTTGGAAGCTATAGATTGTCATCTAGTATAATTTATTAATAATGGGCTGTCTTGAGAATATTATTATCATAGCAAGCTTGTGGCATTGCGTATCTATGAAAAAACAAAAACTTCAGTTATGGTTTTCAGCTCAACAACTTCACTATCAAACTGAAATCTATGATATAGTAGCAGGATTGAAGCATTTCGTACTATCACCGTTGGTTAATTAACATGTAACCTAGAATGACATTGGTCTAGAGTATAACAAATTCTTCGTTTCCAGTAGCCTTCAGCTTGACTAGTGAAGTAACAGAGCTAGTATGTTCAGTTAACATGTGGAGGCTTTTACTCACGTGTTATTATAAAGTTGATAATTATCTATAGGCCATTAAAAAGTTGAGTTCTCACAAAGGTCATCGCTCTTGTGAACTCTTTTTTTTTCCATCCACTTCCGTCAAATTTGGCTCTAACGGATTGTCAAACCATGATTGTGAAAAGTCAAAAATACCTAAAGTGCGAATATGCAATTAATTTTTTGGGCATCTTAATGACCTCAAATGAAAAAACTCAAAACTAGAAAGTTGTAGATCTCGACAGTATCTACAATTTTTGTATAAAAATTATCTTCATTTAATTTAGTAAAAAAAAAATGATTTGATATAATTAATGTCTTAGAAAAATCACATTTATTGTACGGAATCAAATGAAGATAATTTTTATAAAATATTGTAGATCTCGACGAGATCTACAACTTCTAGTTTTGAGTTTTTTCATTGAGATCATTAAGATGCTAAAAAATTAATTGCATATTTAGAATTCGAGGGTATTTTCAACTTTTCACACCCGTAGTTTGATACCATTAGAGCCAAATCTGACAGAAGTGGCGTGGAGGGCAAAAGAGTTCAGAGTAGTGGTACCTATGAGAACTCAAGTTTTTTAATGGCTTGTGGATAATTACCAACTTTTATAATGTCATACAAGTAAAAGCCTCTAACATGTAATCTAGGGGGGGGGGATTGCTGCCAAAATTAGAGAACTAATAAGAAGTATACAGTAACTTGTAGGGGAACCACAGGCACACCTTAGTTTTCCTCTTCAGTTGTGCCCATCTGATGGCTCTAGTGCAGAGCTGCTCCACTCTCTTGTGCAATGCATGTGATTTCCCTGCATCAAGTTCATCACAATTCAGATTAAGTACAGGTGTCCCAGAAATTAGAAAAATACAGACATATGTTGTCGGGGAATGAGAGAAATGGAATGGGGCTTGCCTGTCCTGGGGTCCCTGCCGGCGAATACGATGGGCTCCATCCCACCGTCGAGCTCCGGCAGCGCCACCTGCAGCGCCACCTGAATGGGGTGAAGCCCCAAGGTGCTGTTGAGCCACTCCTCCGTGGTCTGGAACACGAGCGGGAGCGCGACAATGTACGGCACGTCGAGCTTCTGCAACGCTGCAATGGCCTTGGGGTGGTCCTGCCTCGCCGGCCCGCCGACGAGCGCGAACCCGGTGAGAGACACCACGGCGTTCACGAACGGCTTGCCGGTGACTGGGTCGACCAGGTAGCGCTGGGTGGGCCCGGAGAAGTCGAGGCCGCCGGCGAAGATGGGTATGACCTTGGCGCCCCTGGCCTCGAGCTCCATGATGACGGCGACATAGTGCCCGTCGTCGCCGGTGACAATGTGGCTCCTCTGCAGGACGAGGCCGATGACGGGCGCATTGGGGTCCTTGAGCTTGTCGTTGGCGTCCCGGCGCGTGCCGTACCAGTTGAGGTACTCCTTGACGTCCTCGTACATGGTGGGCGCCAGCGGGTGCCAGATGCCGGAGTCGAGGTAGAGCACGGGGTCGTCGTACTTGATGCCGGCGCCCCTGAGCGCCGGCACGTAGGAGCCAGCGATCATCTTGAGGAAGTTCTGGAGGTTGTCCGGCGAGCCGCCGAGCCAGAACTGGAGGCTGAGGATGTAGCGCCTGGCGTCCTGCGCCTTGTCGGAGGGCAGGTACTTGAGCACCTTGGGCAGCGTGCGCACGAGCTTGAGCATGCTGTCGGCGAAGTTGCTGGAGTTGGACTTGTTGCGCTTGAAGAGCTGGAAGAAGGGGCTCTTGGACTGCCCCAGCTGCGACATGCTGAAGGAGCCGAGCTTGTTGAGGCGCATGACCTCGGGCATGGAGGGGAAGACGAGGACGGCGTCCATGCGGTCGCGCTCCTTCTCGACGGCGGCCTTGACCTTGAGCGCCAGCTCCTCGACGAAGATGAGGGAGCCGATGAAGACGTTGGCGTCGGCGAGGTCGGCGCAGAAGGTGGCGTAGGTGTCCTCGTCGCGGAGCTCCTCGACGAGGTATCCCACGACCTCGAACGCCGCGGCGCGGCGCGGGTCGGCGTTGAGCTGCTGCACGGCGGCCGTGACGGACGACTGGTACTGCGCCTCCAGCACGACGTAGACGACCTTGACCCGCGGCAGGCCCCGCGGGTCGGTCGGCACCACGCGCCGCACCTCGGGCTTGGTCTGCGTGAACAGGCCGTTGCCGCCGGCGACCGCGCACCGGATGGCGCGCCGGCGGCGGCACGGCGCGGCGGCTGGCGCCGGCTGCTCAGGAGGAACGAGTGCAGCGGCACGGGCGCCGCCAGGAGCTGCTTCTGCACCGCGGCGGCGAATGGCGTGGACACTAGGGACAACGACATGGCGTCTGCTCACAGGACGGAGCCGGCGGACGTAGAAACACACGCCTGGACACGAACGCGACGCTCGAGCTCAGTCAGTGAAAAAAATCTACACTAGAGTGAAGGCAAGAGAGTGGCTCGTGGCTGGAGGATTGTTCTCGGTGGCCGGCCGGCGCCTGTTCTTGGCGACCGCCGTCCCTCGGAAACAGAGCAGGGGGAAAGAAGGAGAAGAAGCGAGAAGGCGAGAGCGGGAAGCGGGAGAATTTATAAGGTAGTCCGTGTCCTCGTCCGTCGTCTCCTGGCGGAGGAGAGGACAGGAGCGGCGGAGGGAGTGCCTCGGTGAAGGGGGAGGAGGATTCGGTGGCGGGAGCCGGGACACGATGGCGCTGACGGGGCGAAGGGAGATAGATGCCAGACCGGGCGCGGGGGAAGTGGGAAAGGGGGATGGCAATCGCCCCGGGGGCGCGCTGTGATTGGCCGCGGGGGATTCCGGGGGCGCCCGCGGCCGGAGGGAGGCGATGAGGCCGCGGATAAGCGGCGGTCGCTGTTGCGGCCCTGCGCGTGGCGCCGACCGCAACCACAGCCGCGGCGAGGGCTGAGGCCGGGTTGCTTTTCGCTTGGGCCGTGATATTTGCGGGGGCCAGACCAGGCCTCGGGTTCGTGGACGTGGAGGAAGCCTGGTGCTGGGCTCGGGCGGTGGCGGGCAGACTGGGGGCACGCGCCTGCAACCTTCCCGTGAGACAAGCGGACAAAGCAACACCGTCGCCTGCGCTTGTTTCACTTGGATTTTGGCTGGTTTCGGTTTAATTTATATACGAATGATTTGAATGAATATGTATCTTGGGTCGACCTCGCCTGAGCATGACTAGCGGACTAGGCGAGGAGTTGTGTTACCAGCACTACTACGACAAGGCCACAATCTGACTACTGATCATGGGCCTCTCAGGAGTACGCGCCACCGTCGGCCCAGTGCTCTGTTGAGCGGCAACGAATGGATGTGAGCGTGCAAGTGCACGAGCGGGGAAGAGCCCATGTATTAATTCTTGCTGAGTATAGCAACCGGAAAGGGCAGAGGAAAAAAGTCAAAGAGAATACTGTAAGAAACAACCTACATTCATGAGCAACGATTTGCTCGATACATGCTATCAATCCTGTCCTCGCTATCTTCCTTTTGCCTCTACTTATTGTTTGTCTTCCTCGATTCCCAAATTCTCCATCCGAACCCCCCTTCCCCCAGCCTAGCTGTTGCTAACAATATTGATATCAGAGACACCGATTTCTCATCATTCCTCTCGCGTCCATCGATTGTGACATGCCCCGTATGTAAATTGTGAGGTGTTATTGGGTTCACCCCATACAGAGGAGACGACGAAGTGAAAAAATGAGGCTTGGATAGCACCTTGAAATCGAGCCGGCTCAAGATCAAGTGTGGATTTGTTGACTTGTTAGAGGAGCAATAATCCTTGGGATTACCTTAACGTGGATGTTGGTGACCGAGAACCCCCCCCCTTACCATGGGGTATATCTTTATGTCCTCCCTTGTGTGCCATCTCACTTGATCACTCTACTATTACACTTTACATTGTGCTTACTCAATTCCTATAGTAGAGGTATTAGGGTTTGTCATCCTAGGGAGTGAACCGAGCTAGTCTCTTCATTTCTAGTGACATAACTTGGTTCATGGCTTTGAGACTAGAATTGTGTACGTTGTTGATCACCCTAGGTTTACAAACTAGCTAGAGTAGAATTATTAGTGCTTCGTTTGTATCTAACCTTTTATCTCTTATTTATGAGTTTGTAGAATTTTAATTTACACTATCCATCAATCTCTAG
Source organism: Miscanthus lutarioriparius (assembly GCA_904845875.1). Classification (NCBI taxonomy): domain Eukaryota; kingdom Viridiplantae; phylum Streptophyta; class Magnoliopsida; order Poales; family Poaceae; genus Miscanthus; species Miscanthus lutarioriparius. The sequence goes on from CAJGYO010000012.1 coordinate 3,703,966, forward strand.
ACATCCAAAGTTTTTTTTTCACCTGGGTGTGACATTAGCATCTACATTGGAGCTCTAGACCATGATCATTGGACTCAAGGAGTGGCGGACGCCATGAGCCCAAGAGCTCAAGGTTCATATGCACTAGCTCCATTACTGAAGAGCAGGTGGGTGACGACATGCAACGTGACTCATGAGCTCGTGCGAAACTCTACTTCCTCATCTATACAACTTCTCCATAATCCTCATTTGTTTTTGCGTATTGGTGTCGCTTGCGACTCTTTGCTAGTAGTGGTTCGATATGCAAATTTTCCCTTGCTATGATGACAGTGTTGTGGTGGAAAAGAAGACCATGGATAGAATCGCCAATTTCCATTGCAATCCATGTTGGCCATCCGAGTTGTCACGCCACATCAGCGAAAATACCACGACATTAGTATTCCTTCTTCCTCAGGTGACAAAAACATAAAAATATATTGCTACAAAAGCGTGGGCACTCCTAGGGATGGCAAAAGTTAACCATCATCCGCCCTCCTAATGGCTTGTTTGGATGCCCAACCACCTCAACACAAAATGGATTGAGGTGGATACCAGTGCGTTCAACCGTCGGTGTCTGACGACTCCGATGACTTGGCCGTAACCTTTTATAGCGATCAAATTTTTGCCGACTACGATCCCACTATTCGTGAGACCCTAGTGGCCCAGCAGCAGCAGTTACAGTCCGGAGTCCAACTGCTCAGCCCAGCAATAGCAGTCTGCAGTCCATCTACTTAGCACATCCGATCCATCAAGGCCACATACGTGAATTGGAGAAGGTCAAATGTTGCCTTGCTAGCTGGCCTTTGATCCAGCGTCAGGTGCGCACCCTTTCAGGTTCGTATCTGTTGCATCGCAAATCTCCTGCGACCGATGTCGCCCCTAGCGCCGGCCGGCCCACCGCTCGTTCTCTGATCTCAAGTTCTCCGGCTGTCCAACCCCCCTGGCATCTAGACAAGACAAGGTCCCCCTCAAATACCCAATTATGCAAGCCTAAAGAGACTCCACCCTCGATAGACAGCCTTTATAATAATGAAGCTAAGAACAAATATAATAAAAAGGATGTAAGCAAGGTGTATGCTGAGGTAGAGGAGAGGGAGGAGAAGCGAGTTGTAAGCTTACAGCCGGCTTAGGCATAAGAATCAAGAAACTTTATAAGATAGACAAGTAGACCATATATTAATAGTAAAGAGTCAACTAGTATATGAATGGGCTAAGAGATAGCTGCAAAGATGCTATACAGCCAGCGGTGAGCTGGATTATTAGCCTCGCTTCGATCATCACACGTTTCCACCTGCAAACGTACAACACACACTCATCGCCGAATCCCGGCCGGCGTTCTCGAAAGTGGGCGAGGAAGAGGAAAAGGAGTCCGCCTTTTTCGTAGCCGTTAACAACAACCTCGGCCGTAAGCACGGCGCGGGCAATGAGGCAAGCAGGCCTGCGCCGCACTTTGCATGCCTTGAAAGCTGAAAACGCAGGACGTATCGTACGTGTGCAGCCGAGCCGCGACGTCCGGAACCATCACTGCTCCAGCTGTTGTCTGACGGATCAACGGCGTCGTTTCCTTTACACCTCACTCCCTACTGTGTGCCACACGGCCACGGCCAGGCCTTTATATGCTGGGTTTGCACCTGTCGTCGAGAGGGCGAGAGGCGATTCAGTTTAAGCTCACCTGCGTGCGCTCGGCAGACTGCAGTTGTTGGCATCGAGTTGTCACTCGGCTCGCTCAGGCTCTGCCAACAGCCATGGTGGCGGCTTCCGGCCGGGCTCCGGCTGCCTGCGCGCTCCTCCTCCTCCTCCTCCTTGCTCTGGGTGCGGTCGCCGCCGCCGTAGATGCCAGCCAGGAGGAGGAGGTGTCGCCGGGGAGTCCTGCCCCTGCACCGTCCCCCGCGAGCTCCATAGGTAAACAGTAAGCTCCGTGGATGCTGTACATACTTACTTCCTGTACAAATCACCATCGTCTTTCCTCTTCTCTGCCGAATGACTAACTGAATGCTACGAACGAACGTCTACTGCAGACTGCGGGCGCGCGTGCGCGGCGCGGTGCCCGCTGTCGTCGCGGCAGAACCTGTGCCGGAGGGCGTGCGGGTCCTGCTGCGCCCGCTGCCACTGCGTGCCGCCGGGCACCGCCGGGAACCACGACGTCTGCCCCTGCTACGCCGCCATCACCACCCGCGGCGGCCGCCCCAAGTGCCCTTGAGCACCCTTATTGACGCATGAGGCCGGCGCCGCGCCCCAACGCCTCTCGTCTTGTGTACCAGTAGCAGTACAGCACTAGGTACACGCAAGTACGTGTACGAACAATAATGCTATGTCACCGTGCGCGTACGTAACACCTGCAATGCAACACTGAGCCGACCGTTTGTTGCCTGCCTGGTTCTTGTTGTTTCTTCGTTTACTACCTGTCTCTCTGTGGCTGGGATGCGAGACCGCGAGGACCGTGCTAGCACGAACCGTACATGCTGCGAGCGAGCGAGGGAGCGAGACAGTGACCGAGAGAAACGGATCCGCGACGAACTCCTCCTCCAGTTGCCCGAGAGACCCGGCACAGGTGTCACTGACCAACTGACCTACCCGGCGAAACCGCTCACGCGCAGTGAGGAACTCGAGACGACCATGCGGGCGGGTGGGCGTACCCACTGACACGCAGGCCCCAGCACTCCAGCTTCCTTCAAGGCCACACGTACGTACGTACGTTCAGCTATTGCCACGATCACCACGTCGCAGAGGAACGTTGGTCGGACGTCGGAGAGCGAGAACGAACGAACCGCCGCGGCAGGCACACAACACAACGAACATGGCGCGGAGAAGAGCGCAGGAGGAGGAGGACGACGACGAGGCGGAGGAGTCGGTGGAGCAGGTGTTCGAGGGGCGGGAGGTGCCCGGGTGGCGGGAGCAGGTGACGGCGCGGGCGTTGGCGGTGAGCGCGCTCCTGGGCGCCATGTTCAGCGTCATCGTCATGAAGCTCAACCTCACCACGGGGATCATCCCCTCGCTCAACGTCTCCGCGGGCCTCCTCGGATTCTTCCTCCTCACCTCCTGGACCAAGCTCCTCGCCCAGGCCGGCTTCACCGGCGTCATGCCCTTCACCCGTCAGGAGAACACCGTCGTTCAGACCTGCGTCGTCGCCTGCTCCGGCATCGCGTTCAGCGGTATGCAGTGCACACCTTGTCCATCAACCGTCAGTATTCTGGATCGGGACTTCCTGATCACCAAGGCTTGCCAAACCGCATCCATCGCATGGCCTCGAATTCGCGACGCGACAGTTCGTCGTTTATAGATCTAGATTGGGCTTTTCCAGACTCTGAATTCTGAATTTCATTGGTCCGCGTCGCGCTCTCTGGACTTGTTTCTTTCCTGCTCTGCTGTTCGGGGGCGTCAGTGATTTCATAGTCCTGACTCCTGACGCCTGACGGCTTCAGATCAAAATCCGTTGCTGACGGACGCGTCAATTAATCCGGCAGGAGGATTCGGCAGCTACATGTTCGCGATGAGCGAGAGGATCAGCGAGCAATCGGGGGAGACTTGGGACCCGCACAACATCAAGAACCCAGGCCTGGGCTGGATGATCGGCTTCCTCTTCATCGTCAGCTTCCTCGGCCTCTTCTCCGTCGTGCCCCTCAGGAAGGTACGCACGCACGCACATCCACCAACTCTGTCTCTGACGCCGCCACAGTTCTTTGTTTCTTCAGCGTTGGATTCATCCGTCACTGTAACTCGGTTGATTCATTCCATCGTGGCGCGTTCAGATAATGATCATTGATTACAAGCTCATCTACCCGAGCGGCACTGCGACTGCCCACCTCATCAACAGCTTCCACACTCCGCAGGGTGCCAAGCTCGCCAAGTACTCAACTCACTGCTCTCTGACGCAGATGCTGTTGTAACTCCGATCCTGAAAAATTGCATGTGTCTGAACTCTGAATCCTGAAACGGTCGCTGCAGGAGACAGGTGAAGACGCTGGGGAAGTTCTTCGCCGGCAGCTTCGCCTGGGGCTTCTTCCAGTGGTTCTACACCGCCGGCGAGGGCTGCGGCTTCATGTCCTTCCCCACGCTGGGCCTCGAGGCCTACAGGCAGAAGTAAGCCCAGTAGCTTGATGAATTGTGCTTCAGAGTTCAGTCAGCGTCGCAACTGAATTGCTGTTGCCTGCACCTGCAGGTTCTTCTTCGACTTCTCGGCGACGTACGTGGGCGTCGGGATGATCTGCCCTTACCTCGTCAACGCCTCCGTCCTCCTGGGAGGCGTGGTCTCGTGGGGCATCATGTGGCCGCTCATCGAGCAGAAGAAGGGCGACTGGTACCCCGCCGATCTCAAACCCAGCAGCCTCCGTGGCATCGTCGGCTACCGGGTACGTACGTAGGAGACGGTGGGAGAGCTCCAGGGTTCTTGCAAATCCACCCATCCACCTCGAGAGTGATGCAGCGCAATCGTGCCTGCAGGTGTTCGTCTCCATCGCGCTGATCCTGGGTGACGGCCTGTACAACTTCCTCAAGGTTATGACGAGGACCGTGACCGCGCTGGTGGTGCAGGTGCGCGGGATGATGTCGGAGCCGACGCTCCCCATCTCCGGCGGCGGCGGCGAATCGCTGCCGGCAGCGGAGGAGACGTTCGACGACAGGCGTCGCACGGAGCTGTTCCTCAAGGACCAGATCCCCAACACGCTGGCGCTGAGCGCGTACCTGGTGATCGCCGTGGTGTCCATCGCCACGGTGCCGCACATCTTCCACCAGCTCCGGTGGTACCACGTGGCGGCGTCGTACGTGATCGCGCCCGTGCTGGCCTTCTGCAACGCGTACGGGTGCGGGCTCACGGACTGGTCCCTGGCCACGACGTACGGCAAGCTGGCCATCTTCACGGTGGGGGCCTGGGCGGCCGCCTCCGATCCCGACGGCAGCGGCAGCGGCGGCATCATCGCGGGGCTCGCAACCTGCGGCGTGATGATCGGCATCGTGTCGACGGCGTCGGACCTGACGCAGGACTTCAAGACCGGGTACATGACGCTGGCGTCGCCGCGGTCCATGTTCGTGAGCCAGGTGATCGGCACGGCCATGGGCTGCGTGGTGGCGCCGTCCGTGTTCTGGCTCTTCTACAACGCGTTCCGTGACATAGGCTTGCCGGGGTCCGAGTACCCGTCCCCGAACGCGCTGGTGTACCGCAACATGGCCATCCTGGGCGTCCAGGGCCTGGGCTCCCTGCCCCGGCACTGCCTCCACCTCTGCATCGCCTTCTTCGCCGCCGCCATCGCCATCAACCTGGCCCGGGACCTCGCGGGCGCCCGCGCCGCCGCCTACATCCCGCTGCCCATGGCCATGGCCATCCCCTTCTACCTCGGCCCCTACTTCGGCATCGACATGTGCATCGGCAGCCTGGTGCGCCTGGTGTGGGACCGCCTGGACCCGGCCAGGGCCAAGGCGTTCGCGCCCCCCCGTGGCGTCGGGACTCATCTGCGGCGACGGCATCTGGACGGTACCGCAGTCCGTGCTGGCGCTCGCCGGCGTCAAGCCGCCCATCTGCATGAAGTTCCTGTCCCGCACCGCCAACGCCAAGGTCGACGCTTTCCTCCACAGCTAGCTAGCTAGCTAGCTCTAGCTCCTGATGGAGCAGGAGACTGAAGACCTGCTGCTTGCTTATCTGACACCACCACCAGTCCACCACCACCAACCACACACTGCTCTGCCGCTCCTGCTGCTGCTGCTGTTGCCCTGCCATCTACTGAGTAGCTAGTACTAGGAACGTAGGGGCCGCCCGGGGCTCGTGTCTTGTTGTTGGCTCGCTTTAGAATCAGATGCTTTTCAATGTGTCACACACTGCTGCCGCATAAATAGCTGCTGCCAGGAAGTATATGAACTAATTAGGGCCTGTTTAGATTCCAAAATTTTTTGCGTAGTATCTATCACATCGAATCTTGCGGTACATGCATGGAGTACTAATTGTAGACGAAAAAAAACTAATTGCACAGTTGGGTGAGAAATCGCGAGACGAAACTTTCGAACCTAATTAGTCCATAATTATACACTAATTTAACAAATACAAACAAAACGGGCTATAGTACCCAAAACCAAAAAAATTTGGCATCTAAACGCGGCCTTAATGCTGCTAGGAAGGAAGGGAAGCGAAAGCCAGCAGTAAAGTAGCAGCAAGTACTACGAGCAGTGCTGGATTTGGGGCGGTGAAGTGAAGCAAGCAGCTAGCTAGCCAGCTCTGACTGAGCTTCTGAACTGAGAAGTGCCCTTCCTCTTCTGTAGCCTGTGTAGTATGTAGGAGAACTGAATTCAGTGCTTGCACTGCATTGCATGCATGGATGGATTTGGATCCCTGGTATGGCAAAGGTATGCACCATGTTCGCTTTATCATATCAGTCATGACATAGTATTTTTCTCTCCTAACAAAACAGCGCCAGCTAACTTATAAGCCACGATCAAGCGAACATGTGACAGGTTGTTGATGCCTGCGGCTGCCACAATTGCAACTCATCAATCGCCTCGAGTAACTCTGGGCATAATTAACCGAAAAGACCGAGACCGAGACCAAAAAGACCGAGACCGAAAAGTTTGGTCATGAGTTTGGTCCTGGCTCCCAACTAACCGAAGTAACCGATAGAAGTTCGGTCATATGTGTCGGTTAACCGAAGTGACCGAACTGACCGTAGTTCTGTAGACTTCGTTCGTAATGTCATTATGTGTGATTGTGATTTGTGATAACTGAGAAAGTTGTGTGCTAGAACTTGTCATAATAATGTGTGGTTTGTTTTATATATTGTGTTGTTATTTTTTTGCCTTCAAATAGCAAGCATGCTGTTGAAAATTGCTATAGATTCTGCTATTGTTTGTAGCTGCTACTCAGGTCCGGTTAGTTCGGTCGTGACCGAGACCGAACCGAACTAACCGAGACCGAACTTCCTCGATCTTCATTTTTTGCAAAGACCGATCGGTTCTAGGTTTTTGATGACCGAACTGACCGAATCGGTTCGGTCGGACCGAATGCCCAGGGTGCCCTCGAGTAGAGTAGGAGCAGGAGCATGTAGCTAGGCTGCGCTATAGGTAGGCACAGGCTCTGAGGCTCGTGTGCGCGGGCAGGATAACACAACGAGCGAGGATAGGAATATCTCGTATGCCCTGTGGGAGATCTGGTTGGTCCCCGGCCCCCGGCGGCCCCTCGCCTGCAGCCACCCCCTGGCGCGCCGGGGCAGGAAGGCTCTGGATCTGCACAGCCCAGTGTCAGTGTGGGTCAACCGGCCGGCCACTGCCAGGCCTCCCTCCGCCCATCATTGCGGATCATGTGATCCGTATAACTCGCTCGCTCGCCTGGCTCATCTAGCTCACCTGCACTGCACACTCGCATCGCTGGACCGCAGCGCAGTGTCATGTGTGCCGCCCGCTGGCAATAGCAGCCTGCCGCCGCCGCCCGCCGCAGCAGGTGACAATCTCCATCGAGAAGTAAACGGTAGCAGGCCAGCGACTGTGACTGAGACCACGCGATGCAAATGCAGTGCCCAGCTCGGCAGCTCTTTTTTGCTTTGTCCTCGGGAATCGCGCGAAATCACCCTCGCTTTCAGAGCCTGATCGGGTTGTTGCAGACCTGCAGCGCAGAGTGCAGGAGCAGGCGCCGTACTCGTGCAGGGTAAATGCGGGGTTAGAAAAATAAAAGTTAAATGCACTTCGATAGTCTATGGATGCAGTGTTGCATCTGGTTAGCTTCAAAACCACCGGTGATTGGAGATAGAAAAATAATATTCATCCAAAAACTCATTCGTGACCATTAATAATTTCAAACTATTATTTTTAGTGTTACCTTATAATGGTATCATTTATATATATCCGACTAAATAATATTTATGGGAGCAATTACAGTTGATTCGAACACTACTTATTCTTTAAGATTACACGGATATATTGAAACAATAGAAGATCTATGATTTTGATAATTTATGGATAAAATTGTACCTAAAATGTAAAGTTTTCTTTTTAATAGACAAAATTGAGTTGAAATTAAAAGTTAAATGCACTTTGATAGTTTATGGATGAAATTTAGCCCAAAATATAAAATTTGAGGACTAAAACGATCATCTTCATAGTTGTAGGATAAAACTGAGCCTAAAACTAAAGTTTGAGGATCTAAACGGCCGTTTTGAAAGTTGAGGGATGAAATTGAGCTTCGAGTAATAGTTGAGGGATAAAAATGACTATTGTGCCTTTGGGGGAATGGATGGACGGATGGAATCGCTGTCTGTCACATGGCTTTATGCCGGGGATTATTTTAGGCCTTTGGGATGTTGCCATGCCAACCAAACCAAGAGCCTTCTGCTGCTTTTCTGTCCCTCGCCCTCGCCCTCGCCCTCCCCCGCCACCAGATCTCTTGCTGCGTGATTTCGACGAGGACAGCAGCAGCCAGCAGCCGAGATTTTCGCCAAGCACCCACACCTCCCTGGCCTGGGCCTGCAAGGGACTCATGCATCAATGCCGCTGCATGGCATTGGCATGGCTGCGTGCGTTACCAGTGCTGCTGCTGCAGTGGTGTGGAGTAACAGTAACTGATGTGCTGGAGAGCAAACACCACCACACCTAAACCGAACTGGGACTCATGCTAAATTTCGCAGGTCCTGTAACTGGGCCTGGTTTAGTTGGCGAAATTTTTTAGTAAATGGTACTGTAGCACTTTCGTTGTTATTTGACAATTAGTATCCAATCATAGTCTAATTAGGCTTAAAAGATTCGTCTCGTGAATTTCGTCTAAACTGTGTAATTAGTTTTATTTTTTATTTATATTTAATACTTCATGCATACGTTCAAAGATTTGATGTGACGGGAAATCTTGAAAAATTTTGTAAAATTTTGGGAACTAAACAGGCACCGGGAATTGCTACTAAACTTTAACTCCTACAGTAAAGGTTTGGCAGAGGGCCTTTCTGTTCATTCAGGAAATGAATAAAATAAGAAAAAATATGAAAGCTTAGCTTCGGGTTGTGTTGTTCTGAATGGACAAGCAGCCCCGGGCCTGTCAGGTTCAGATTACGGCGAGCAGCGCAAGCGCAGATCTGGCGGGGTTTTAAAATTTGAAAACATGACAATTGCACGGCGCAGGTGCTGAATTGCGCTCTGCGGACACGGATCGTGGCTGCTGTGGCTCTGCAAACCGTCAGAACGTTTTCTTCAGGTATGGATCCTCACTGGAGTTGATGCAACTGCAAGAGAGAAAAAGCCAGAAGACTGCTTCAGTGAAGCAACACGAAATATGCCTGAAGATTTGCTTCAGCGAAGCAACACAAAATCTGAAAACTTCCCAGGTACGATGAATTCTTTTGAATTCAGTGGCTCCTGAGTAATTCTTCAGAGCAATGCTTCATAGCGGCACTGAGCAAATTGTGACTAGAATGAGAACTGCTTCGCACCAAATTTATTTAGCAAGAAAAAAGAAATGCTCAAATTTGGCTCACCAATCGAAACAACCAGAGCAAATTATCCAAACTGTGTAAGATCCAGGGAAGGAAACATCAAGCGAAGAAACTTCAGCGAAATTCAAATCAAGCGAAGAAATCCGCAGCGAAACAAGCATCTGGGAAGGCGGAATTCAGAAGGCCAGAACCATCCCATACCTGAATTCGACCAAGTCAACCCACAGAAAACAATCTGAGCCATAATTCACCTCCGCACACGAGGGAATTCAAGCGTGGAAGAAGCATAAGCACCTGATGGCGCAAGAACGAACTCGTTCTCATCGAATTCTCTGAAATTCACCGAGAATTACACCCGGCGACCCACAAAGCGCCGAAATTCAGAGCGGGAAGACCTAAATTCCCTCGCGCAAGCACCGCAATCGGCAGAATTCTACGCGATGATAACTAGGCACAAGAGGGAGGCTGCATGGTTTCCATGGGCTTTCTTGAACCATCAACAGGTAGAGCCGGCCGAGCGAAACGAGAGCCCCCGCAATTCAATTCACTCACGGCCGGGGAAGAGAATTGCTGGGAGGAGCCAAACATTCCATCCAACACACCACCACCCACGAGTTCACAGTTCAAGAAAGCCTGTGGAAAGCATGCCCGCGCACCTTTCTCCACTTCCTCCCGTCCGGCGAGGGACACGCCGACCACAATTCTCGCCTCGTACGCCGCCCGCCGTCACCTCGGCAGCGACCGCCCACGGAGAAACAGAGGGAGGGGCTGTGGAGAGAGAGAGAGAGGATGCGAGAGGGGGAGGTGGTTGAGAGGGAGGTAGAAAGAGAGAGAGTTGCTTTGGAGTGAGAGCAACGGCCCACAGAGGCCGGGGGATATAAATAGCTGCCGCAAGTAACCAACCGGGCTGGCGGGTGGTGTGGCAGTGGCAGCAGCCAGGACTGCAGAGGCACGGGCCGGTACCCAGCCGTAGCCCCGTAGCCGGGTACTCTCGGTCCTCTCCTCTGACCTAACTCTGCCCATGGATGGGCAGGCTCATGGCGGACGGAGGCAGCCAGGCTGCCAGGCCCTCCTTTTCCGTGCGCTTGCCGGCACCGGCAGTCCGGCACCCACTCCTCTCGCGCTCGCCATTGATTTGGCTTCGTGTGCGCTAGCTAGCTAGGAGTAGTTCCCTTTCTGCCCTTCTTCTTGTGCAATTTTTATCCTCGTAAAAAACAAAATGGATACTGCTCGGCAGAGGACAGAGACGAAGCAACTGCAGTGCCAGCCGGGCCAGCTGCATCGATCCATCCATCGATCACATCGCGCACCTACTACTGCACTGCTTGCTTGTCCTCCCTGCCTGAGCTGCTTCTGCTGCTGCCGAGCCCTACGCTTTAGGCGAGGGTTCCGGGCAGGCCAACCCTCCCGGCCAGTCCAGCTCTATCGCCGATCGATCCCGCCGCTGCAACGCTAGCCTGCTCTACGTACTCTACCTAGCGGCCAGCGTTACCCTAGCGAGATCAACCTAGCTGGCTGCCTGTTCGCCGCGTTGGCAGCGCAGGTTTATTTCAGCGCGGCTCGCATCGCCGTGAAATGAATCCATGCATCGTGGCGTTGCAGGTCGATCCGCCAGATCGGCAACTGAATTCGGGGGTCGGCATGATGATGAATGCGATGATCTACTCATCAGGCAGGGATTCAGGGTCCAGGCGTGAAGCTCGTGGACGGCCAGCGCCAGCCGGATCGGAGGAGTCGCCGGCGACACTGCACACATGCCGCTTATCTTCGGCGCGGCACAAGGCGTACGTGATCCGCATATCCGCTCTGCCAAATCGGCTGCGCGCTACTAGCTAGCTACCTAGCGGCCCATGCTGCTTCCCGCGCATTATTGCTCGAATCTGGGAGCTCGGTATCGATTGAGACGCCGATCTCTGAAGAACGCCGGCCCCGGCCCGGCCGTATCGAGCTCGCTCGCTCACAGGCCTGAATATCTCGCGCTCCATGACTGATGGCCATTGCAGTGTGCAAGAGCTGAGCGAACACAATTTTGCCAACAACAACAAAAGAAAAACTGCCAGTTGCAAGCTTGCAGGAGACGACGACGACGGAACAGATCGGCCACCAACCCCGGGCCATGCCAGCCACCGGAGCAGACGATCGAGATCGAGGAGCACGAGCAGCAGGCAGGAAGGCACACATGCTCCTTCCATTCTTCCAAAAGCGATTAAAGAAAGAGCCTTTGTTCGCTTCCTCCAGTTGTCCAAGATGTAAAAAAAAAACCCCAAGCTTGTCGTGCTTCGGTGTCGCTCGCGCGCGTCCATGTGCCGCCCGGCCGGCCGGCCGGCTCTGGTGGCTATCGGACAAGGCGTTCCGAGATTTTCTAGCCCGTCTCGAATGCCTCCTGCCTTGCCTTTCTTCATCATGGCCATGTGTTTGCTTCATATATATATATATATATATATATACACACACACACACACAAACCTCTTCATCTTTCCTGAAACACAAGCGTCTGCTACGCATCTCCAGAGTCCAATCGGGATGGAAATGGGATGACCAACCGGCAGCACAGGACAGTAATAACCCTGTGTTGATGCAAGCAAGCCAGGCAGTGCTTGTGTATGTGTACTACTGCCCTCCTAGGCACTACACTAAATGTAAAGAAGGTCTGGACCACACGTGCTGACAGGGAAATGGATGGGCCGGACATGGACTGTTCTGTTCTCTGCTGTGTTCACTGTTGGCCCCTGGATCTTCCGCACCGGTGAGCCGATTGCTCATCGGTGTTATCGACCACCGACTATGGCTAGAAGTAGAAGAAGAGAGGAAGAACAGAGCACACACAGTATAAGTATCAGCGTTTGCCGGAGCTCTGCAGAGGAGACGGCAAAACTGAACCCGCTCCCTTTACTGAGTTGCAGTGGAAAACTATATATACAACTCTACCCATCTGATCCTAGTACACAGACATGTCAGGCTGTCATACTGCTATAGTGACTAGATGTGACAGCAGGGCTGACTTAGGCGTCTATCCCTGCTGTGGCTACAGTGCGGCAGAAGAGCCTTTCGGTGTCTGCCCCTGCCACGGCTACAATGCTGCAGCAGGGGAGCCTTTTCGGCCCCTGCCCCTGCTGCGCGTACAGAGGAGAGCAGCAGATTACTTAACAATTTTTTCCCTAATCCTGCTGCTAACCCTAGAACCTCCACCATGCCGATCATCTTCTTCAGCTCCGTGAACCGAAGACGGCTGAGCGGCTTGGTGAGGACGTCCGCGAGCTGCCGACCAGTTTTGACGAACTCGATGACGATCTGCCCTCCATCGACACAGTCCCTAAGAAAGTAGAACTTGACGTCGATGTGCTTGCTCCGGTCGTGGAGAACCGGATTCTTCACGAGGGCGATGGCGGGCTGATTGTCCACCATCAGTGCTGGTGGGTGAGCTTCCACACCGGTCATCTCGCCCAACAGCCGGCGCAGCCACACAGCTTGGCACACCGCTGTGGCCGCCGCCACGTACTCTGCCTTGCACGTGGACAACGCTATCACCTTCTGTTTCAGTGACAACCATGAGATTGTAGCTAGAGGTGCTCTGCCGTCCGTCGATGTCCCCCGCCATGTCTGCATCACTGAACACAGTGAGCTGCAGCCCACTTCCTCCGGTCTTGGGGAAGACGATCCCCTGATCCATCGTCCCCTTGACGTAGCGCAGCAGCCGCTTCACCGCGGCCCAGTGATCCTCTAGAGGATGCTCCATGAAACGGCTGACGTAGCCCACAGCGAACGCAATGTCCGGTCTCGTGTGGACTAGGTAGCACAGACAATCGATGATGCTTCGGTAGAGTGTTGCATCTACCTTCGCCGTGGTACTGGCCTTCGTCAGCTTCAACCGCTCCTCCATCGGAGTCACGCACGGCTTGCACTCAGCCATGCCACTTCGCTCCAACAGCTTCAAGGCGTACACGCTCTGACCTAGTATGACCGCCTCCTTCCCCTATCTCACCTCGATGCCGAGGTAGTAGGAGAGTGCGGCGAGACCGCTCATTCGAAAATGAGTCACCATCTCACGATTGAAACTGTCGATGTCCTCCACACGCACGCCAATGACGATCAAGTCGTCCATATACACAATGACGACGAGCTCCTCCTTCCCCCGTCGCCACGTGTAGAGCGCGTGCTCGGTTGCACACCGCGTGAACCCAAGCTCGCCCAGCGTGGCGTCAAGCTTGGCGTTCCACGCTCACGGGGCCTGCCATAGCCCGTAGAGCGCCTTTCGCAGTCGGAGCACCCTGTGCTCCACTCCCTTGACGGCGAAACCCGAAGATTGCTTGACAAAGATCATCTCCGCCAGCTCACCGTTGAGGAAGGCCGATTTTAAGTTCAGGTGATGGACACGCCAGTCCTTCGCTGCTGCCAAAGCCAGCAGCAGTCGGATAGACTTCATGCGCGCTACCGGCGCAAAGACTTCCTCGAAGTCGATGCTCTCGCGCTGGACAAAGCCTCGGGCGACGAGGCGAGCCTTGTGCTTGACAATGGCGCCGCACTCGTCCCGCTTGACCTTGTACACCCACTTCAGGCCGATCGGACGGCATCCTAGAGGTGGATCGATGAGCTCCCAAGTCTCATTTTCCTGGATCGCCTTCATCTCCTCCAGCATCGCCCGTCACCAATTTGCATCACGCTCATCCAGCGTGAACGTGGGTGGTTCCTCTGCACTAACGAGAAGCAGCTCTGGGTCATTGAGCAGCTGACCCACCAGGCCTGAGGACCCTGTGCCGCCGACGATGTCGTCCAGCCTACGGAACAACACCTCTTTACCGTCGTGGAAGACATCCACGAACTCAGTGATGTCGCTTGGAGGTGAGACGAACTCGATCGGCGTCGATGGAGTCCCCTGTTCTGCCGGAGTGGTCGGGACAGCACCTGGAGTGCTCGGTACCCCGGCTGCAGTGCTCAGCACTACTCCTGGACCGCTCGTTACCACTCTTGGATTGGTCAGCACCCTCCCGGAGTGCCCGGCACCAGTCTTGGAGTGGTCGACACCACTGCAATACCTCTCGGCTCCGCTATGGGGGCGTTAGACACCCGTCCTGGAGTGGTCGGCACCACCGCAGGACCGCTCGGCACCACTCCTGGAGTGCTCGGCACCCCTTCCGGAGTGCTCGGCACCGCCCCAGGAGTGCTTGGCTCCGTTGCTGGAGTGGTCAACACCTCCTCTCCAGCGTCTCCACCACCGTGGACGACGAAGGTGCTGGTGAATCCACCAACTCCCCCCGTGCCTGGACTATTCCAGTCCCAGGCCGCCATCTCATTGAACACGGCGTCATGCGAGACAACCACCTTGCCTCCACGTGGGTCATAGAGCCGATACACCTTGGTACCTTCCTCGTAGCCTAGGAGCACCATCAATGTTCTCCTATCCTCCATCTTGATGAGGACCGACTTCGTCTTCCTGACGTGGCTGATGCAGTCGAATGTCCGGAGGAAGGACACGCTCGGCTTGCGTCCATACCAAGCTTCAGGGCCTTTGTGGGCGCACGGTTGAGGATGAACACCGCCGTGGTCACCGCCTCACCCCAGAACCTTACCGGCATGCTCTTGACCTTCATCATGGATTGAGCCATGTCGACCACCGTCTGGTTCCGCCGCTCCACCACGCCATTCTGCTGTGGCGAGTACGGCGCGGCGTGGTGTCGCACCACCCCCTGATCTACACAGTACGCAGGGAACTCCACCGAAGTGAATTCACCGCCGCAATTACTCCGCAGCACGCGCCGCTTCTTACCGCTCTCTGCCTCCACGCGCACCTTGAACTTCTTGATTGCCGCCGCCGCCTCGTCCTTGCTTGTCAAGAGTTGCAGCCACGTATAGCGACTGCAATCATCCACGAGCAGGGGGAAGCACCGCCGACCACCGTTTGTGGGTGATGTGATTGGCCCACAGAGATCGCCGTAGACGAGCTCGAAAGCATCCGTCGCGCGATACTTGGCCGCCTTTGGGAATGGCAGCCTCCTCTGCTTCCCAGCCAGGGAGCTGTCACACAGCTCGCCTGTGTGCGACGTCGCCATCAGGAGAATGGCCTCATCATCCTCATCAGCATATGCTAAATGAGCCTCAGCCTTCTTCTCCTGCTTGCGATTTGGGCACTCCTTTGCCTAATGGCCCATCTTCCCGCAGCGTTGGCAGGCATTGGGGTCGACCTTATTCTTCTTCTCCGAAGAAGCCTTGCCGCGGCGCTTGCCATCGCCACCGCGGCTGGAGGAGGCTTCCCCGGAGTTCCTCTGGGCAACCCACTCCTCCTTTGTCAGCAGCAGCTTATCGCTGTTCGTCGTTGCTGTGGCCTGCTCCATGCGCTCATCCACCGTCCGCAGACGGTTTGTTACATCCTCAATGGTGAGGGTGGACAAGTCCAGCATCATCTCTATGGAGAGAGCGATCTGGATGTACTTCACCGGCACGGAGTGGAGGTACTTGGAGACCACCTCTTCTTCATCGATGGTGACGCCATGGCTCCTCAGCTTGCTGATGAGCGACTACAGGCGGAGGGAATAGTCCTCCACCAATTCACCATCCTTGAACTTAAGGTTGGCGTACTCCTGCTTCAGCAGCTGGTCCGTGCCTTCTTTGCGCGGTCGGAGTCGACGCGCATCGCTGCATTGGCCTCCCACGCGTCCTTAGCTGAGTTCTTCGCCCCCAACGACTCCATGTACTCCACTGGCTCAGCAGCGATGCTAACCTCCAACGCTGACATGTCATCTTCTTCGTTGTCAGTGCCCTTGTCAATAGCATTCTAGAGCCGTCGGGCTCTGAACTTGATCTTCATGGTCACCGTCCACTCGCCATAGTTGGTGCGAGTCAGTGTCGGCCAACTGGTGCCGCTGACCTCCCGCACCGTGTGCACAACGATCTCCTGTCGTGGCTGGGCAGCCACAGCAGCGCCGCTGCTGTCTTCCATCTCCGAACCGTTCGTCATCGCCAGCGGTTAGTCCCGGGACGACGCTTGTACGGCTCTGATACCACTTGTTGGCTCCTAAATCTTCGGCACGGGTGAGCCGACCGCTCACCGGTGTTGCCGAACATAGACTATGGCTAGAGGTAGAAGAAGGGAGGAAGAACAGGGCACACACACAGCACAAGCACCAGCATTGGCCGGAGCTCTGCAGAGGAGATGGCAAAACTGAACTCGCTCGCTTTACTGAGTTGCAGTGGAAAACTATATATACAACTCTACCCATCTAATTCTAGTATACAGACATGTCAGGCTGTCATGCTGCTACAGTACTAGATGTGACAGCATGCCTGACTTTGACGCCTGCCCCTGCTGTAGCTACAGTGCGGCAGGAGAGCCTTTCGGCGCCTACCCCTACCGCGGCTACAGTGTTGCAGGAGAGGAGCCCTTTCGACGTCTGCCTCTGCTGCACGTACAGAGGTGAGCAGCATATTACTTAACATTCTCTTCTACGGTGAGTGGGGAAATTTTTTGGTGAAGCCACTGTTGAAAACAGGGTTTTTCTACATGGGGAAGTACACTGTTAATCTGCTATTGCCATGAGGTCCGGTAAATACTTGCTTGCTGGAATGCTGGCTATGGCATATGCACAAACCGACTCCTCCCCTTTCCGTTAGCTTCGCTGGAAAAACAAGTCGAAATACTGTTCCGACTGATTTGTTATGAGAGAAAAATACTATTTTAGCTAAAAAAAGCTGAAAAGTACGAATTATAAGAAAAAAAAAGGGCCATTGTCGATTTGTCGTCGTGGTCGTCGCGGGAAAGGGGTGCATGATCAATGGCAGAAAAATGTGTGCTTTTACAGTCAGACAGCAGCAATGGGCTGGTGGCGAATGGCGATGCCAATCGAAGCACGTACGTACACATGGCGTGAGGTGAGGTCATTACACATATGTCCTGCTCGCTGTTCCGATTTTGCCTTCATCAGTGTTTTGGCCTTGTTTAGATCACCTCTAAATTTTAAGTTTTTTCATTCTCTCTCCATCACATCAATATTTGGACGCATGTATGAAGCATTAAATGTAGATAAAAAAATAACTAATTGCACGGTTTGGTTGTAAATCACGAGACGAATCTTTTGAGCCTAGTTAGTCCATGATCGGACAAAGTTTATCAAATACAAATAAAACGTGCTACAGTATCCAGATTGCAAAAATTTATAATATAAACAAGGCCTTGCTGCTTGGCCAGGGTGGCTACCAGTACCATCAACAGCGTCCTACTACAATCTGCGTCCATCGGTTACCTGTTCTGTCTTGGCATTATCTACCTGTAATAAAAGTAGTAGTGGGTGGGGGGCTTTGTTGGTTACGGGCGGCGGCACGCAGCTCCCAGCTCCAACCTGACTGATGCCTTCCAAAAAGTTGCTACAATACCTATCATATCGAATGTTTGCGGCCCGTGTATGGAGCATTAAATATAGACGAAAAGAAAAACTAATTGCACAGTTTGGTGGGAAATTACGAGACGAACATTTTGAGTCTAATTAGTCCATGTTTGAACACTATTTGTCAAATAAAAACGAAGGTGCTACAGTAACCCTAAAATCCAAATTTCACGAACTAAACCAGGGCTGACTGACGGCAAGTGCACGGCAGCAACAGCTTATCAGTTATCGGTGGCATGGCCACCATTTAAAGCCCGGTAAACATGCAGCAGCCAGCAGAGACGAGAAGGACGAGGGGTTGCAGAAGGAGCAGCCACACAAAGGCGGCATTGAGCATGACGCATCCTATCGGCTAGCTAGCAGAGCGCGAACACGTGCCAAAGGCACCGGCAGCGGTACGTCGAGCGGGCCAAGCCAGGCCAATTCACGGCACCGATCAGAAAGCGGATTTCTGTTGGATCTGAAGCCGATCGATCCATCGGCGGCCAGCCAGCCGGCCGGCATTATTTTATTCCCCCGGCCGGGCGGACGGTGAGCCAGCCCAGCCAGGGGGGGACGGCGTCGGCATGCATGTGCCATCTGTGAATCTTTGAGCTGTAAAGACGAGCGGGCCGGCCTCGCCCTCCTATCCTGAGTCTCGCTCGGCTCTCGGCCTGGCAGTGCAGTGGGTCGCCGCCAGCCGCTGGCGACGTAGGGGTCGTCGATCGGCGCATGGACGCGTGCGATTTATGCGCGTCACGTGCCACGTCTAACCATGTGCTGACGATGATGATGCGCATCGTACACTGGCCAAAGCAAAATCGCATTAGGCGTGTGGTTAAACTAGGGAGTGCGTACGGAATCACACTGTGCCCCCCCAGCGGCCAGCCTCCTTAATGGATGGATCGACCGGTCGAGCTGTTAGCAGTGCAAGTTGCAGAGCGGTAACTAGATAGCTAGTAGCCCAGCACATGCCATGTGGCCGCAGGAACAGGGTGGATTAGAGCTTGTGTGGATCATAGACTAAACTTTATTAGCCACTTAAAATTGAGTTCTAGAACATTCACATGGGTGGACTAAACTTTAGTCTAGCTCAATTAATTGGATGAAACTAAACTTTTTTAGTCGCCTAAACTTCCATTACCTGAATTTTAGTAGCCCTTGTTTGGTTCGTTCACCGATAACGCAAACGTAAATGATATTAGTTCAAATCATCCGTCTTCCAATAACGTCCGCAGGTTTAATTTGTTTACGTTAGCGTTACAAACCTGACAACCAAACAGTTCGAAGAGCTAGCTAGTCCAGGTGATCTTACCTCATTCTCTCGGAGAGATCTATCGGACAGGTCGATCTGTCATGTGTTCTTCACGTCAGGACGCGGGTTCCGGGAACAACGGGGCATGCAAGGGACCGACGGCCAATCAATCGGCGCAAGCAATCTCGCTTGCGATGGAAGGAAACCATGTGCCGGACACGTACCTACGTGCCCGCGCGCCGCGCGCGCGCGGCTGCCGGCAGCGGTACGATCGATCGATCATCTTCTTCTTCCATCCCCGTCCCATCAGAGATCGATGCATGCGCCATGCGTGGTCCTCGATCCATGACTTTGTTCAACGTCGCGTTTGGTACTGACGTACATGCAATGCAGTGGAGACTGGAGTTGAGGGTGTGTCTCCGTCGTTCGAGAGAGGCTGTGGAGAGCACGGCCACGATCGTCCCACGCCCTCGCTACATCATCTTCTTCCTCCGATCCGTTAGCCACTAGCCAGCCTGCACAGCAATTGCCATATGGCAGCCTGTACTGCACATCGATCCAAAAATAGCAAGGAGCAAGAGCTAATGGGCGATGGCGGCGCGCGTACGTGCGCGCTCCCGGAAAGCCGGGCCGGACCCCACCACCGCACGACGTGACAGGACAAGACAGGATGACAGAAACCTTCTCAAGTTCCGGTACGTGAGTATACGTAACGTGACGGGATACGGATATGTTTTCTTTTCACGCCTCCATGCTGGTACAAGCAGTCGTGTGTACATGCACACGCTGTCCTCGTGGCTCGTATACAGCTACTATGCTCAGAAGATTTCGTAATTCCGTCCATGCAAAGATCGACACAACCTACGTACCACCAGGGCAAAGGAAACGGCAGGTGCAGGCAAAGGAATTTTTTTAATAAAAAAGAGTACATTTTTTACTATTAGAGTACTAATACTAGTATATCAGAAAGAGTACAATTTTTACTCGTGGCCCTGTTTGTTTCACTGAAATTAGATTTATGCTGATTTGTTGTGAGAGAAAAACACTGTTAGTTCGATGAAAAGCACTGCAGAAGTTCCAGCGAACAGGGCCAATAAAGTGAACTGATGACACGAATGCAGTTGGGTCAGTCGCTAGTCAGAAGAAACATTCAACGAACTGGTGCATTCATGCTCAGAAATTCCAAGCTGCTGATTTCATGCAAACCACACAAAGAACGAATAAAAATGCACTCAAATGGTTGCAAAGTCTAACTGAATACGTGAGCCACTTTCTGTTGGGCGAGCAGGCCCAAATCCCGGTTGGATTTGTATACCATCAGTCATCAGGACAAAAAGGTTTTTTTTTTTACA
The DNA here is from genome assembly GCA_904845875.1 of Miscanthus lutarioriparius. Taxonomy (NCBI): domain Eukaryota; kingdom Viridiplantae; phylum Streptophyta; class Magnoliopsida; order Poales; family Poaceae; genus Miscanthus; species Miscanthus lutarioriparius. The sequence goes on from CAJGYO010000012.1 coordinate 3,724,337, forward strand.
ACATCAGGACAAAAAGGTTGAACCGTTTAAGAAAACAATGAATGCCACAGACATGTACATGGTTAATCAACTAATTTACACCAAGTGAATGTTACAATGTTTTCCTATATACATGTCAGTGTATTAACATCAAAGAGGTACTGTAGTATACATATTTTTTTTCAACATCCTAGCATCACTCAAAACCACTGTCAGATTTAATCATGATGACCATTTCTTCTGCAGCAACCAAGCGTGAAAACTCTGTTCGCTTGATCGTATCAGCCATTCTTATCAGCCATGATACAGTGTTTTTCTCTCACAACAAAACAGTATCAGCCGGCTTATAAGCCGCAAAAATGATCAAGTGAACATGCTATGATGATGATGCAGGATTTTAGATACTGCAATTTATTGCAAGACCATCAGCGCCTTATGATTGTCTGCAGGCAATGAATGCGCAGGCCACATGGTATTTCAGCATCTGCCAAAATTGTTCTACCTAATCAATGTGAGTGACATCCTCATGATCAAGTAATAATGCTTCCTCCAGAACATGGATTATCATGTGTTGCGTCCCTGAACAACTTCAGTTATTCAAACTAATCTGTCGATGGTCAACTGAGGTTCACAAATCATGATTCTGGTAACAGAACCATCTTGAATTGGAACAATTAATTCCATACATTTCTCAATTGCTGGGACAGTAAGAGTGTATCACTGAAACCTACATGTAAATGAAACTATTTGTTAGGTCATGACTAAGAAGGAACATGAAAAATCAAGGACTTAACTCTAATGATCTATACCTCATTACCTCTAAAGAAGTTTTGACCCTGAATTATCCTGCAACTTGCCAGTGTTCGAGTATCGCAAGAGAACTCTGGAAATTGGATAAGGGCACCCAAAAAATCTAACAATGTTCTGCAAACCCCTCTCTCCATGCAAGGGATTTGGTGAACTTAGATGGTTGAGATATGTGTTTCCTTCATAGATATAACTAAGCTGCTGGCACAGTAATACACCTATACCAGCATTGACTGATAAACTAGCGAATGCTAGATATACCAGAACTAGACCCCTTGCTGACAAGAAGAAGGCAGAGCCTGCAACTGTAGCAAAAATCTCCAACAATATTTTCCAAAAACTCATTGAATGACGGTTTGATGCTAGGTTTGGAAAATCAACAGACGGCCATATCTGATAACTCGCATATATAGTCATCCCAGCAGCATAAGAACAACTAATAACCACAGATATAAGAAAAATGACAAACACTTGATGGTTTGATGCTCCCACACAGTTGCCGATCTGCACTTGAACAGAAGGGGGGAATGAATAAACAAGTCAACTGACAATCAACACAAAAAATAATGCAGCAGGATGCAGTTATCATACTTACCAATGGGCAATGATGATCCATGTCCACCACACACATTTTACAAGATCGGCAGTGATGTGCTCTGGGGGGCTTTGGTTTATTACAGTATGTACAAAAAGTATAGTTCTCAAGATCCCTTTTCCCAACCATGGGATAGCTACCCCACCGAATGTTTGTTGGTGCGCCTGCAGATTTAAAAGAGGCCAAGCAATAGCTTGTGATGGTAAATAACGCCAACACAGCTGTTACCATGCAGTGAAAGATGCCACAGAAGTTGCTGATTTTGAAAACAGTAGGATATACCGCCCAGACCCCACCACCTGTGTTAAACAAAATAACAGGCTAAATAAACAACTGACCAAGAAATAAAATTGTTAAATAGCAGAACTACATGAAATAAACGAATAACTGTGGCAGGTTATAAATTATGCTGAAGGCAAGAGATGGGGAACACATACATATAACAAAGAGCATGAAGAGGATGAGCACAGTCACAAAGAATCTGTCCCGTAGGCGCCTCCAGTGGGAAAACCATATACTATCAGGTTTCCTTGTGGTCTGGTTGCTTTGCGTAATGGCTCCACACCAGCCACACTTATAGATAGGTGAGTAACTCGTGAAAACAAGCCGGAGCCCACAGCCCCAACATGTGGCTTCATGATCTTCCGGTATGGATGTGACAGATTGCTCTACCTGAACAAAAGGAGGGTGGCAATTAACACAATGCTGCAGGAGATACTACAGTTATGCACGAATAAGGAATACCATACTTGCAGCTGAGCAAAAGCATCGGATTTATACATGGACGGTGTTTCTCAACCATCCTTCCCACCAGGACTCGATGCCAAAGTAATCCTGAGTATAACTTCCAACCCATATCTACAGTTACTTCACTCAATACTAAATCTAACATAATATTTGCAAGTTTCGCTTATGACAAACAGCATATATGCATTTTTTTTCTCCAATTCTGCTACCGTTGCAATTCACAAGTAACTGATCAATTATCTCTTGCCATACATATACGTATCCATTAAGTCTAGGACTAAGCCTAAAGTCTTAATTGGAGTAAGGTGTCCATAAAAGGACCTTGTGGTTAAGGTGTCCATAAAAGGACCTTGTGGTTAATCCCTGGTGCAAAATCCATCCTAATCAATACAGTAAAGTTGTCACAGACTGCTTCTGCTATGGGCAAGCATCCAGGCCAATCAACCCGCACTATCTGGTTAATTCCATATTCCAACGCTAGGGACACATGAAGCAAGAAAACAAGGGTAACAGCATCAGGGAACTGAACAGACACACTAGACGGCACTGCTATCCTGAGACTGTCAAATCTATCAAGAGCACCGGAAGTACGGGGCTCCTATCCGTTGACCCAATCGGCGCTCGTCTCCTCCTCCCGAATTCGAAATGGTCCGTGCAGGGCGCAGGTACGGGAGGCCCAGCGAGTGAGGGAGACGCACGCTTGGATGAAAAGAAAGGCACGAACCTCCAGCAGCGGGCGCTGCTCCCGCTCCGGCTCCGCCATCGCGCCCGCCGGCCGCCGCGCAGATCAACGGGGCGAGGCCGCGAGGTGGGTTAGAGAGCAGGAGGCCTCCGGTCCGGATCGGCGCGCGGTGGTGGGAGACTTCGCAGGGGGGGTTTGCAGCCTGGAGCCCAGGCGGAGGAGAATGTTTTTTTTTTCAACGACGAGCAAGGGCCGGTGCGGTAGCAAAAGCCAAAGGAGGAGAGAGGGGGCGGAGCGGGGCCGGCACGGGCACCGCACGATGATGCAGACGCGAATTTGTGCTGCGACTGCCGAGGGAGCTGAAGGGTTGGATTGGAGCCGGCGGACACTGGTTGGTGGTTGGTCCAAGCCTCCAAGGGCGGTTGATGGCGACTTGGGCCTGTTAACCGTGGTTAATAACCACTGGTTATTACTTGATACATTATTCTCCTGTTTTATTTGGTGAGACGAGCTAGGGATGAAAACGGATCGGATACGAATGGATATCACTCATATTATATTTGTTTTCATATTTCTGTTCGGATTCGGATTCGGACACGGATAGCGTTCGGATACATATCTGATCACTGGATTGACTTCGATTACGGATACGAATAATGAGTATCGAATACGGTATGAATCGGATTCGGAGAAGGTCGGATACAAATATCTATTCGGATATTGAGTAAAAGCAACATATATATATATATCATACGTGCGCAAACCATTACACCACTCTATGAGTCCATAATCCATCTAAATTAAGCCGAAAGACTAAAGAGTAAAGCAACAAATAAGATAAAGATACAGATACATCATACATCAAACATCATATAAGCACCAATCTTCGCGGCATGAGTAGAAATAGCCAAGCACATTGCTTCATGGGTCTCATGGAGTCATGGTCATGGATTCAAGATATACAATCCTTATATAGGTCATTTTTTCATTTTGAGAAAGTTTGAACAAAATGTAGTTCAAATTTCACAAGTGTGTGACATAGTTTTAGAAAGTCTGTATGAGATTTAAGAATTTGTGACTAGTGTTTGATAAAACTTTCTCAAATGGGAAAATGAGCTATGTAACAATTGTATATCTTGCTGAGATAATCAAACTTGGTATTCAGAGTTTTTTCATCTGAGGTCATTTAGTGTCTCATTTGAGCAAGTTTGACCAAGTCAAATTTGGTCAAATGAAAAAACAACACTTTGACTCTAGTATTATGAACTCTAAATGACTTCAAATTGAAAAGTTTTGAATACCAAGTTTGTTCAACTCATCAAGATCTACAATTCTTGTTTTGGTCAACTTTCCATTTGAGATAGTTTGGACGGTTCAAATTTGTAATTTTTAAATTTCGATGCTTACAAACTAGTTTTCGGAACCCTAGATTGTCTCAAATTGAAAAGTTTTGAATACCAAGTTTGTTCAGCTCATCAAGATATACAATCCTTATATAGGCTATTTTTTCATTTGAGAAAGTTTGAACAAAATGTAGTTCAAATTTCACAAGTGTGTGACATAGTTTCAGAAAGTCTATATGAGATTCAAGAATTTGTGACTAGTGTTTGATAAAACTTTCTCAAATGGAAAAATGAGCTATGTAACAATTGTATATCTTGCTGATATGATCAAACTTGATATTCAGAGTTTTTTCATCTGAGGTCATTTAGTGTCTCATTTGAGCAAGTTTGACCAAGTCAAATTTGGTCAAATGAAAAAACAACACTTTGACTATAGTATTATGAACTCTAAATGACTTCAAATTGAAAAGTTTTGAATACCAAGTTTGTTCAACTCATCAAGATCTACAATTTTTGTTTTGATCAACTTTCCATTTGAGATAGTTTGGACGGTTCAAATTTGTGATTTTTAAATTTCGACGTTTACAAACTAGTTTTCGGAACCCTAGATTGTCTCAAATTGAAAAGTTTTGAATACCAAATTTGTTCATCTCATCAAGATATACAATCCTTATATAGGCCATTTTTTCATTTGAGAAAGTTTGAACAAAATATAGTTCAAATTTCACAAGTGTGTGACATAGTTTCAGAAAGTCTATATGAGATTCAAGAATTTATGACTAGTGTTTGATAAAACTTTCTCAAATGGGAAAATGAGCTATGTAACAATTGTAGATCTTGCTGAGATGATCAAACTTGGTATTCAGAGTTTTTCATCTGAGGTCATTGAGTGTCTCATTTGAGCAAGTTTGACCAAGTCAAATTTGGTCAAATGAAAACAACACTTTGACTCTAGTATTATGAACTCTAAATGACTTCAAATTGAAAAGTTTTGAATACCAAGTTTGTTCAACTCATCAAGATCTACAATTGTTGTTTTGGTCAACTTTCCATTTGAGATAGTTTGGATGGTTCAAATTTGTGATTTTTAAATTTTGAATAAATATCCGGATAATATCCGTTTTTAAATATCCGGATATATCCGATACTTATCCGGATTATCCGATATCCGCCGGATATCGGTGATATTACATCCGTATTTGATATCCGCCTAAGATATCCGTTTTAGTATCCGTATCCGAAAAAAAAACCGGATATCCGAGTAACTATCCAGATAAGTGTTCATATTTGTTCGGTCGAACGGACGGTCGAATAAATATCCGTACCGTTTTCATCCATAGCACGAGCACACAGTTCGGATCCCTTCAAGTCCGCAACGCTCGATGATCTTCCACCATAGATCTTTTTTTTTGGGATAAATTCCACCATATTGGGTCATTTAGATTGGCTACCAGCTCGGTCAGACCGTAGCCGACCAAAATTTGGCCATTGACCGTGGACAAGGTTGGCGTTTGGATATTGGGCCAAGATTTGACGTCTAATTCATCGCAAAAAAAAAGGATTTGACATCTAATTAGAGTTCAAGGCGAAGCCACTGCCTAGCATGGTGCGCTCATCATCTCTGCCTATCGGTAATCTCGCCACGTCAAGTCAATAGGAGCAGTGACATCTCTCACTTCCGATGAGAGTACGCTTTGTCAGGTGTGCCTTTCGGTGATATCTCTCGCTCTCTTTATCTCATAATATCCAATTTGGCGGCGATAAGAGTATGCTTGTCACATATGTTTTTTTCGGAGTCTTTTCACATATGTTGATTCTCTTGAGTTGTTGTTTGGTGTGTTTACAAGGAGAAGCGGTCAGTTTGCTTTTTGATGCTATGATTTCAGTTCCTTCTTTTGACCTGTTCCACGAAAAGTCTGAATTCTCCAACAATTTAATTCCATGATGAAGAATTGTGAGCCTACGTCTCTTTTGCATTGATAACATTGATCCCCTCCATCGATTTCTCTTCAGATCTATCTACATAAGGTTTGAAATCCCTCGGTCTTATTTTTCAGTGGGTATTAGACCTCGCTACCGAAGCCAATAGCTTTGCAATCTATAAAACTTTACAACATGGGTATTGTTAGGTGTCCATTTCCCTATCTCCAGATAGAAGGAATAAGACGACCATTGATTTTGATGTACTCTTATATATATTAGACCATTTTATGTTAAGTTATCGTTCTTTTGTACTGGTTAATATCTTATCCCTATATTATAAACATCATATGTAAGGCACTCTTTTTAGTGTTCTATTAAAAAAAAGTTTGGTGTTATTTGGCCTGCTTGCTCATGCATAGTTTATTTTCTAGCCAAGCGTTGATCGCCAAGATTTGGCCGTCCGATGTCTTCAATAAGGCAGATCACGGCAATAACCCACTTGCAACTCTCATGTTTGGAAACGTCTTCAATAAGGCAGATCAGGGCGTGTTTGGAAACGTGGCCCGATGAGCCGGCTGCGCTCTCGGGCTGCAACTCTCATGTTTGGTTTTCTTGGCCACTCGCGAGCCCGACTCCCACGGGCTAAAACACACTCTCTCATGGCTCCCCGGAAACGAAACGAAGGTCTTTTGGGCCAGGCCGGCTGAAGCCCACACGCGCGCGATGGAGTCACCTCCTGGATCCCCGTCTCTCACCCACCGCTCCTTCTTCTCCATTCGACCGTGCCCAGAGGCACCCACCCCCGCCACCCCCCCCCCCCCCACCCCCAAGCGGCAAATTTTCTGTAACTCGCTCGCTCATCGGCCACGACGGCCAGGCGGAGAGGAGAGCAGAGCTGCAGTAGCCGCGTGCCCGCGTCAGGCCTCCAGTGGCCAGAGTTGCGGCCTCGCTGCTCGCGGCTCGCTGGAGCAGGCAGCAGCCGAGCCCGAGCGACGGAGCGAGCAAGTCTGCAGTCTACAGACTGATTCACTGCGAGCGATCGAGCAAGTCTGCAGGCTGTGAGCGAGATGGAACGACTTGCGAGATGGAGCAGGCGACCACCGAGATGGAGCAGACACTGCGAGCGACTGAGCTCTGAGCGAGCAAGTCTGCAGACTGCAGGTGCAAGCAGGCGCAAATTAAGTATAATTTATATGATAAGATTTCTAATTTTTAAATTGCTAATTTGCAATGATCATCCGCATAATTTTTTAACGAGTTAAATACATCGCGACCCTTAAACTTGTAGTTCTATACACTTATGTTCACGAACTCTCAAAATCGAAATATAACTCCATAGACTTATTAAGTCGTGCACTGCATATTCATAGATGTTGAATATGACAAAATTTATAAAAAACACCTCCAGCAATGGCCAACTCATCCTCGGAGGAAGATTTATATGTCACGAAGACGCGCAAGTGACGCTCAAATGGAAAAAAAAATAGTAAGTTTCTTTTGTCCTCTTTTCTAAAAGAGTCACTGTTATATGTGTGGTCACAGCAAACATTATGATTATATACACTTTGCCTCGTATTTGTTTGAGACTTTTCTCTGTGTGTCATTATAAAAGATCGCAATTTTCTGTGTGCCCCGGGAAAAATTCAGTGGTCTTCCGCGCCACTACTTCAACTTTTTTGGGTCCTCCATGCCACTTCCGTCAGTTCAGGCTCTAACGCCGTCAAACTGCAGGTGTGAAAAGACGAAAATACCCTTAAGTTCAAATATGTTATTAATTTTTTTAAGCATATTAACGACTTCAAATGAAAAAACTCAAAACTAAAAAGTTGTAGATCTCGTCGAGATCTATAATTTTCATATAAAAATTATTTTCATTTAATTCCGCAAAAAAATATGATTTGATATGATTAATATATCTTAGAAAAATCATCATATTTTTTGTGCGGAATTAAATGAAAATAAATTTTATATGAAAATTATAGATCTCGACGAGATCTACAACTTTCTAATTTTGAGTTTTTTTATTTGAAGTCGTTAAGATGCTAAAAAAAATTAATAACATATTTGAACTGAAGGGCATTTTCGTCTTTTCACACCTGCAGTTGACGGCGTTAGAGCTTGAACTGACGGAAGTGGCATGGAGGACCCGAAAAAGTTAGAATAGTGACGTTGAAGACCGCTGAATTTTTTCAGAGACACACAAGGAATTACGATCTTTTGTAATGGGACACAGGGAAAAGTCTCTATTTGTTTAGCTGGCTGGGCTCTCGAATCCTCCTCCGGCCGCGTCGCGTGCCCACGCCGACGTGCTGGGCTGCGCACTGCGGCGCCTGAACGGGCGGTCGCTGGCCGTGGCCAGCTGCGCCACGGCCGGGGCGCTGGCCATGGACTCGGGGACGTGGCGCGCGTTCTGACTCGCCGAGTGGCCACCGTCGCCTCGCGGGAGACGTGCAAGTTCGAGGCCACCGTCGCCTGCTCCGAGGGGGCTGCTGGCGGGCACGTCAGTCATGGGCTAGGGGAGTCGGCGGCGTTGAGGACGCTGGACGGGTGCGCGAGTGGCAGGAGGCCTGCGAGGATGGCCTGCAGCCGCGCGGCGTCCCGCAGGTGTCCCCCAAGGATGGCCATCAGTCGCGCGTCCGGCCATGGGCGGACAGTCCCGGCGGGGGAGGTGCTGCTGGTGCTCAAGCTGGGCATGGACGCAGGGTGTCGCCGCCGTCTAGCAGGTGCTCGATGGAATGTCAACAAGAGAAAGAGAGGGGTAAGGTCACCATTTTCCAGATGCAAGGTGATTCTATCCGTCTGTACACCCTACCAAACACAATCTCAATCCGGCCTGGCTTAGTAGGAACATAGAATCAAACAAGTGGTGTTGCACCATGAGAGCCGGGCTTCAGCTGGCCACAGCCAGGCCAGCCGGCTGTGCCAGCCGCGGTTAGGATATCAAACACGCCCATGGTGCCCCCTGAGAGCATGAACTCGGCTCAAGCAAAACTTCACTTTGGTCTATTCTTACTAGAATAGGTTTGTGTCCGTGCATTATAACAGGACAACAATCATATGTATATATAGTGGTGATTTGTCCAAGCGATGCCTTTAAAGAGAATCAATTGAAACATATTACATCATCCTACTGTACAAATGTGTATATATTCATTAAAAATGAAAGTGATTAGATAGTGTCCTCAAAGGTTATTTTCATGGTTTGACATTGGACAAGTCAATCGGCACTAGTGTTCTACCATCACATAATTCAGACCATAAATAAGGATTTATTGTTCGTTTATCTGATACAAACATAATGCACCAATTCCAAGAGCCTGTTTGTTTTAGCTCTGTTGGCTTTTGCCATTGAAACAAATAGCTCAGTTGTTGAGCTGAGCTGGCTTTTGCAAAGATAAAAAACTGATTTCTAAAGAAAATAAACCTGTAAGGTATGTTGAGAGGAGTTTTTCTGGCTTTTTATGTGATGAGAAGTTGAAATTTATTACAAATGTTAATAGCAAAAGGGAAAATTGGCTAGATACCATTAAAAGATGTCAACTTTAGTAATGTACCATTAAAATATCACCTCTTTCTATCTAGCATCGAAAGATCACCACGTTATTGGTTTCTACCACTTCCGTGACTTTGCTAACGTTCCGTGTATCTCCATTCTTCGAGTCTTCTTCGGAATGTCTTCCCTCGTGTAATTCAACCTCGCAGCTCCCAGTCGACGCGGTCGACGTAAACGGGGTCCTCGAGGACTTGGAGAGCGCGGCGAGGCTGCTGGTGGAGCGCCAGGACTGGAAGACACTGCTGGAGAACGACCAGCTGTGCGCCGAGGTGTGCCACGGCGGCGCGTTCCAGGGCAGGAGCGAGGGGCCCATCACCTTCTCCTCGACCTACAAGTACTACCCAACTCCGACGCCTACTATGGCTGCGCCACCGCCGCCGGGGGCCACGGCGTCCGTAACAAGCGGCATGCGCTAACATGGTGCGACCGCATCCTGTGACGCGGCGTAGGGCTCAGGCAGACCCGGTACTGCCGCTGCGAATCCCTGCTGTGGACCACCGCCCCGTCTGCGCCGTCTTCACGTTGGAGGTGGACGCGCCCAGGAACCTCAACTCGCTCAGGAGCTTCTCCATGTCCAAGAGGTTCGACAGGGTTGGCAGGAGCCCGGCCGACCACCTGCTCCGCGCAAGGACGACGTCAACAACGTCAGTTGCCTCTAAGTCTCCGACGAAGAACTGCAAAGCAGAGTCAAGCGGGAGCATGAGCGTAGAAACCACATGGAAAGATAAAACACGGGTGGTTAAACAGCGCCGGTGGCAACACACCTTGCCGGATCCGGCCATGGCGACAACACGTTGGGCGCGGCGGCGGCGGTGTGTGAGCAGCCGATATGAAGGTACCGACGCCCCCGTCTCCGCCACCCATCCTCGCGCGCGCTGGTGCTGGTGCCGCGCTAGGCCACTGAGAGCGGGACTGGCGCCGGCGCCGTCATCTCGGCCGGTGAGGGACCACGTGATAGTTCGGCAAGCACATGGGGCAGTGCTGGGCACGCTGCCGCCGCCGTTCTCTGGTGGGGTCGTGGCCGAGCTCGACTACGGGGGCACCGCGCCGGGTGGGCCTCGCGCTCTCCAAGTCCTCGACGACCCTCGACCGCGTCAAGTGCGAGGCTAGGAGCTGCGAGGTTGAGTTAGACGAGGGAAGAGCTTCGGAAGAAGATGACTCGATTAACGGAGGTGCACATAATGTTAGCAAAGGTCATGGAATGGTAGAAACCAATAACGTGGTGACCTTTCGTTGCTAGATTGCAAAGAGGTGATCTTTTGATATCCCACCGCTCAAAGGTTTGTCAACAACAATGTCAGGTTTGGCATGTTGACACTTCTCCGTACTTCGACATGTTGACACTTGTTCCGTACTTCCGTAGATCGCCTGAAGGTATTCTAGCTTCAACCACTACAACCATGTTAAGAGTAGTGCATACTGCAATTGTAGTTTTTCTAGCTTCTCCCTATTCCCTCTCTCTGTTAGCTGGGAAATGTTTATTCAGCGTGTAACCCTGTTGTACCTTTTCCTTTTCACCTCTACTTAGTGCAAAAGCAAAGCTCCTGCTGTTTCATGCTAAAAAAAAATGTTGAATAGTAGTGAATGCCACACCACCATATCACTATTCTTCGGTTGCACAATAGAAAAGTTTTGTCTTGCATAGATCATTGATCCTCTGTATAACCCAAACAAAGATATTCTTTTTTTTTTTTTAAATAACAAAGATATTCTTGTTATACCTAAGTTACAGTTCGGCATACACTGATCATTAGTTAAAATTATTATTCTTATTACTATACCTTGGTTATAACACTTATCCCACCTTAGCTTATACCTTAGTTATAATATAGTTAGCTTATTATATATTAAATTGGTCATTGTTGTACTTGGTTATAGTTAAAAAAAATTCACCACGACACGAAATGAATGTCAATCATTACTGGCCTGCGATGGATGAGCAGTGCTCTCAACAGCCAGGGTTGCAAAATCTGAAAACACTTGCACACTTGTGTTTGTGTAGAGGCGCGCTTGGCCAGCTTGAGAAAAAATAGGTAGGATATCACCGTTTGGTAGTATCAAACAATCGGCACGAGTATATTATCCGAAAGACAAGTCACACCGCGCTCGCATTGGCTAACAGAAGCTATTTAAAATGCAGTTCTTCCGGTGAGCATCACTCGAACTCAACTAACAACGTAGCATCCAAACGAACGAACAAATTGACAGATGGTATTCCTATCTCGTTTTGCCGATGTTCACTTGTATCTGATGATGCCATCATATGTCAGCAGCAAGGAAGTTGCCAGACAAGGAAACCTGATAATTGGAGAAGCAGCAGTAAGCATACGCATATCAGAATCCAGACTGCAATCGACATATTTGATCTCCTCAAGAATTATAGTTCAAGGGAGGAGAATGCAGATGGTAAGACTGTTACCTTCTCGCCGGGCTTGAATGGTGGAAGACCTCTGTAGGGACAGGTTCCACATCGAAAGGCATCACCCAACCCACACTGCAAGAATCATTTACAGAGATCACCAGCCACGGTAAGTAACCTGAGTGAACGTATGCCAGAACATGGAGTTTCACGAAAGAGCACAAGTGCCACTCTAATTCTATAGCAATACTTACACTGCCACAAGCCGACTGAGGATTATTGATCTGCTCTGCAGTGAGCTCAAGCTTCCCAACCTTCTCCTCAGCCTCAGCCCTGCCACAAGTACAGTTCTTGCACGCCTTCTTTGCAGCCCCCACTTCACAATCCCCAACTGGTGAAACATCAGTTAACTGTTTAGGATCCAAACCTAAATTGGCTATTTCTTACAAAGTTGAACTAAGTTGATAGGGTTTGTTACTGTACCAACTGGAAGTTGTGGTTTCTTCAGATCCTCTTCAGTCAAGAGGCTGTCTTCATCAATCAGATCAGAGTCATCATCAATTTGAATCTTGGGAAGGGCCCTCGTTGCTTTCGTTGCTTTCTTGAGGGGAAAAGAAGAGCCCACGCTCCAGCTAGCCTTCTTTGCCTTAACCTACAAGCGGTTCAAATTAGCACCAAAACTAAAGCCTGCACAAGCAATATTAACATATTATTATACATGAACTTAGACCACTCACTGTAACAGATTGCACGCTATCCAGCGAGTTTGCAGCAGAAGATTGCACTTCAGCAAATCCTCCCATCAGTAACTTGCGCTCAATATCAGCGTTTGGCTAACAGAGACAATCATAAAAATTAGGCACTTTATATTAACAGTGCAAGAGAAACGAGGTAAGGGAGACAAATTCTGATAAGTTACCTTCTGACTGGATCGTGCAGGGCTCTGCACCAATACTCTTCCACCAGCTTTCAGCACCCGACTGATTTCAGCAACCAATTGCTCCCTCAAGCTTTCCACGTTTTTAATGACTGCAAGAACCGCACCAACTGATGCATCCTCAAAAGGCAACTTTCCACCTGTTGCATGCCAGAACAATAGTTTGGTTACAGTTTTGTGATAATACACCGAAGTGGACACAAGGAGGACATGGCATAGCAAAGCCGAACACAAATCAAAATCAAACATTATTAAGTGTCTAATATAGGCTCCCAAAATCAGAAATACTAGCACTCGGCTTATCCATAAAAACACGCACGAGCTATATAGTCAGGAAGCATATATTACTGATCCACTAAATTTAAATTCAGACGGTGAACCCATGGCTAAAATGCTAAATTTTTTTGTTCCTTTTCCAAAGTATAATCCTAACTTTCATCTCTGGCTGGTCTGGAAAAAATCTTCCTCTTCTTTTACCTCATATTTTTTTCCATTGCGTGTGAAATAGCGATAGGAAGATTAGTGTGTAGAGCAATTCACTTTGATCATGAAATTTTGATGTGGGTTTTAGATATCATTTGAATAAATTGGGGAAGCATTCTCGGGTTCTCCGTTCACACTTTACATATCATATAGGTAGACATGGATAGCACCTGCGTGGGTTTGTGTTTTCAGTGTCTGATGAATACCTAGTTTTGTTTGCCCGTTTAATTTTTCTGTTTTTTTATTTATTGTTATAATAACCTTATCACATAGTTGTTTTACAAGCAGGTCATTCCTTTGTTGAATCAGGTGGCTCCATACTCGACATCTGCATTTCAGAGGTTTAGGTTTTCAACTTTAGTCCCCCCAACAAGATGATAAGGAGACAAACAAACACACAGATGATGGGGTTAATAAAAGCGTTGGAGCGAGTACTGAAGCTTCAAGCGAAGCCAATAATATGCCAAGAACCGAGAAGGAACAGGAAGCAGGTTCACATGATTCTGTATCCAAGTCTAACAGGAAGAGGAGAACTACTAAACGAGCTGCATTTTCTGATTCAGATTCACAAGACCTAGACCTAGACCTATCAAAGGTGGACCTTATGAAGCTGCTTCTTGAGAAAGAAGCATCACTGAAGTCTAAAGATGAAGAGTTTAAAGATATGAAGGATAAGGTCTATTCTAGAAAGCACTTGTTTCTGAACTCTAGTCTCGACTCAGGTGCCAGTTACCATAGGTCAATTCAGTTCAACCAGGTACTCAGTTATTCTTCTTCTTCCTTCAGCATGTGCAGCTCAAGTAATAATAAAAAAATTCTGTAATCGTGAACTAAAACTACTACAACAACAACGATTCACTAAAGCATAAGGTTTAGCCCATGATAGGCACCCTGCTAATCTATACAGTTTGAGGCACAGGCATCGGAAGTTAAAAAAAACATAACACAGCAACACATTTTTTCTTTTATCCAATAGCTGGTGTTTAGGAAGTCCCAGGAACATAAGGTTTGGTCCCGAGAGATGAAAGGAAACTACAGCAAGGTTCGCTCAAGCGTACCATGCCAATAAAATTCGAGCAAGTATACATTGCTTGCACTGGATCACAAACAGGGAGCAGTGTTTGTGCAGTTCCTATCGTCTTCTATCATTTTTTGGGCATACAAAAATCAAGGGGGAAAGATACCTGGAACTACTCCATGGGCTACTACCGATCCCAGGAGAATGGTTTGATGAACTAATTCCCGAATTAAAGAACGAAACCCTAAGAACCAAATGTCTACTCCAAATTTGATTGTAAAAGACAGGAGCCCATTCGACGAAACCACACCAGAAGGCTCGCTAATTGAAGCATGCAAGCAAGAAGCAAAAAAAAAAAAAACACGAATTGACGGGTTCCTGCATCCACACACGCACGCACGAACTCGCCCTTCATCGCCGACGATCGAGCATAGGATGAGGAAGAAAATGAAGAGAGGGCAAGACGGGGGCGAAGCTAGCTAGCTCACCGAGCGCCGCGCACTGGGTGATGACGGCGACCTCCTCCCGCGAGACCTCAGCGGCGGCCGCCAGATCTCCCACCGCCCGGATCGGCAGCGCCACCTCGTCCGTCACCACGAGCGCCGCCGCCATGAAGTCCAACCTTTCAACCTGCACACGAGCACGCCCAGCACCAGAAGGACTCGGTGAAAAGCGTATCCCCGCAGAGAACCCGATCGAGGAATTAGGGTTAATCCAGGGGGATTTTATCTGGGCGCCCCAGGATTCATCGCGCGACTGCTACCTGAGATGAGAAGAAGAAGCGAATTTGATTTGCTTCCCTACCCTCTCGAAGCTTCACCAGGGTGGGGAACTGGGAGAGCCGAGACCGAGAGGGGGAGCAATGACGTTTTCCCCTTTCTTCTGTGAGAGCACAAACGGGCCGTACGGGCGAGAGATTGGTCGGCGGCGACTCGGCGCGATGGCGATGGGTCGATCGGGTCAAAAGACTGCATAACGCGGCCTACTGCTCTTCGCTGGCCCGACCCGACGGGACGCGTTCCGTTTCTGTCGATGCAAAATGCCTTTGTTGCCGTTGCTGCCTTGCTGGGCTCTTGGGCCAAGAATTACTTGGAGTTTATTCCTGGGCTCTACTTGGGCCACGA
Organism: Miscanthus lutarioriparius; assembly: GCA_904845875.1. Lineage (NCBI taxonomy): Eukaryota > Viridiplantae > Streptophyta > Magnoliopsida > Poales > Poaceae > Miscanthus > Miscanthus lutarioriparius. Next base: position 3,739,887 of record CAJGYO010000012.1, read on the forward strand.
CTAGGGCCATGCCCTAGTGTCCCTTGGCCTGTGCCCGCCCCTGACCTCAGCAATAGGATTATCATTTGTTCACACTTCCTTTTTTTTTTGAAAAATTAGAAGAGCACTTTCATGTCATGTCATATAAGGAGAGGAAGTTGTCCTCTAGACATTTTATCTATCTATATATCTATAGTATATAGAGCTAAAGAATTAAAAATATTTGTCACCTAAATTTTTTTACTCGTATCATATCAGGGCCTTTGGATAATTTTTTTCTTTAAAACTAACGGTGCATGTCAATCTAATGATGGGCCACTTATGCCCTTATGGTCACCCATTGAATCTTACACATTCCTACCGTTCTAAAGGAACAGACAACACATGCCAGGTGTTTTTTTACCAACAATTCTTCTACCACCTACATACCTAGGATTTCCCGGCTAGGCACCATAAGATAGAGCATGATTTTAAAAAACTAAAACTAGTTTTTTGAGATAAAATAAATTTACTATTAAACCAGGTTTTAGGATTTTTAGTTGCGTTATTTTTTCATGTAAAAATATTTAGATATTTTTCAAAATTTATTTTATGATTTCTAAGATTTTTTATAAAAAAAATATTTTTATTCTGATTTACTTTCATGGTCTTTCAACTTTCAACTTAGCCTGACTTACCAACTTCTATCGTGGCACCACATTAGTAAAGGCACTATAAAAAACACCCAAGATGCAAAAACAAATGGGTTTAAATGTAAAGATGAGTTAAAATGGTTTTATAGATCAGGGAGCAAATTTAAACGACGGTGATAATTGAGGATTTTTTCCCATGCCATTAGGATGAGAAATTGTTGTTGACCAAAAGGCTCATGCCCAGGCTGGCCAGAGCCGAAGAAATCATGTGGACTTCACGGTGAAGATCATCTAGCCCAAGGACAAGGTCTTCATCTGCCGGCAACGCACCTAGGAGAGCACTATGCAATATCTCACACAAAATAGTCTAGGATTGGCCCTGAATTCATAAGTCTTCATCCTCAGTGAGGACTAAGAAATAAGGGACATACTCCAAATCAATAACACACGCTCTAACAATTAACCTAGACAAATGAGTTGGATCATCTCCCCACGAGATAACTCTGCCGAGGCATAGTGTTGAAGATAGATTTATCCTCCCAAAAGTCAACGATAAATCCTAGGAGCATAAGCCAAGACTAGCATTCACAAACTATACATTACATGGTACATACACGGAAGAGGGGGAAAAAACAGAGAACTCCCCATTTTGTTCACGCACGCTACCCAAAAGAAGTCACGAACACAGACAGTACATTGCTGCTACGCTCTTGTTTGAACCTCCGATCCAAATATCCAATCAATCCCATGCAAGCAAGCAAGGCAAGCTTGATCCATTGACCATTGTTGTTGCATGCGTCTGATCCGATGCAGCCGTACCTCCCTCACCCACGCCACGCTCGCAATCGAGAACTATCTCGGTCGATTCGATCGATCGATGAGTACAAGTACACACGATGACACGACACGGTCGTCGCCGGCAGCAAGCAAATCATAGGCCGAGCGCGCCGAGCGGCGTCTTGCCCTGTCCGGCCTCAAAGTAGAAGATGAGCATGGCGAGCATGGCGAGGCGGGCGTGCTTGATCTCGGCGAGCTTGAGCCGCTCGAGCTTGTCCACGTCGGGGATGTAGACGCCGTCCTTGACGGTGCCGGCGAGGCCGAGAGGGTCGAAGAACTTGCCGCCGGGGTACCCTTGCTCGCCGGTGAAGTTGGCGAAGTTCTCGGCGGTGCGGGACCAGGGCGTGGCCCACTCGACGGACTGCGAGTCCGGGTTGAAGAAGTCCACCCACCGCTTGGACTCCACCCACCCCATGATGAGCAGCAGCTGCGTGCCCAGCAGCGAGCCGAAGGAGAAGGGCGCGATGGCGCCCGGGTCGGCCCCGGCCTCGAACCACGGGATGCCGCTCCACGCCTGCCCCACGAAGATGCCCAGCACGGCCGCCATCGCCCACCGCCCGTGGATCAGCTCCGCCTCCCGGTACCACTTGAGGAACGCCGGGTCCTTGCCCAGACCCAGCGGGTCGAACCCGAAGTCGCCGGGGAGCCTGCAAAGTCGCGGCGCGGCGGCGTCATTGTCAGTTCGACTGTCCGAGCTCTCCATCTCCTCATCTCAGTTTAGTTAGCATATAAGAAAAGACAGCGAAATGACTTACGAGCCGTCGAGCCAGGGCGGGTTGATGAACTCGGCGTCGCTCTTGAAGGCGGGGATCCACGACTTCTTGGGGGCGACCGCGGCGACGACAACGAGCGCGCGGCGCGGCGCGGGCTTGGCGGCGGCGGCATTGGCGAGCGCGCGCCTGGCCCCGAGGAACGACGGGGTCTTGAGCACGGCAGCGGGCGCGGTGGCGGAGGTGGACGCGAGCGCCATGGCCGGGGTTTGGTGTGGTTAGCTTTAGTGGTCACTGATCAGTCCGTTGGAGGGAGCAGCAGCAGGACGTCAGATATTAATTAATAGCAGCGCCGCGGCGCGGGGCAGCCACAAGATCCGCCCGCGGGAAATCTCGGTGGCGGTAGGATGGATAGCGCACCGGCCAATGGCGAGCGCGCGCCATCGGATTCTGCCGCGCCGGGGGACGCCACGTGGACACCGCGCACCCGGCCCCTCGTGTGATCGAGTCCTCGTGATGCCTCCTCGCTACCGGAAACCGGGTCTTCGCTGAGTGTTTGTATATTTGTTGAGTGTATTTTATTAGATATTTAGTAAATAAGTTTTTTGACGAGTGCTGTGGAAAAAGTATTCGGTAAAATAATTACACTTGGTAAACAAACTCTTCGTCAAGTGATGAAAAAAAACACTCAACAAAGAAGTTTGCCGAGTGTCAGATCTAGGACATTCGGCAAAGCTCCTATACTATATAACTCACGCACCCCGCCGCCGCCCCCACGCACAAACTCACCCTGTCGCCGCCCCTCCCCTCCCTCCCTCTCCCGGCCCCTCCCTCCCAGTCAGTGCGTGGAGGACCTGGGCACGCCTTGCCGGGTGCAAGGCGCCTGCGCCGTGGTCCTCTGCGAGGAGTGGACGCGATTGGCACGCGGTGGTGGCTGGCGGCGGGCATCCACCATGAATCTCCCCTCATCACGCCGCGGACGACGACGACGCCTGACGCGGCCTAGGACGATGACCGCCTTCCCCTTGTCCTCCGCGGAGGAGGGGGCGGCCTTCTTCGCTGCGGAGAGGCTGGGTGCCCATGGAGCGGCAAGGGGGGAGACGAGCTGGGGCGGCGGTTGGGGAGTTCTCTCGCCGGATCGGCGGAGCTCGATCGCCTTCTTTGGAGAAGGAGGCCATGGCGTTGGGGCCCGACGTCGCTAGAGGTGGGGACGGGAGCTCCGGAGGCGCATCAGCGCCGAATCTCGCGGGGAGGCCATGGCGCCGGTGGTGGCCGCGATGTCGGGTCCCGTCCTCAGCGTCGTCGTTGGCGGGGAGGGGGCGGGCTCGATGCCGCCGCTGCTAGAGAAGGAGGCCGTGGCGTTGGGGCCCAGCGTCGCCAGAGGCGGGGACGGGGAGCTCCCAGTGAGGTGCATCACGCCGGATCTCGTGGGAGGCGAGCCATGGCGCCGATGGTGGGCTGCGGTGGCGGGTCCGTCGTTGTTGGTGGGGAGGGGCCACGAGGAGCTTCAGAACGCAGGCGGCGGCATGGGCCCCTACGGTGAGCTCCCGCCCCTACGGTTTTTTATATTTTTGAAAATTCTTTTGCCGAGTGTCGGTTTAGCACTTGACGAAGTATTTGCGAAAGTGCTTTCGACAAAAACACTCGGCAAAGACAGACTTTGCTTAGAGTCTTTGTTCGCCGAAAGTGCCGTTTGTTAAAGTGTAACACTCGCCAAAGTCTTTGCCGAGTGTTTTAGGCCTCGCTGCAGTGTGCCACGGACACACAGACAAAGCTACCGATTCAGTAGTAGTGCTGTCGATGTTTAGGAAAAAAAATTCCATGTAAATCAGTATCCACCACAAAGCGGGCGTGTATACATATACCCCCAAGAACGCATACTTTGAAAAAAGCTCCCATGACCTCCTCCGCTCGGCTTTGATTGTGTGCCGTTAGATCTATTTGTGTGTACATGCGTGGCAAGCATCTATGGGTATGTATGCACAGGAGCTTTGTGGATACTGTATCCATAGAATTTTTCCGTGGCATTGGGGCGAGTTGTGGACTTGTTCGAATGCGATTTCTTGCCTTTGGATTCGGAGGAGGAGATGGCATATGCTTCAGCTTGGTGACTTGGCGGGAGAGAGACATCTTTTATCTTCTTTGAGAATGTTGATAGGGAGGTTAAGTCTGAAAGCGCCTATAAAAAGAAAAGTGAAAGTGTGAGGATTAAATTTAGTCTTGAGAATGTTTGCGGGGTAAGGTAATTTTGGTTTGACAATTCCAGCACATTAAAGTGATTTCCTTGGAACACGGGATATATATTTTTATTTTGTTTTAAATATGAAAATAAACTAATTCTTAAAAAACTTATGTATTATTCTGCATTCCAAAAAGCTTTCTTCCATGATGTCATTGTGTCTGATTTTCTTGAGTCCTTTTTGAGATAAGGACATCAGGCTTTCTTGGCCCATGTGCATTTCTAAGGGCCTGTCAGATACAAAGGCTAATGTTAGCTAGCTAAATATTAGCTAGTTTTTTTTATCTATTTTTTTAATCAAAATTAGCCTTACTCATCCAAGAGGGGGCCTAATAGGTGAGGTAATTTATTGGTCAAGCCTCCAATTAGATCATCTCCAACACGAGCCCTCAAATTTGGACTTCTTTTGATTTGAGGGCTCCCTCTACTCTTAAGGGTATTTTTATGCATCTACTTCTGCATCCTCAAATCAAGGCCCTCGAATCCATTCTAGTAGACATTAGCATATGGGATCCACCCACCATTCGTCTATATCCACCGTCGTTCCAATCGACTGAGGTATGGTGGCGCGGGAGATGAGGGGAAGGAGCACCCAAGTCGTTGTAATTGACTGAGGGGTGCGCGGGAGAGGAGGGGGAGAGCACCAAAGACAGCATGGGGACGGGAGCGGCAGTGAGGTCAAGTGCCTCTGGCAAGTTGGGGTCGGGACGGCCGGGTGGCGGCACTAGAGAGTTGGGATGAAAATAAAAGACGCTTAGGAATCAATAGGGAGCTCCCTATGTAACAGAATCGACCAAATCATAAGAACGTAAGTACAAAAACAATCACCGAAGTGATCAAATTCCTGTACTTAAGCTCCCATAATCCCGGTAGTCCGGAAATCACGAAGGATTTCAGCCAACTCTCGACATACAAACCAAGATCGTAATGATTCAACACAACACATCATTCGTTACAACATTTCACAAGTAGCATTCGGATTACATCCATCAGAGTTCAAATAAAATATTACAAACCAAGTTTGAGTGTGCGGAAGCAACATAGTTTAGTACATAACTTCATAGTTTCAAATACATTGCCAAATCAGAGTCATGTCCCACAAAAGCATTATCAGGTACGAGAACTAGTAGAGACCGCGCCCAACGGTCTAGTCTTCATCCCAAAGAGGAGAAGGCGATTGCTGCGACAACCAAAGAAGAACCTGGTCATCACGCAGCGGTGGGAAATAAACCCCGAGTACGAGAAGGTACTCACTAGACTTACCCGACAAAAATCGAGAAATAAAAGACACCAAGGATCATGCAAGGCTTTTTCGGTGGGCTAGCTTGACACATTTGCATAAAAGAGCTTATGAGCATAGTAACCAATTTAAACTTAGCATCAAGCTTATCATCATTTACCTGTCCACTAGATTAGCTTTGTACTAGAGCACTCACTTATTAGGAGCAATCAATATTAACCATAGCTTGAGGGTATAATAAGGTGTCATCATCATATCATCATTTCGAACCATTAAGATATTAAGTGTATCTACATTGGAGATAAGCCCGTCAAGTTCTCACTAACCGGGAGAGGCGGCGATTGAATCGAATTACAACTCGGTGAGGGGTATTCCTAACTCTCACCCTGGCATACTTTGTAAGGGTAGCCGTGGGTCACCTTTGGAACATCTCAGGAACCAAATTCGCGGGTTCGATCAGCGCCAGCACTCTCAGGGATTACCCTTCTGCCGGGACGACCAGGACTTTTAAATCACACGCCCTTGGACTCACGCCACGGCTCTCTTCCGAGGCGCACTTTATACTTATCGACTCCCGGCCGAGGTGAGCTACTCGGCCGTGTGGTCGGTCTTGAAGCCGGCCAACTAAGAGAGAGGCATGCATTCAACATGAACAGGAAAGGCTCCAAGAATGGGTCCTTAAGCGACTGACGGAGTCATCGCAAACCCAAGCAAGCCTCCGTCCGGTCTTCATTTCAAATTAAACCGGTTCTTTTCCACGATAGCAAATATAGCCAACCGTGCCACATGTATCATCCTATATCTCGCGGTGACAAGAAATCACCCGACTTCTACCGCGTTTTAGCGGTGGCTAAGCACTACTCGAGCCACGAGCTACATAGGATTGAGAGGTAACAATATCTGGACAAGGAATGGGTAACCAATGCAGCAAGTGTTTGCATCCAACACCTAAACTTAATGCAACAATATATGTAATAATAACATCAGAATCTGCAGTTCGGAAAATAGGAGGCTTAATATGCTCCGGCTTGCCTTTCACAAAGTTTGCGAGGACGGTGGTCGGGGCACTCAACGGCGACCTCGTCGGTACTTCTCTGAAAGGCTGCTCCTCCCGAATCTCCGGTGTAACCAAGCATCGCTCTTTGCTTTCGTTCAGTTCCTCGAATTCCAGTGAGGTTATTCCTTCCGGTACACCTATTGCATGCCGATGCACAAGATAAATATCATGTATGCATAAGGAATGACATGATGCTCATGATGAATGAATCACAATGGGTGTTTATGAAAACATCACTGGACACTCGTTTACCGAGTAATTAGCTCTATTCAAATCACTTTAAGCATGTATATAACTTAACTTAAAAAACAAGAGCAACTTACCTAACTTGCATAACATAAGATAAAGATGCTCATCTTCAGTTAAAGGCCTAACACCTAAGAACATTACCACAACTTAGAATAATAAAGGTATACATCATTTAACATTTAAGTTTCATATGCATACAAGTAGTCCCTTAATTAAATCACAACTAAAGTTCTACAATTCCAATTGACTTGCATGAGGACATTCTGGAAAGCTTATGAAATTCTCTACAAAATATTTGTAAACATCAAAGCATGATTCTTATGTTAACTAAATCTATTTCCAGCAAACCTAGAATCTGTCCAGAATGACGGGGTTACTAACTTAATTATTTAAGGATTGTGCAAAAGCATACTTTGATCAAACCAAGTTTACCAACTTGTTTTGCATACCTAATAAACATCAGAAAGTATAGTGTCAACTTCTAAATAAATTATTTAATACCCTTTTCTAATTTATCTAGTTAATTAGGTGATTAAAGCAATATATAGTAAAACTGTTCAGAAAAATCTACAAAAATTACAGTAGCTATCTCATGCTTCACATAGACTGCCATAAAAATTTCAAAGCCTTTGAGTAAGTATAACAGTCTACACAAAAATGATAAGGCATACTGGCTTAAAATGGCATAATTAAGAAATCCTAATGAAAAATGTCAAGCAACAGATTTCACATTTTTCCTAGCATCATTTTAGCATAAGAATAGTACTCACCAAATTTTACCTTTACTGGATCTATAGAAAAATTATGAAAATTCACACAAGATCCACCCATTAATAAAAAGAAATTTTATAACTTAAAAACTACACATGCACTAGCTCTGAAATTTTAACCAGAGACTCTACTAAACCAAAATAGAGGACCCACAAAATTTCATAATTTTTGGACCACAGAAACTCAAGATAAAATTCAAACAAGTTTGCATGCTTCTAAAAACACAATTCAAACTCCTATTTAATTCATCCAATTTTTCTAAAACATGTGCTCATATACTATTTTTGTTAAATACTAGACAATACTAGGAACTCAACAAAATTAGAACCATAGCATTTGGATCTATATACTAGGAGCTACATATTTTCAAGATGTACATAAACTGTGAAAATAAAATAAACAAAACAAATCGAGAAAACAACTCTTCCCACAGTTGGGCCAGCCCACGTAACGCATGTGGCCCTTGCGCCATGCAGTCATGGCCCAAGACCCAAGGGCGCTGGCCCGAGCTGGACTCCGCCTCCGCGTCGAGAGACCGGGGACGAACGGGGGCCGCTTTCGTCGCCAAGGAAAGCAGGGGGGAGCGACGCACGGTGGCCTAGTTCGTCGCCGGTGGTTTTTTCCGAGCGAACTCGGCGGCACCGTCGTGTTCCCCACACACATGCGCATCTAGAGGACCCATCTATTGCAATGATTGCAGCGGCTAGAGGGGTGGCGGCGAGCACGGGCGGCGACGGCATGCAGAGACACGTCCGGCTCCGACGAGGCTACGGCGTTGCTGCCCTAACGGTTGACACTACGAGCTTCAGCGGTGTTCCTAGGACCTAGCGCGATCCAGAGGAGGGGTGGAAAGGGCGCGAGGACAACTGGCCGCGTGGAGCGCCAACTCCGGTGAACTTCCGCCATGGCTACGGTGGGGAAGAACGGCGAATACGCCCTTACCGAGGCTCGATTGACCCGGCTGAGAGGTGGAGGAGGTCACGGAGAGGCTACAGGCGGACGGGGCAACGCGTTTTCGCAGTGGCGTGCCCGCACGGCGGCTGCGATGCTCGGTCGGCAATGGCGGGCGGCTTAGCTCTCGACGCGGCGTGCGGTGGAGGGCGAGAAAATGTGAAATGGGACGGTGAGTGCGTCGGACAGGCGCGCGGGTGGCTTCAAGGCGCGTCTGTGATGCCAGGAGGCGCACGGCGCGTGGCCAGCGCGACAGCAAGCCGGCGACGAGTGTCCCCCACGCGTCGGCTGAAATCTGAAATTTGATCACTGTAGCGTCGATTCAGTGTTCCATTCCGAGCCTGACAGCGCGACTTCAACACCTTATTACGGCTAATCCAATGCCCCTTTGCAAAAATGGTGTACATGAAAAATGTAGATGTATGGTAGGACTACATCTTTGATTTAGAAATCAACAACTCATTCGATCTGGATCAGAAGTTATATGAAGCCCAAGTTGGCCTGATCTAACTGAAATGCACCATGACTTAGGATATTTTTCTAAGTGTTGAAAACAGCATGTATTTCTGACTTGTGGGCCATGTTTGACCATGCTCTAGACCTTTTCATGAGTTGACCATAAAACAACTTTTGTTCCTTAATAAATTCACTACAACTTTGCTTTAGGTTGCTCAAGCATGCATAGACTCTAAGTTACACTTTTTAAACAGTCAAACAGTGAGACTCCAAGGGTCAATTCAAGTCAAACTTGCACTTGAGGGCATTTTGGTCATTTTGATCTACATGAACAATGTCCCAACAAGTAACCTAAGTGTAGTTAAGGTGTAATAGACCATGATCAACCAATTTACAAAATTGTTATACCACTTCTAATGATCACATGTGATACAGAAAATAAAAACAAGCAATTCGTACATATGTTTCAATACAATGTTTCGCATGTTGCATGACCTTGTTGTTATCCTACACTTATCACATTACTACCATGTTGCCATGTTTCATGGTATAAGAATTTCATGTTGCATTCACAAGTTACACCATTACTATTCACAACAATCAAGCATGAAACATACACAGTTGAAATTATTGCACATGCATGTTTCAGTAACAATGGCGATGATGACATAGATGATGCATATGTTTATGAAATGAAATGCACTTAGTGGAAGCCAAACACCAAGGGTGTTACACCCTACACACCCCTGGATAGTAGAGTTGAGGGGGAAGATTTGGGAGTCTTCATAAAGTAGGATCTTGAGTTAGGGCCCTGTTGGATTATGTTTTTTTTTGTTGCTCTAGCACTAAAAAGTAGAGTAGGAGGCTTCTTTGGGGTCCCTGTTGGAGATACTCTTAGTCAATTAGTTAGCCAACCTTAACTAATTTAGACTAATTTTGGTCAAACTAATAACTGGCCCTACCTAATTTAAAGAGACCTTGATTTGCAAAGAATATGTATGCCAACAGAGGATAGCTCTATGCCAATAATAATATCAACAAAGCACCTAGTTGTGCACCTACAAATCGTTGGACGGGCCAGGATTCTGGAGGGGCCAAAACCAGGGATGATCTATAAGGATGGCTAGGATTCCAGTTCAAATTTCAGGCCCATTATTATCCTAGAAGGAGCGCGGAGAAGTTGAACGCTTTGTCAATAAAGAGAGAAAAATCATGGTGATATCCGCCCTTTAGAGTGTGTGTTTCACAACATAATAACTAGCCTAGTTTGGAAGAAAAAAACATCAAGAATCCTGATGAAATAATGTTATGCTTGCGTTGTGATGCAATGTTTGGGCGGGTTTGTTCCCGGACGAGATGGAAGAGGCGATCGTCGAAGGTGTTCAGATCATGTTGGCTGCAGCTACTGCCATTCTGAAAAAAATCAGCTTGAGGACATGCTGGTGGACTTCTAATGCTGGAGAGAAGTCAGGATAATCTTCCTGGCCAGAGACAATGCTTGAAGACCCCGGTTCCACAGGAAGCTCCCCTTCACAATTCACATCTAGCGTTTGATAGTGGATATCGCTGCTATTGCTCTATCGGTTGTATGTTGGTCGCTGCTTGCGAGTAATGCATTTATTTTTTTAAAAATGTCTACTCCGTTTCTTTATCTTATGAGAAACTAGTAATAAATAATAGTATCTTCAGTAGAGAACATGGACCTTAAAGATAGTCTCTACATTATTTTTTTGTTGTTAGGGCAACAAACACTTAATCCAATAGCCTCCAGCTTGAGTCCCTATTTTACGAAGACCACATAAATCTCCCCCCTTAGCCCAACTGCTAGGGGGTGCATATAAAGCTCTCTACTTTCTACCCTTAAAAATTCCCTCACTAACTCTCTTTCGCGTCGCCATCCTATTCCCTTCCAACGTGCCACCATCGAGGTTAAACCTGCCCCTCCCATCAAGGTCCCCCCCTCCGTCAGGCCACCACCAAGGACAAGCCCGCTCCTCTCCATTGAGGTCCTCATCCCCGACCTCCTTCCCGACAAACCCATTGCCCAGCTAGGCGAGGACGGGAGTGGTGGAATAGGAGAGCAAACAAAAAGAATAAGAGTAATGTGACTTACAAGTAGGTCCCAAAAAAATAGGAGTCCTTAGAGGCTACTACTAGAGTTGAGCTAAGTAAAGAAGTTCATCAAATGTAGGAGAAGCCCTCAAATACTAAGTAGAGGCTCTATATTTAGGGGACATTGTTAGAGTTAAAGTAGGTGGTATACTCTAATGTGACCGCTTTTGGTGTCTAGAAGAAGGCTTCTCCTACTCATATCCCCCTTCTTGCTCTCTGAATGACGTCAAAACTATCTTGTATTTCAGTTATGCTTAATGGGAGTGGGAGGTTGCCTCGTGTCAACAAAGTGTTCTTCTCCTTGGATAATTTAACTTTCAGCAACGTGACATCATATTCCTATTTACAAAAGGGCAGCATATATATCTCTAACCTCTTTGCATAGCATAGAGCGGTGGAAAAAAACTTTGAATTGTGGGTTTGAACGAATCATGCACGATGCAGAAACAATTGGGTAACTTGTGCATCCAACTTACAGATGCATATGAGGGCATATGCCGCTATGGGCAAAACAACGTTACCACGGCACAAAAACGCGTGCCCTGTTGGGGTCACTCCATTCTTCCCCATCTAGTCATCTCGGTTTTGTTTGGGCAAAGCGGTGTGCACCTGGGCTGAGCTCGTTTGCTGGCTCATTGACGTGCTACTGGTATGCGAAGCCATATTTGGGGTGTAAATATGACATGAGTACTAGTAGGCCATCCACGTATGTAAGGCGGGCCGCAATGGTAGCGCCACCACTGCAGAGGAGGATGATGCGATGATGGGCCATGTGGCGGAGCGCACCTGGACCGAGCTCGCTTACTGGCTCATTGGCATGCTCCTGGTACGTGGAGCCATATTTGGGGTCCAAATATGGCTGAGTACATGGCCATCCATGCGTGTAGGGTTGCCTTGGGCGCAATGATGGCGCCGCCACTGTGAAGGAGGATGGTGTGGTGATGGGCCACGTGGCAGAGCACACCTAAGCCGAGCTCGCTTCCTGGCTCATTGGCGTGCTCCCGGTATGCGGAGCCATATTTGGGTTCCAAATATGGCATGAGTACTGGGCCATCCACGCGTGTCACGCTGTCTTGGTGGCCACAGTGGTGGCGCCGGAGGTTGGTGTTCCTGTTGTTTCGTCGTTGGTTCTTGGGTATGTTACACTGCTATCTTGTTCTATCTTTTTGTACTTTTGAGGGAAAGAATAGCAGCACATTTTTTTCATAAATTTATTCATGTTAAAAAAATTGTAGAAATTGTAGGGGTTTGGGGGGGGGGGGTCTTTGGCCCCCTCTCTCCCTTGGCTCCACCACTGAGTACCCTGCATTTGCTTAGTAATATTTGCCCACCTCGACCCACCGCCTCACCGACGGCGTCCACCACCACCATCTCAAATCGCGGGATCCAAGAAGAGATGCAAGAACCAAAATCAACAACCCCAAACGCCCTAAATGCGACAAAACTAGAGAGGGTGAAAGAAGAATACTAGTGAGAAGGCGGACGTCAGAGAAGATCGACGCCCGAGAGGAGTCCCGCGTCCGTGATGCATCGGCGTTGCCAGTGTGTCGTGTCGCCGCCGCCGCTTGGCGTGCGCTTCACCACTCCCCCACTGCCCCTTCGCATGCGCTCTTCCCGTGTGCGACGGCCAGGATCTCTTCCACCCTAGCAGAGGTTGGGCTTCATTCCCGGGCTGGGGTGATGGGGAAAGGCTAGGGTCGGCTGAGTTACCTACCGCCCACGCGGTTCTCGTGTGCCGGGATTCTTTGCAGGCCGAGCTGACCCACGGGGGGTTGGCCCCTCACCCCGGTCGGGAAGAGCTCAAATGAACAAGGCCCGAATGATGTCGGAATTATCTTGTATTTCTGTTATGCTTAATTGGAGTGGGAAGTTGCCTTCTGAAAAAAAAAAGTGTTTTTCTCCCTGAAAAATGTAACTGTCTACGACGTGAACATTATATCCTGCTCCTGCCTCCTGCATACAGAAGGGCAACATATATCTCTAATCGCTTTCTCTTTCCATAGAGCGGTGGAAAAAAGCTCTGAATTGTGGGTTTGAATGAATCATGCAGAACAATTGGGTAACTTATGACCACCAAATCTACCTTTTAGGCATTATCTCCCGAACCATTTGAAGCTTTTGCACCCTCTCGGTCTCGGATGTACCCACAGTGTCAACGAGGGTAGTAGGCTGGGGACAACAACAACAGAGCGTTCACGGCCATGCAAGGAAAACGATAGGTCCGGGGCGCTTCTTTATCCTTCTCTCTTTGCTGTCTGCCCTTTCCTGCTTCCAGTTCCAACGCTCGTGATCCAGCCCACCCGCAACCCGCCGTGGCGCCGAGGGAATCGTCACTATCCATTTTTCAGTTGGTGGTGAGCGTGGTGAGTGCGTGGAACCAGGAGAACATTCATCTTCACTTCCTAACACCTTATTCTAACCGACGCCACCTATGGCTGTCCTGTCCCCCCGCCTGACGCTGAGCATCTCCCGTGATCGATCCGTCGTCGGGAATAATTGCCGCGAAATGTGGATATCTCTGCTCGATCCATGCATATGGACGCGTATGATAACGTAGATTGGTCATTTTCGCCGTAAGCTATTCGTAGCAGTGTTGTTCTTGTTCTTGCCATGCATTGGTAGTTGCTGCTTCTAGATTTTTTTTTTAGTTTTATTACCTGTATGTAAGTAAGTCCACATAAAGCAAAATGTAAAATGACCGCCGTATTGAATTTGAATAAATTGCTACTGAAACTAGCCCACATTCAGTAGCATGTCGTGTTGCGCATTGAATTCAGAGGTTTTAGGTGATAGTAGTAGAATGCGGCGTACTTGAATTCCTCGATATGATATGTTCAGTAGGGTCAAACCGATTTAGGGTCAGAATTTGTCTGATCAAAACTCTAGCCCTACTCCCTAGGCGGCTAATTAGCATCATAACCACGGGTGGATGTACTTGGTAGTGTGGTGTTGTGACTAACTGCACATTTGGGAGTTGCTGCACACCTGCTGATAGATTAACACCAGAGGCATTTCTCCTGTCACTTGTGACTGGATTCCTTAGCTACCTACTGCTGCTAGTACTATTGCTCAGCAGCAACAGCAAGTTGTTTGCTGTTGTTCTTGCCGAGCTTGGAGCCATCTGCAGGATTATCGTATCGCGCCATTCGTCCTAACCCTATCTCAATCCTGTCGACGCCGGCCATTAGAATAATGAGCTAGGCGACTTCAACTGATTTGTCCCTTCTTAGCTACCGGCCGATTGCTTATCGCCTAACCTGAGATTAGAGGCTAAACCTGAAAGTTTGACAACAAACCCCGTGCAAATCTTTTCTTGCTTACTTGTAATAGCATGGCAATCAGACAGCCAATCCATGAACTAGAAAGTGCAGTTGTTGTTGCATGCCTGTTCCTCCTCATGTTTGTGCTTTCTTCAACTACATCCATTAACATGCCACCAAAAGGACGTTGCAAACTTGCAACGGTCCATGCATGCATGCAAAGCATGCACACACTTTCGCTCATCCTCCTCCGATCCTCGGCAAGCACTCTCAGATTCCAATTTCCGAATAATTTAAGCATGAGAGGGCCCCTTCCCTTCCAACTCCAACATGGACTAAGGGCCTAATCGGCATAGCTCCACTTTTAAACTCCAGCAACTCCATTAAAAAATCCAGCCAAACACCCCAACTCCAAAACTCCACGGAGGTGCCAACTCCATGGAGCTGTAGTGCAAATGGAGATGGAGTTTTGGAGCACCTCTTTTGCTGCTCTAGAATCCTCTCTTTTGAACCTTCTCGTAGAGTTGATGGGTAATTACCCACCAATGCCACCGGTTACAGAGAAAAAACGTTTCGCTTCTATTCTCTCCCCCCCCGAAAAACGTTTCGCTTCCCAGTCCCGCGGCTCTCTCGGCCCTGCCTCTTCTCGCGAGACGGCGCGACGCATTAGGGTTTCTGCTGCCACCAGCAGACCGACGGCCGCCGTCCACCCGCTGCCGGCCGGCCGAGCCCCGCACCCGGCCGCCCTAGGCCCGCCGCTGGTCTCCTAGCCCCGCCCGGGCGCCTAGCTCCGCCTCCCGCCACGTCTACAGAAGCCCCGACGCCTGGCGCATCCTCCCGCCGTCGAAGATCCCCCGCCGGCCGCAGCTCCCCACCGATAGCCGCAGAGGCCCGCCAACAGTAGAAAGTTTCATGAAGTTCTAGATTGTGTGGTTGCCATGGCACAAGATTTCTTGAGACCAACCGATCCTAATTTTCGCAATGTGCACAAGAGGATTAGGAATGACAAGAGAGCATATCCACATTTTAAGGATTGCATTGGTGCACTTGATGGAACCCATATTCGTGTGTTTTTATCACCTGAAGAACAAGTGAGATATATTGGTAAGACTGGAATTGCAACTCAAAATGTGCTTGCCGTTTGTGATTTTGATATGCGCTTCACGTATGTGGCTGCGGGTCAACCGGGTTCTTTGCATGACACTAGTGTATTGTACCATGCATTGGAAGCAGATGTAGATGTCTTCCCACATCCACCTCAAGGTAAATATTTTTGCTTACGTTCTTTTTCATATTTGTATGAACAAACTTATCTTGTTTTACATATGTGTAGGCAAGTACTATGTTGTAGATGCGGGCTATCCTAATCGTCCGGGGTACCTAGCTCCATACAAGGGTGAAAGATACCACTTACCCGAGTGGCATCGAGGTATGGAACTAAATACTCCAAAAGAGAAGTTCAACCGTATACACTCATCTGTTCGTAATGTTATTGAGCGCTCATTTGGAGTATTAAAAATGAAATGGCAAATCCTTTACAAGATGCCCGGTTATTCAATGGTCACACAAAAGAAGATTGTTGTTGCTACCATGGTTCTACACAATTTCATTCGTGAACATGCTAGTGTTGATGTGGACTTTGCTAATTTTGATAGAGATCCTACCTACATGCCTACTATTCCAAAAAGGTACAACAAGTATGCCGTGTCTCAACATGCCTCCGATGGATCAACTTCGGAATCAAGCTTTGTGACTATGGACACCTTTCGTGATAATATGGCTACATCCATTGCCCTAGCATGGAATTAGTGCAATGATTATTGTAATAACCTTATTTTGGAACTATGAACTTATTTTATAATTTCGGTTCTAGGCAAATGACATGTAATTTATTATTATTTTGGACTACACTGCATGTACTTTTATTTTATATTTGTGAGAAGTAGTTCAAGTCGAACCAGGGGCGAGAATTGCAATCTACCCTCAAACTCATCTTTTCTGGAGCTGGAGACACCCTCCCAGCCAAACACCCTCATCAGACAGCTCCAACTCCACCTAGAGCTGGCTCCACCTGGAGTTCTGGAGTGGAGCAGCTCCATCCAGAGTTGGAGTCATGCCAAACAGGCTGTGAGCAACAGTCACATTCCTAACAGCTTGTCTGACGGAGAGACAAAAACAAAACCTTGGATGGACTAAGCCACCAATTAATGTGACAAATAAAACCTGGCGCAGTTAGTTTTCAGATTAGTAAAATCCACGGCAATTGCACCAGCTCCCTGACAAAAAGCACACATGCCTTAACAAACTGTCATGGCCTCACGGGTCGTCAATTAAATAAGAACGGTGATGTGTCCTGGTCTCTTATTTGTTCTGTGTAGATTATTTTTTTCCCAGCCAAGTCTTTAAACGGTGCCTAGTTATAGGATCATAGCATGTGTACTTGAGGTGGCGTAGGATGATAAAGAGGAACGGGTTAAAAACACTAGCAAGTTGCATAGCAAGTTAAATTTAGGGAAAACCTAATTAAAGGTTGAATGATTTGGAGGTTTTGATTGACTGATTTTTGTTCGGCCACCATTTATCATGCTAGAGTTATGATCTTCGACTTCAACGAGGGCTCTGGTGAGGTTACGATTCAAGACACAAGATAGGAGGTCTTCGCCAATAAGAAATGGCGGCCTAGAGGTAAGACTGCCACTGGTTGTGGTGGGCGCAGCGGTGACGTGATAAGGTTGTGGTGGTAGATGACCCACAAGACGATGGTGGCGTGGACAACTGATCAACGGGTTCGGGTAGGGATAGAAGCAACGGCAATAATAATAGAAGTTGACTGTAGGAGGCAGCCATTGGCGAGGTGAGGCCTAGATGGTGACATGGGAGAGGTGAGGCCTTACCACTCATAAAAGTGAGTGTGTGTGTGTATAGTATCTACGTCTATACCGTGGTCCTAAAAAACACTAACCCTATTTCTTGACATCCTTGCTTTCTTTGCTATCAAAGTGGATTGCATAAGCCTTTTCAAGTGCATTGGCATCCATCAACTTAATGAGCTACTTTTATTTTTTTTCCTTTTTTTAAAAGGAACTTGTACGCTTTGACATAGTTATAGCTTTGTCGCGCACATTCTGATGCGTTGATGTTGATCGGGTCTTGACACATACTTCTTTCGTCTCAAAATAAGTAACGTTTTTTACTTTCAGACATCATGTTTGACCATTCGTCTTACTCAATTTTTTTGTATAAATTATAAAATAAATAAATTATTATTAAAGTATCTCTAATGATAAAATAAGTCCTAATAAAATAGATGATATTTATAAAAAAAATTTGAATATAAGACGAACAGTTAAACATAATGTCTGAAAGTAAAAAAAAAACATCACTTTGAGTACAGTCGTCCACAGATTCTGAACAGAGACCAAAAGCTCAGCCCACCACCGTAGCCAGCCAGCCACGAATGATATCTCCCCGTTTCTGAACAGAACAGCACTACAGACCAATGCATTTTTTGTTTGTAGCTCTAGTGCATTCCGAAGGCAAGCTCCCTTTTTTGCTCTACAAACTTTGCGCCGCAGAGCCCAGCACAGCACAGCACAGCACAGCACTACACTGAAGAGTGAAGAGTGAGGAGTTCAGAGAACCTGGAGCCTACCCAGACCAAAACTTGCTTTTGTTTTCTTCTTAGGAAGCATGCGTGAGTCACCCAACAATCTTTGCACGGGACACATGCATGCGCGCTCCCTCAACTTGCACCTCACCACATCACAGTAACCTATCCCACTGTGAGCTTGTGACTGTGCATGGTCATGGTCATGCCTTGAGGAGGCCGGCCGGTCCCAGGCCGCTGGGACTGAGCGAACGAGAAGGCAAATCTTCCCAGCTCCCTCCAATCCCTCTCGCCTCCCCATATTTTATTTTATATATACTCCACTGCCTGCGTGCACCTCCCATTTCTTGCGTCCGTCGTCTCTTCTTCCTCCTCCCGTGAGCCATGAATGAGCTCTGCGACCTCAAGGTGCACATCAATGGCCATCACACGCTTCATCTCCACCAGGCACGTATCACTCACACCGCGTGCCAAGTTCTTCTTCCTAATAGGGCGTCTCATCAGATCAAGAAATGAACCCTCTTTTTTTTTTCTAGCTCTGAAAGTCTGAATTGATCTCATCTCACCGTCGTTGCAATGCAATGCAATGTAACAGAGCGTCATGTGCGCCTTCTCGAGGAGGCTGAGGACGATGGTGAAACAGGAGAAGATCATGAAGAAGGCCGGCAGGAAGGAAGCCGTGTCCATCAAGCTCGCCGGCTTCCCTGGCGGCGCCGACGGCTTCGAGCTCGTGGCCAGGTTCTGCTACAACAACGGCCGCGTTCTGCTCTGCCCCTCCAACCTCCCGCTCCTGCACTGCGCCGCCGTGTTCCTGGAGATGACCGAGGAGGAGTGCGCCTGCAACCTGCTGGCGCAGGCAGAGGCCTTCGTGAACGGGCTCTGCTACTGGACCTGGGGCGACGTGCTCACCGCGGTCAGGAGCTGCGAGCCCTTCGCCGCGGCGGCCGACGCCAACGGCCTCCTGGAGAGGCTCATCTCCGCGCTCTTCTCCAAGATCACCGCCACCCCGGAGACGCCAACCACCGCCGCCGCCGGTGGCGGCGTGGGGACGCCGAACCGCTCCTCGTCGTCGTGCTCGTCGTCGCCCGACACGGTGGGCTTCGGCCGGTCGTCGTCGTCCGCCACCAAGACGCCGGAGTCGATGCGGCCCTGCGCCGGCAGGGAGTGGTGGTTCGACGACATGACGTCGCTGTCCCCACCGACCATCGAGAAGGTGATGCGCGTGCTCGGCTGCTACGGCGTCGAGAACAAGAACCTCATCCTGACGCGGTTCCTGCTGCACTACCTCCGCGCCGCCACGCGCAGGCCGCCGGCGCTGGCGCTCTGCGAGGGGGAGAGGGAAGGCGCTGGAGCCCTCGCCGGCCTCGCGGACACGGCCGTCCACGGCGTGGCGCTCGTCGGGGGCACGGCGTTCTCGTGCCGGGGACTCTTCTGGGTGCTGCGGATCGTGTCGGCGGTGGGGCTGAGCAGGGAGTGCAGGCACAAGCTGGAGCGGCTCATGGGGCTGATGCTGGACCAGGCCACGCTCGACGACCTCCTCGTCTCCGGCGACGACGGCGGCGTGTACGACGTCAACCTGGTCATGAGGCTCGTCAGGGTGTTCGTGGCCTCCGAGGAGGAGGCCGACGCGCCGTCGCAGAGGATGCGGAAGGTGGGGCGCCTGCTCGACAAGTACCTCGGGGAAATCTCGCCGGACCACGGGCTGAAGGTGTCCAAGTTTCTCGCCGTCGCCGAGAGCCTGCCGGACTCGGCCAGGGACTGCTATGACGGCGTGTACAGGGCGCTCGACATCTACCTCGAGGTAAACTTTACCACTCCGCTAGTGCGATACTGCCAAAGATGCAAAGAACAGAATTTTAGTCCATCAATCATCATCTAAAAAACAAGTCGATTAATTTCATTTCGAACTTGATTAAGGGGCCGTGTGGCCCGTGTCAAATAACTGCTGAAGTTGCATCAGCTGAAAATTAATTTCTCCAGTGAACACATTGACATTTTTTTCATCCTGGTACTGGTAGTGGATTCGTTTCGTAGTACTGCCTGCTACTGTTTGGGATCATGATTCGGACATGATGACTGAAAGCTTCAGGCTATTGAGTAGCCTATCATAGGGTCCTAGGGGCAGATATGGCGGTACTCCTTTATCGTACCATAGTAAAATAAAAAAAATCAGAGAAAAAATGGATACTTTACAAATTATACTGCTGAAATTTACTCTTACCCTTCGCAATATTCAGAATACCCTTCGCAGATTTCCAGCTTCACATTCTGAATTTTCGAAAATTCTGAGGAACCAAATGCTAGGGTTCTGTATTTGCCAGCTTTTGCTGCAAGACTTCTTTCACCTGGCGCCAGTTTTTACTCTGGCCTCATGGAGTCATGGTGGGTCCTGACTGAGAGTCGCTACGATGGTAGCAGACATCAAGAAGGATGTGCATTGTGCTAGGGATAAAAAATTGAAAGCCTGGGATTGATCAGATAAATTTGCTAGGGTGTGAAGCAAACAGGCCCGACGACACTGATACTGTCTCTCTAGCATCTTCCGATCTACGTTCAGACATTGCAGATTTCTTTTTTAATTTCTCCCATTTGTTGGTGACTGTTCCTCGTCTAGTCTATGACAAAGCAGTTGAATAAAGTTCGGCAGTAGTACTATCATGGGATGCTAATGATGGACAGATAGATCGTCTGGTACTTTGGTTATGGGGGGAACCTTTAATTTGCGACCCCTTTAGCCCTTTGCACCGCGCAAGCGTGTGCTGTTGGCTCATCAAACCCGCAAGCTTTGCCATTAGTTGTCTGAAACTCTGAAGGAACCTTCCATTAATGTCTACCAATTGAACTTACATAATTGTTCGAAAATAAAACTTCACCTTACTAGGAATTTATGTGGCATATACCATTCTCCAGTTACAAGTTAGTTCACTTTGTCTTTGTTTTAAGTCAACCTTACTGTTTAGTTTAGATTAGCCTAGCTTTGGCTTTTCTTAAGCCCCCCTTTCTTGTACTTGTTCTGCTGGTAATAAAGCTTCTCTGTAGGGGCTTCGGCCCCTCCAGTTTCTTCTTAAAAAAAACTTGTTTAACTTTGATCAAGTTTGTAGAAAAATCCACAACAGCTGGAACATCAAATCTATATCATCAAAATTCTTCATCTAATATATTCTGATAGATTTGAACATGTAGATATAATATAATTTCTAAAATCATAATCAAAGTTAGCGACATTTAACTTAAAATAAAGCCAGTGATGAACTAATTTAAAATGATTACTTTGCTTCTCACAGGAAACCAGTAGTCTGGCACTGTGGCACATCTCGCCATATCATCAGTGATTCAGTCCTAACCTGCATACATTCTCTGCTGTGAATGGGTAGGATATGGATGGAGTTAGCAGTTCAGCAAGTTCTTTTCTCTGACATGGCGGGTAAAAACTTTACCTGCATGCATGCAGACGTAGCTTTAGCCTTTTGCCCTGTTTGCAGGGCGCTTTTGATCCATCTCGTCATGAGCCCATCGAGTTGGTTGGTTCTCCGCTGCCTTGATCTCTGGTTATTTTACAACTAAGATCCCGGCTTTGTTTATTTGTTACTAGTGGTGCCTCGGGAGCCTTTCATCAGCGGGCCTTGTGCCAGATTGCCTTTAGCCTGGCCTTTGATGCTTTCCATGATCAAATGGATCTTCTTTAATCATCACCTTCCTTTGTGTTTGTGCACTGTAGTTTCCCTCGCACCCACGGCTTTTCCTTGTTCAATACAAGCATGGTCAGAGTAGACACACCAAAAGCACTGAATAGTTCTTGTGCACTGCACTTTTCTACCTTTTCTGCTGATGGTTTGACATTTTCCAATGCTTTCTGAATGGTTTACTCTAACATTTTCCGTTAAAAAACTCACATTTTGATCACCAGAATCAGCAAAGTTTACGCAGAGAGTAGTAGTAGTAGTATCGAAACTGATGCATTTTTGCAAACTCTGCTCTGAACTCTGCCGTTCTGAATGAATGAATGCAGTCGCACCCAGCACTATCCCTGGAGGAGCGCACGACGCTGTGCCGGTGCCTCAACTACGAGAAGCTGACGCTGGAGGCGTGCAAGGACCTGGCCAAGAACCGGCGGATCCCGCCGGGCGTGGCGGTGCAGGCTCTGGCGTCGCAGCAGTGCAAGCTCCACATCAGCGACCCGTCCACCTGCTCCCAGTCCCAGACGCCGAGGAGGAGGGTCGCCCGCCGCGCCACCCACAGCGTGGACCTCGGCGGCGGCGACGACGATGAGAAGGAGCTGATGCGGCTGAACCTGCAGAGGATGCAGAGCCGGGTGGTGGAGCTGGAGCGGGCGTGCAAGGAGATGAAGGGCCAGATGTCCAGGATGGCCAAGGGCAAGTCCTTCTCCTTCGGCGCCGGCGCCGCCTCCTGCCACCAGCCCAGCGGCAGGGGCTTGCCTAGGCTCTGCTGACGGTGACGGGGGATGGAGCAGTAAGCCAGTAACTTCGTTCTTTTTTGTTCTTCTTTTTGAGTGTTTCTGGTATAATTGTCACATATAGCTTGCGATTTTCCTATTGATCCCTTTGTAAAGCTGATTGCTTGGTTGATGGAGCATTGGTTCGATCGTCCTTTTTTTTACCTTGTGTTGCGTTGGCAGTGAGTGGAGTGACATATGTTCAGTTCAGCAAGAACGGGAGGTGTGTAAAGTTTTTACCGTTGCCGCCCTCGTTGCGCTGTGAAAGTGAAACCTTTTTGAGCAGGTGAGTTACTGTCAGAAAAGCCAGTAGACTGCAGCAGCTTTTACCAGGAACTCCGGAATGAATCAACAAGGGTCAGAGTCCAGATTCCAGAGTGTGTGCGAGCGCAGGCCCAGCCAAGCTCCAGATGGACACATTGGACGGTCAATCACTCAATCCACGGCCGGCACGGTCGCCAACACGCAGCACAGGCCCCTTGGCGACGGACGGTTGCAGACTTGCAGAGCCTTGCCGAGCCAGGACCAGAGCAGAGGGAACGGACCGAGCGGTTAGTTATTAGGCGCATGTTCGCTCAATGCTACGCTGCAAGCAGTAGCAGCTCGGCGTGGACCACGGCACCGGCGCGACGGCCCGCCAAGTTGGAACGTGCGCGGCGTCCCCGGTGCTCCGGCCCACCGGCCGCGGCGGCAAGTTGGCCACGGGCACGGCTCACGGCCTCACGGCCTCACGGCCTCACGGGCGGGCTCTACCACTTGGCATTGGCAGCGGTTCCGTCGAGATCACGCCGGCGCCCGGCGCGCCGTGTCGGACGGTCGGTCGGGCATGGTCACCGTCGCGCCGCCTCCGTTCTCCTCGCCCTGGCAGACTGGCAAGTCTGGCACGTCGCGCCGCTAAAGCAACCCGCGTAGCCCAGCTGAACCAACGGGCCCGCTTAGCCCATCAGTATTCCTTGGCCCATGTTGTTAGCATTCCTTAATCCTCCTATTCCATGTCAAATAATCTAGTAGCCGTGGAGGAGATCTGGTGTCATCTCATTGATCCCGTGGACAAGAGCCGTCAGTTGTATATAAAAAAGTTGGGGACGGTCACAAAAAAAAGGCTCGTGGCGCTGTTGCTTTCAGTTCAAACAGGTCGGTGCCTCCGTGATTCTCAAAAAAAAAAAAAGGTCGGTGCCTCCGTGACGCGTTCTGCTGCGTCGTTTTGACAACGTCCGCCGTCCGGATCGCCATCGAAACGCCGAAAGGTAGAGAGCGCGCGTGCCTAACAGCATCTACCCAGCCTTTCTAAATCATTATTTCAAGAGCTATTTATATAAAAATCGTTTTCTATAATTTTTTAAGTCTTCACCAGTTTTCTATATCACATGCGCACTTTAAAGAGTTATTCTCGTCTTTTATTTTTTGCTAGCGAAAAATCTAAATTAAAAGATGGTTATATTTGGATGACTATTTAGAAAAACTGTTGAAGATTAGTTTTTTATCAAAATCTCTATTCTAGCAATTAGAAAGGATATGAATAATCTCTTAGAGATGCTCTAACGCCTACTAATCCGACGACACTGCTCGCTTCGCCGGCTCATCTGGTACTGCAAGGTCACTCCCCAGTGTCCAAGCATGTTCCATATGAAAAAACTTGTTTTTTTAACGACCACAATCACGTTTTTTTATTATTAAGAGAGAGTGCATGAATATTGTTTTTTTCCTATAATCTAGTGTAGGTACTAAGGCCCTGTTTGTCCGGGCTCCCGCGTGCTCCGGCTTCTATACTGTAGCGACACTGTAGCTGGAGCCACGTGAGCCAAAAAAACGAGCTTCTCCGGCTTCGATGGTGTCAGTGAGAGAGAAAAGAAGAAGAGAGAAAAACAACTTCGATAAATAGTACAGCTACCGTGATTCAGCAGCCAGAGCCAGAGCTGCCCAGAGCCCGGCCAAACGGGGCTAACAGGCGAAACTGAGATAGCTGTAGCTTGTAGCTGTAGCTTGTCTGATTCTTCCCGAAGTGTGTACTACCTTCTTTAGGTGACACAACTGCTTCACTGTTTGCCAACATCAGCGAGAAACAACGTCAATGGCGAGACGATGACATTCTTAATTGCTGGGATCCACCAAGCCAGAAGCTCCTGGAGGCCCACGTGTACCCACTCCTCGCGGTCCAGGTCCAGCACTCGAAACCGATGGAGACCCGACCGCCGACCCCTCCGGCCGATTTTTTTTAATTTTATTTTTAGCCTTTTTTTTAGGAAAGTTTTTCACAAATATATCTATTAAGGTATGATTTTAAAATCTTGATCTTTAGCTCGGCGCTATCGTCGAGCTTACACGTCTCGGCGCCATTTAGCGTCTAAGTCTTGGGCTCGGCGCAGACGTGATGGTGACTTGACAGGCACCATGGCGTCGTAGATCTATGGCGCCAAGATAGATCTTGACGCTGAGCTTGGCACCATGGTTATTGGCGTCGAGAACGACGTCAAGATCTATGGCGTCGAGGTGGTGTTTTAACTCGGCACCCAACCTTATTGCCCGAGCCTTTTTCCTCTTCTTTCTCCTCCCTCTCGGATTTTTTATCTCCCCACTTCGTCCTACCCCACGATTCGACATATTGGACCTTGAAAACTTTGATTTGATCCGTAAATCTTCGAGAGCAAGGTATCCTCGCTGCCTCCTAGTTTTTTTTCTAAATCGGTTCAGTATATACTAGTCAGATTTTTTAACTTAAGAATCGTCATTACTTAGGATTTTATGTAATTTTAATATTTATATTATACAACCGTAGGGTGCCGAGGCGTGAAAAAGCTACCTAACCTCAGCGCACGCTGTTATAATATGGGTTCATTGTTGTGGATCAAATGGAAAACCTTAGGTGTATGGTTTAATATTAATTGCTTTCGGTTCGTAGAACGAAAATGGCTAAATTGTAGTTTTGGTCGGATGACCGAAAATGCCT
Source organism: Miscanthus lutarioriparius (assembly GCA_904845875.1). NCBI lineage: Eukaryota > Viridiplantae > Streptophyta > Magnoliopsida > Poales > Poaceae > Miscanthus > Miscanthus lutarioriparius. The sequence continues at coordinate 3,765,387 of CAJGYO010000012.1, forward strand.
TTGACCCATTGTCTCTACCTAGTGGTGTTCCAGTGCCTATGTGCTTTTGCGGCGATCCTTGCAAGGTAGCCAAATCCGATGAAGAGGACACGTATAGACAAAGGTATTGGATGTGTTCCAATTTTGCGTTTGAGCCTACACTTCGTCAGCGCCGCATTAACAAGATGGTGGGGAAATTGATGTTTGTGTCATATGACATCTTGCATGATTTTTTTTGTTTTGTAACAATTGTATTTTTTACAGATCCCTCCACCGCTCTGTGATTTTGAGCAGTGGATCGACACTGAGATCAAGCCTGAAGACAAGAAATGGATGCAGAAACTATTGTGGTGGGAGACAGATGATAAGGAGATGATGGAGAAGATACGCGGAGAGGAGGCTGTAGAAAAGGAGCACAAGAAAGATGAGAAAAGGAGGCGTGTTGCTACGTACAGGGAGGAGAGGGAGAAGCTTGAGCGTGCACGCCAAACGAAAGCAGCGATGGAGGAGAATCTCGATGCCCTGAGAAAGAGAAAGTTGCCTCGTTGCACTCTGTAGTCTCCATTACTTGTTAGTTCTATGGTTTATTCATGAACAATGTTGTCTACTGTTGGACTTTTTATTGTGTTGTCATGTAATGCACTTTAAGTATGGGCATACTTAGATCATGTACTGTGTTATTTAGTTTGTCGATACGTACTTCTAGTATTAATGTGTTGTTTAATGTGTCATAGTTTTGGACTTTTTATTAGGTAGTTGTTTTCATTATTTGTGGTCATAATATTCAGTTTAATATTGTGGACGTAGTGAAATATGATCACGTGCTGCAAACAAAACCTAACGAAGTAGGACATTATATAATTCAACACACAAAACACATGAAATGGCATGTGAGAACATGTATCGAACTAGGGTACAGAGGTCCTAAACTAAACCTAACATGCCTTAGGTAATTGAAGCGAACAACAAGCACAAAAAATGACATGTGAGAACATGTATTAAACAAGGGTACATAGTTTCTTCGACTAAATCTAATATGCCTTAGATAATTAAACCAAACAATAAACATATGGATGTGCCATGTGAATAAGATTGGATCGTCCTAATAGTGTGGCCATATAGCAAATTGTGTTGTACCTTCTCTACAGTAGCCTCCCATTGTTGGTTGTGATGGCGACGGGGGTGACGGCGAAGGCCCCTTGTTCTTGTGATTAGGGTAGGTGCAATATGGATCATTGCAGAGTGTTTCCTGTGAACTTGCACCATTGTTGTTGTCGTCGTCTTCGTCTTCCTTATACCCGCTGCTAACTTCTCTTTGTAGATCGAAGATTTGGTCTTGCAGATAGTAGATGTACTGCTGATGCGGATAAATTGGTCGAGGATCGACCCACCTAGTGAACCCACAGTTTTCTTCGGACTCGGAAGACTACAATAAGTACGTCCTGTGAGTTGTAAGGGTATTCGAGAAATATATTTAACAAACGAAATGTAATAGCAATTACTCATGATCGTCGGCATTTGAAAAAGCAAAGACCTCCGTCGATCCCCTCGGTGAATATCTGCACTAAGCAGTCCTCACCATACATGTATTTTGGTCAATCTTTCTTCATGTTATCGTATCCTCTGAGAGGGCACTCTTTAGTAAAATTACTCTTGCTCTCGAGGGAAAACTGATACACTGGTTCCTCAAATAAATCAGGCCCAAGAGACCCCTCCCACATAATGGAAGTTCCCATCGTCCCCCTTTTTCTCTCCCACTCCCGAACCCCTTTACTCTATATGACCCTCCAAACATTCCTACTCCAACGAAACCGAATACTAGTTTGGTTTTTCTTTTGATTAGCAATGCATCCTAGAACTCATATATATAGGCGGAGGCAGGTTTGCTAGCCGTTGTATTGTGTTGTAAATGCTTCTGGAAAGTCTATTCAGAATCACTAAAAAGCCTACATCGTAGGACACTGGAGAGCCTAGATTACATGACTGAAAAGCCAATTCGATTTCAGACTTCAATCACTATTTCAAAGGACACTGAAAAATATATTCGACGGTGATATAACAAATCACTGTAAAGGCTATTTCTCCTAGATTCCGTGACTGAAAAGTCTATTCGATTTCAGACTTCAATCACTATGTAACTAAGTATATAACTATTTAACTAACTATCTTACTAACTATATAACTATGTAACTAACTATATATCTAACTATGTAAAGCATCCATCAATCAGCCTATCAATCTAAATATCTTTCTACCTATCTCAATCACTACCACACTAACCAACTAATAACCACGGTTAAATAACAAAATTTTAAAACTAATGTACCTCGAGTGCAAGGGAGGCGCAACCCGATCGACAAGACAGCAGAGAGCGGCTAGGGGGAAGCGTCGTGCGCCGCCTGCGCGTGCACCCGGCCGAAAGAACCGGAGTGGCTAAAGAGGGCGGGCGGCAGCAGATTGAGAGGCGAACAAACGGCACCCGCTAATAGCCTCGACCCCGCCGCCCCTTGTGGAGCCGGGCAAGGGGAGGCGGTGTAGCATGGGTTTGCCATTCATCACGGCCGTTCGGGTTCGGACGACGGTAGGGCGGCACTGGCAATGATCGTGGGCGGGCACGATGCCGTGGCTCGGGCTTGGTGGGGGCGCGCAAAGACAATAGATCGTGGTCGGGCACTCCAAAGCCGGTGCGACGCTTGACCACGGCCACATGGGCTCGGCGGCCCGAGGCACGCAGGGGCGGTGCGCTTGACGACGACGGCGGCTAAGCCAATGAAGTTGGACGGGCGTGGCCTAAGGCGCGCGCCACCGGTGTCTTGAAACACGGCACCTCATGATTCGGCGCGTGGGGTGGGGATGGGCGCGTCCGGGACTCCTCACGACGCTGCGCAAAGACGATCTGCGAGGTTCGGTGGGTCGAGGCGGCTTGGCTGCCAGCCAGGGACGGACGGGCCTCGGCCCCAAGCGCCATGGCGCGGTGGCGATGGCAGCGGACGGGACGTGGGCGTGGCGGACGCGAGAGGTGGGTTTCGGCGGCGTGGCCGGGCGGGGAACTGGCAAGGGAAGCGGGCGGGCGGTCTTGTGATCGACGCGACAGGTGTGCTTTCAGGCGAGCTCGCCTACCGGCGTGGAGCGCCGTGTGAGAGAATGGGAGAGGAAGAGAGGAGAGGAAGGAGGAGAGAGAAAACAGACCCACCTATAAGGTCGGAACGACGCCAAGATATCTGGCGCCGGGCTCGGCACCAAGATCTACGGCAACAAGCTCGGCGCCAAGATCTGTGGCGCCAAGGTGCCTGCCAGGTCACCGTCATGTTTTCATTGGCTCCGTTCGCTTCGCTGAAAAAATAAGCCGAAACACTGTTCCGGCTGATTTGTTGTGAGAGAAAAACACTGTTCCGCCTGAAAAAAACAAGCTGAAAAAGATGGATTATAAGAGAAGCGAACAGGGCCATTGACGTCTACGTGGCCCAAAACCTAGGCGCCATATGCACTGGGGCCGATACGTGTAAGCTCGGCGCCAATTACTCCAGTGCCAAGCTAAAGGTCTAGATTTTAAAATCATAACTCCAGAGCATATTTGTGAAAAAACTTTTTTTTTAAAAAGGACAAAAAAAAAAATTCAGCCCCCCGGCCGGCCAGCACCCAGCAGCCACACCACGACCACGAGCCGAAGGCCCGGCCCCGGCGCATGGCTCTCCTGGGTCCTGGCTCGACCGTGTACGCGTACGCCAGACGGACCCGGCTCGGCTGCACTCGGTCATTCACTCGACTAGTTAAGGCGTTCACGACAAATTGATAGACGGACACCGAAACAAAAGCAATTTTTACACGCGGGCCCTCGGCTTCGCCGGAAATCGTCTCGGAACGGGAGATCTCGCGGGCGGGCGGGGCCGGCCGGCGGCGAGAGGATGTCCACCGCGCCCGCGCGGCGCGCCCACCCGCCGCTGCAGAACGGCTCGAGGGGCGACGACGGGGACGACGAGCGCGAGGAGGAGGAGGAGGAGGAAGTGGGCGATGACGAGGCGGAGGAGGAGGACGAGGAGGAGCCGCGGCTCAAGTACCAGCGTCTGGGCGGGAGCGTGCCGGCGATCCTCTCCACCGACGCCGCAGCCGCCATCGCCGTCGCCGACCGCATGGTTGCGCTCGGTACCCACAACGGCATCCTCCACATCCTCGACTTCCAGGGCAACCAGGTACTCCTCGCCAAAGGGCGCGCTCTCCTCGCGGAATTGGGGCTTGTGATGGGGACGGGGGTTGGAGGGAGACAGGATCGTGGCATTGGGACTGCTCTCGGAGCTTCCTCTATGCTTGCTGGGTCAAAACTACTTGCCTGTTCAATGATTGGAGCTTTGAGGGATTTTATCTCCGAAACTGACTTGGCTTTAGACGCTCCCACGGTTGCTGGAGACACGTAGATGTACAGAATTGGGGTTGCTTCTAGCTTCCTTCATCGCAGCTTGAAATCATGTGATGCATATAGTTTTGGACTTTTGGTAATAATGATCACACTACTGTAGTATTGTTCTGATTCGAATTTCACATTCTTATGGTTGCAGAAGCTATGGAGCCAAATAATGACACATGATATGCAAAACTAAAGCGTGTGATCCAATGACTTTGTCACTCCATGTAGATTCAATCTGTAGAAATGCTACACTGGTGTGCTGATAATATGCATCGGTTTCATCTTATTGTGCTTTATTTATGTTTTGTATATAGGTGAAAGAAATTGCTGCACACACAGCAACTATCAATGACATAAGTTTTGATGGGGACGGTGAATATATAGGAAGCTGCTCAGATGATGGCACAGTGGCAATAAACAGCCTCTTCACTGATGAAAAACTAAAGTTTGAGTACCATCGCCCCATGAAGGCAATGGCTCTAGACCCTAATTATGCCCGGAACTATAGAGGATTTGCTACTGGTGGTTTGGCAGGCCAAGTACTTGTGTTGACAAAGAAGTCTTGGGGAGGTTACCATAAGAAGGTAAGTTCGGGTTTTTAGGATAATAGATCTGATGCATCTAGTGACCTCTAATGGTTATCTCATCTCTTGCTCGATCGTTATGTAGGTTTTGCGTGATGGTGAAGGGCCAATCCATTCGATGAAGTGGAGGGCGGACCTTCTTGCTTGGGCTAACGATGCAGGGGTGAAAGTGCATGATATGAGGACAGACAAAGGAATTGCATTCATAGAGAGACCAAAAGGCATTCCTCGACCAGAGTTCTTGCTTCCCCACCTAGTCTGGCAGGTAATTATATCTTTATATCTATATATGGATTATGCGTAGTTTAGTTGAACCATATAATCATATATACCTCAACTGGTAAATGTCAATTTTGTTAGCATATAAGTAAAATATTGTTAGAAGGGTGCAAAAGCAAAAGACTTTTGTGAAGTTGAAAGTTTTGGTGATATGTGCAATAAGTCAAATATTTGCTCTTACCTTTGGTGTGTGGAAGACAGGATATTAGCCAGAGGCACAAAACACAGAGAAAAACACACGACACACCCATTTTTAATGAATTGATCATACTTTAAATTGTGTCAAGGAGCATGGTAACCATGTTATTTTCTGGTTGATATGAAATTATTCATGTTGTTAGCGTGTCTGACTCCCAAGACATACTTCTAAAATTTTCTTTTCTTATAGTTTGATATAAAAGTACACGTTGTGTTAACTGATCTTTGCCTACTTAGGATGATACAGTCTTAGTTATTGGATGGGGAACAAGTGTCAAGATTGCAGCGATTCGAACAGATTTATCTCAGGGATTCAATGGCCTACAAAGGACTATCACCACAGCTAGTTCTGAGAAGTATGTGGACGTTGTAGGCTCATTCCAAACAGGTTACCACATATCTGGGATTGCTCCATTTGGTGACCTTTTAGTTGTACTTGCCTATATTCCTGACGAGGACAAAAAAGAGAGAACATTTAGTACTTCTGTTACTTCACGACAGGTAATCATCATACCTCTAAATATCTGTTACATCTGCATTGTATACCATATACCTTTGCTTCTAAAATGATGCTTCTGAGATTGATGTTCTTATTACGTCTCTAACATTTTGCAGGGAACTGCACAGCGTCCAGAAATACATCTTGTATCATGGAAAAATGATGAACTTACTACAGATGCTCTGCCTATTCATGGTTATGAGCATTACAAGGCAAAGGACTATGCTCTTGCGCATGCACCTTTCTCAGGTTTAATTGATCGTGCTCTAACATGAGTGACATTTCTTTTCTTATTGATGGGAACTTTTCTAATGAAGGAACCCTGATTCTTTTGTCCAATCATTCAGGAAGTAGCAATGCAGGTGGACAGTGGGCTGCTGGCGATGAACCTTTGTATTACATTGTGTCTCCTAAGGACATAGTGGTTGCAAAGCCAAGGTTTGTTACAAAACAGGAGCTCATATTAGCCCCCAATTTACGATATCTAATTGTCACTTTGAGGATATTATATTAATTGAAATTGAATGAGTAAATCGTGATACAGAACTGAACTCTACTGACAAAATTAAGAAAATGTTGGATGTAGTGCTGTTTCATTTCTTTTTGGCTATAGCGGTATAGCTATGTTAGTTAAATGTTTGAATTTCTTTGGTATTGCTCAGTTAGCTTAGGTTTCTGTCCTTTCCATACCAACAACGGAAAATTTTCCACAGGATACACAAAAACTGTCACTTTTGCTAAAAGACACCGAAAAAACTGATATTTGATGCTGGACACTACAACTTTGTGTATATTTCTTATGGGACACAGGTTAGTGACGTCCAGCGAATGTTAGAAATAATTGATCTTTTCCATACATTTTCTGGAGGACACTGAACCATGTCCATCAGCGAATATACACAATTTTGTAGTGTCCAGCAGCAAAAATCAGTTGTTCCAATATCTTTCAGTAAAAATAAGGTGTTTTGAGTGTCCTGTGGCAAAATTTCCCCCAAAATAATCCCATGACTGATATAGTGTGCACCTTCTGATTAGAGATGCTGAAGATCATATTGCTTGGCTTCTTCAACATGGTTGCCATGAAAAAGCATTGGCTGCAGTTGAGGCAGTGCAAGGACGCACTGAGCTTCTTGATGAGGTGAACTAGAGAAATAGTGTGCATTGTTAAATAGCTCTCATGATGATTGAGCTCTCTTGGTATTGGTTATTATACCATATTTAAGATGATGGTTAGCTATTCTTCAGAAAATGAGACCTCTATATGCACAAATAGATGTTTCCTTTCAAAACAGGTCATTTTACAGACTCTTAAAGAGTGTCACGAAAACTGTCCCTACTAATGCAGATAAAAGAAAAACTGTCTCACTTTCCTTTATCTTATACATGAAAACTGTCCCATGTATTTTCAGAAAGCTAAAAGTGTGGCATCTTTTACAGCCAATATATAAAGGTCTACCATTTTTGAGCCCATCTATGAGAAGGACCTGTCCTTAAAAGGACACCTAATTACATTAGAAATACTTTATGCATTAAAGTTGTTTCATTCATGTTGTTAATCCAGGTGGGTTCAAGATACCTTGATCACTTGATAATTGAAAGAAAATATGCTGAAGCTGCTCAGCGCTGCCCAAAGTTGCTGCGAGGATCTCCTTCAGCATGGGAGAGGTTAGAAAAGCATGTTGATACACAGATATCACCTTTTGCTAGATGATCTAGTATAACATTGATGAGTTTGTGAGATGTTGATGGATCTCCCCCTCTGCGTTAGTTGATTCCTTTTTTTTAACCAAAACTTTTATGCAACAGATGGGTCTTCCACTTTGCTCATCTTCGCCAACTTCCTGTTTTGGTCCCTTATATACCTACAGAAAATCCTCAGCTGAGTGATACTGCATGATGAGGTGTTGTACTAACTTGTAAGTTCCATTACTAGTTTTAACACTATCTGTTGTAATTATTCTGATTTTCTTGTGTAGGTTGCCCTTGTTGCTCTAACTACCAATCCTTCTTTCCATGAACTTCTCTTGACTACTATCAAAATTGGCCACCAACATTATACTCAGCTTCACCGGTCATATCTGCCATTGAGCCACAGCTAAACTCCTCATCGATGACTGATTCATTGAAAGAGGTGGGGAGGGACATCGTTTAATGGATGTAAGACATATATATACTTCATTTGCTTTCACTCTTTGATTGATATCTTTGTCTTATGTTCCATGTAGGCATTAGCAGAATTGTATGTGATCAATGGTCAATATGAAAAGGCACTTTCTCTTTATGCTGAAGTAAGTACATCCTAAATTGCTGTATTTGTAGGCACATCTCAAAATATATTTTTTTAAATACCAAAGACTTTCTAATTAAATCCATTTGGTTCAGCTCTTGAAGCCAGAAGTATTCGAGTTTATTGAGAAATACAACTTGCATGATGCCATTTGTGATAAGGTACCAAAATGGACGAGTCCAATTTAGCTGCTAATACAATATGATTTAGAAAAAAAGCCTTCCATATCCTCCACTGAAACACTTTTTTTTTAATATTCTACAGGTTGTCAATCTTATGATAGTGGATAATAAAAGAACAGTTCACCTACTGATCCAACACCGTGATATCATTCCCCCATATGAAGTTGTGGAGCAGTTGTTGCATACCAGTAAAAACTGTGACAAGAGATATTTGTTACACCTATATTTGCATGCTTTATTTGAGATAGATGTACATGCTGGAAAGGATTTTCATGATATGCAGGTACCTTTTGTGCCACATTTTAACATAGGGGCCTTTAAATGGGAAAATATTTGGTGCAAACCACCCTATTGGTGCAATCGTGAAAACCCTTCCAAAAACCCTACTTGGAGGTTTCCAAAAATTATGAAACGATGCATATCCATAGTTCATCCATAGATGTACATTGTAGCAAAAGTTTGGAAACAAAATCAATCTAGAAAAACTGATATGGAAATGAAAAATTTCATGTGTATTTGCATTAGAAGACAAATTCCCAGGAAATTTGTCTTCTAGTGCACTTGCACCTGAGTTTTGTCATTTTTGTTTGGATTTTCACACAATAAGTTTGCCTCCCAACTTTTGCTACAACGTACATCTATGGATGAACTATGGATATGCATCGTTTCATAATTTTTGGAAACCTCTAAGTAGGGTTTTTGAAAGGGTTTTCACGATTGCACCAAGAGGGTGGTTTGCACCAAATATTTTCCCCCTTTAAATGGGAATAATGCCTCCCTCATTGTTATGTCCATTTCCCTCAATTGTTTTTTTTACATTTACTTTGTGTTTTGACAATAACTTGCAAGTCAAAACTGTTTGCATTATAGGTGGAGCTTTATGCAGAATACGAGCCAAGGATGCTACTACCCTTCCTCCGAACCAGTCAGCATTACAGGCTTGACAAGGTCATTGTTTCCCCAAAAAATCACATCATAAATTTTTCTCTTTAGTTAACTATAGGTTGATAATTTGTTATTGTTATTCAGGCATATGGAATCTTTGCACAAAAGGAACTTGTAAGGGAGCAGGTTTTTGTCCTTGGTCGAATGGGCAATGCTAAGGAAGCTCTTTCGACAATTATAAACAAACTGGAAGACATGCAGGAGGTTCTAACTTGCTTATCCATTATATTACCATTTCTGAGACATCCTGTTCTATATTAGCTAACTTTATATATGGGATTGAACAGTAACATAAATCTTGAAATGCATACAGGCTGTTGAATTTGTTACAGAGCAACATGATGATGAACTGTGGGAGGAACTGATTAGACAATGCCTCCAGAAGCCTGAAATGGTAACTGAAATAAACGGTGCTTAATCTTCCTTAGACTGAGGCATCTTTGTTTCTTACTTTAATTTCTATGACTGTTGAGCAGGTAGGGAATCTATTGGAACATACCGTTGGCAATCTTGATCCTCTGTACATTGTCAGTTTGGTTCCTGATGGCTTAGAAATACCTCGGTATGTTTTCATCAAAATTTATCGTAAAAATTTATGAGCTATAAAATTTCTTACATGACTGAAACCTTGGCAAAAATGCTCTAAATGATCTGCCATGATCCTTAATCCAACCATTTCATCCCCTGGTTTGAGTGTTCACTCATGCTTTTGATAGGTTATGGGATCGTCTTGTGAAAATTGTGACGGATTACCGAACAGAAACTTCATTGCGAAATGGATGCAATGATATACTTAAGGTTAACTTTCTTTCCTATACTGTGCTGCTCCGTATTTCAATCGTCTCGAATTCTGAGTATTTTCCATCCGAAACTTGCCTTGTTCAGGCTGACTGTGTTAACCTTTTGGTTAAATACTACCATGAGGCTCGGCGTGGTGTCTACATGGCAAGCATGGACGAGGAGGTACATGGGAACAGAACTGATGATGGATCCTCTCGGGGGCATGAGAGATCATCTAGCGTCCGGGCTCTAGATATCAAGTCCAGAACGAGATGTGGTGCCCGGTGTTGCTTGTGCTTCGATCCTTTGCCTATCCAGGACATCTCTGTCATCGTGTTCTACTGCTGCCATGCATATCATCTGTCTTGCCTTGAAGGTGGTTTAGACTCGATGAGATCAAACAGTAATCAGGATAGTGACAGTGGCACGGACGATGAGGATGGTTCCCCATCAGGCCAGTCTCGTATACGCTGTGTATTGTGCACTACTGCTGCTGCATAATTTATACCGTGTTGGGTAGTACACACTACCTTGTGTTGTGTTGTAAGTTTTGAGCCATGTAATTATTGTGTTCTTTTCGTGTGTTTCACATGTACAATAGCGTGATTCTTTTGAGGGAAGCCATGTCCTCGGCAAGAGGAGTTTTGTGTAAATTTGATGAACCAGCATGAGCAAAGTTGTGCGGCATTTCCATTTTTTGTAAAGCCACGTTTGCCATATAATCAAAAGTTTATTAACATTACACGATGCAGAACTTGTTCTTCCTTAAACATCTCTCCGTTTTTACATCTTAAATTATTACTACTTGGCTTCTCAGTTTGTCTCCGATCCCGTGAAGCTGAGGGTAAAGGTGGGTTTATGGCCTTCTAATTCAATCTGAAAAAGTGCATTGGTATCTATATCTATATATCTCTTATAAAGCTAATCCTATCTATATATCTCTTATAAAGCTAATCCTTGCTACAAGTTTTATCTTAACATGTAAGTTATCCACACCATCTTCCACTAACTATCAACATCATTTCCCACTAATAACAGCATCCCATTAACTTCCAACCAACCTCTTAACGCAACCAATTTTGATAAGAATAGATGTAAGAACATATAGATGATTTAATTCATATACAACAATTTTTTTAAGAGAATTCTACAGCAATGCGCGGGGTATCTTCTAGTACTGAACTAAAGCAGAATACCAGTCAGACTACTTTAAAAGCGTTGAAGTAAAATCTCGGGGTTTATATCATCTCAAAGTAACCTGTTGGTATTCCAGAGAACTGCACATCAACTTCCATACTTCGAACTTGCTAACGTATCAGTATTCAGGAACATTAGGTCATGACGTTATTCCAAAAGAACCGAGCAACTAACGGAACCAAATATGAAACAAATACTAAGTTCATGCAGAATATGCTAGTCTATAGTCTATACACTGCTCTTTTTGGGACTAGGGCATGGTAGAATTCCCCAGTTTCTTCTCACTTCCTCCAGGTCTTCATGAAAGTGCTCCTCGTAATATACAGACATCAGATCAGTACACTTGAGACCAGCCTTTGCTGCCCATGGGAAGTAATGCTGGACAAACAGCGTCCTTTGTTTCTCACTGAACCTTGCAGAGCCCCCTACAACCGACAGCATGCACATTGGGAGGAACATTTGTTCAAATTCTATCACCTTGAGGGCAGTCTCCCCAATCAGGTTTGTTGGAAGGCCAAACAGCACATGCCAAAAGTCATGCACCTCACGAGCACGTGTTGCAACATAGGCAAGCTCGTCAGTGTCCATGAAACGGACAGGTGGGCGATCGTCTGGTGAGAAGTTCCTTGATCTCATGAACTGAGCATATGCTGCACCAAACGTGTTCTGAGGCATGTCCCAGGCATGGGAAACCTGCGAGGATATAACACGAGGACGCTCCAAAAGAACTTCCTGGAGGAATAAGTCGGTCAGTAACATAGACCGGGGGGAAGAAATACAGGCCACAATATTTTAGCTGCACCTGAAATTGGTAATATAACTTGCAAGTTGACATGAGTTTTTCTTTTGGCATATCTTAGTTGCACATGAAATTGGTAATCCAATCATACTATGGAAATCTAATGTAGGATACAGCAATTGACCACAACATGATTAATCACAAGACAGTAACCTAATCAGATATGTCCTTGATTACATCAGCTTGCTAAAACATCCAGGGAAAATGGGGAAAACAGTATTCACAACTCACGCCACCACGAGCGGGAGCACCCGACGTCGCAGAGGGTGGCGCCACCCCCAGCGACGCGACCACGCGAAGCTGCCCGACGTCTCGCACGGTTCACTGAGGAGGTGCAGCTCGAGTGAACGCCGCCTCTAATCGCCAGCCCACCCAGGCAGAAGGTGCCAACCATACGGCAACCCATGCCAAAGCGGAGCAGACGGATTGCCGCTCAGCCGCTGGCGCACATTCCGATCTCCAAGCGGGGCGAGGTGCTCCTCATGCGGAGGATGGGCTTTGCACCGCCGGCAGGTCCAATCTCATCCGCGTCCAAGAGAGCTTACGACGACTTTTTCGCAAGGAACTGGACGTTGAGCGAAGTGGAAGCACTGGACGAGCTGTTCCCGGCGACCGCTGCTACGATTGGTACAAGGCTCTTCTCGGATGACGGAGCTGAGTCGCGCGGCCATTAGCGGAGACCTAAAGCCCCGTTGGTTACTGCGCTGCTCGTAGTTCGGTTGTTTGCTTTTATGTAATATCGAAGTTCGAAACAGTCTGCTAGGAAGGTCCAGTCAAACTGTAAGACCTCCTAGGGCGCTCATCAGAAGCGCGTCGTGTGTATGGTTAAACTCTATTTCTTCTTAATTACAATGATACGCAAATCTTTTGCGTATTCGAGAAAAAAAAACAGTATTCACAACCATTCTAGTAACAGAGTATCGTCCTGTTGGTGATTGTTGTGTAAATTTCATTCTCAAATGAGAAAAACAAGTAAACAACTGTGTTTCACTAATGTGGTAATTCTGCACTTGATTTACAAAAGCTGCTATTGCCGAAATCTATCAAGGAATTCCCAGCCATAAATGGTCTAGGACAACTAGAACACACAAGAGGGGGGCAGTATGTGTTTACCCTGCCTTCTGCACTGTTCTTCATTCGTTGCAACACACGCTCGAATGCCGGCTTCCCAGTAGTCTCTCCAAGAGTAGCTATAAGATCAGCCCTCCTTGGGTCAAGCAAGGCCCCAAATGCAGAACCAAATGCAACAGCCGCCTGTTGCCACCCCTTCAGCTGCACGCGCGCGCCCAGCATGGCTCTGCACGCACCAAGACGCTTGTAATTGGATCAGATCGGATACGAATACAAATTGGTTGGGTTTGGATACTCGGTTCCGCACAGAAGGAAAAGGAAGAGAAGGATTCGGCCGTGGGCGTACCTGGTGGGTTCTCGTCGCCGGCGAAGCTCCCGGAGATGGACACCTTGGCACCAGGGGTAGGGCGACGGCGGCGGCCGCCCAGTCGTCGCCGCGGGCGTGGGGCTCCGGTCGCTGGTCGCGGGCGCGGGACGAGGCTTCGGTCGCGGGCTCCGGAGGCGCGAACGGCGACGATGGATGTGCAGGCGGCGGCGATGGAGGCCAGCGCCTTGCGATTGCGTTGGGATTTTTTTTAAAAATATACGTATACGGGGACTTCGGGAGAAAGGACGATGAAAGGAAGAGAAAAAGAAATAGGAAAAAAAAAAACTGACGGGTGAACCTATTTGTCAATGGTAATGCCCCTGTAGGGCGTCAGTCCAGTCCAACCCCGCCCGCCCGCGTCGTATGCCGCGCGCACTGCCCGCGCGGATTCACCACGTCTCCCGCCACGGCTGCGCTCCATCAGCCTGTGGAGGCCACTGCCGAGGTTCGTGCCGCCGATAAGCTCCGCACCGACGATCTTCGCGCCACTCCGTGGCATCGAGATCCGTGCTGATGTTGAGCTCCATGTGTTTCATGCGTTTCAGTGAATGTTGCATATGTTGCAATAGCGATACATGTTTCCGCGCCGGTGTCGAGCTCCGTATGTTTCATCTAGATGTTGCAAAATTAGATTTGGTGTTGTATATGTTGCAATAGCGATACACGTATGTTGCAAGTATATGTTTCATCTATTTTAGACGTATGTTGCTAGTGTTTTATTTGGATGTTGCATATGTTACGTAGCTATATACATATGTTGCAAGTGTATGTTCTAAATATTTCACATGTTTTAAACGTATGTTGCAACACGTGCTTCATGTTGCAAGTGTTTTTAGTAACAGGCGCGGGAAGCGAGCGCAGGTGGAGGCGGTCCCTGTGGACGCAGCAGCAGGCGGGCAAGCGCGCGCAGGTGTAGCAGCATGCACAGCGACGGCAAGCGGGCATGCGTAGCAACAGCAGACGGGCATGCAACAGCAGCAGGTGGGGCAAGCGTGGACGTCCGGACATCCGGACGCTAGCCACACTTGTAACACCCCCGCTAGAAACTACACCGGGGCTACCCAACAACACATAAATCTCACAAAGCAAAGAAGATATTGAAAATTTTGGCAACATCTTCCTAAGAACTAGACATCCATGACAAAATAATCGCAGTTCATAATTGATATATAAGCATAGCTAAAAACATAAGCATCACGGCCCAACCCAAATAAAATAGAATAACCATTCCCCGCTGCAGCGACCATCTACATCAAACCACGTTTAAACGACCTTTAATAAAACCATTACAGTGGCGAAAACTTAGAATTAAGGAATAAACTATAAGTAACTAAATGTTTGTGCTCATGAAGGTGCTACTCCCAATTATTTCCATGCATGTTGCGCGATCAATTGGTACATAAAAACCAAATAAACATAAAGGTGAGTAAAAACACTCAGCAAGTGCAATTAGAACCAAAAACTCAAATATCGCACAGGAGTCCATGAACAGAGAATTGGAATCTCGAATAAATAGTAGTTTCCGTCTGAAACAGACGAACTTGAATCATTTGCATTTACCGATAAAGCCGAATAAGTGGGGTCAGCACTTACTCATAGGAACCTGAACATAAGAACCAAATTGCACATCTGGATCCACCGGAACTTGAATGGAATGTAAATAACAATTGAAACTTGAATCTCAGGAAACAGGAACTTGAACATGAACTAGAAAATTTAACGAAATACTTGAAACCAAAGGAAAACTCGAACAATAGGTGTAAAGCCCAAACACAAGCTCGTCATGCACTTGCCTTAACGTTGCAACGAAGCGCTCTGAGAAGTGGATTGGGTCCTGCCCCCTAATTCACCACCACCTGAACAGTCATGATTCACACTCAAAGACAGCTCGAAAATTTACTACTTCGAAAATAACACAAACATCTTTCCTGTGTGCTAGGTTGATGCTACAAATTATTCAATTAGCGTTTATTTCCTAGCTATCCAGTTGCTCAGGCAACCAGAATAACGTCTGACTCCCAGCCAAATCAAGGAACAGGAAGCACGCGACACAGAATGGCTATATGAAAAGAATAACCCACAGAATTAGGTATGCTTATTCTCCTTGATGGCATTGATGCTATGGCTGATTAATGGATAAGCTCCTAATGGCAAACCACTAACATGGTGTAATGTTACGTTCAAATTCCATACAAAATTATTATTAGCTTCCAGTAAAATAAATCATCCGATTGGTCTCCAGGTGGCTGACAGGACAGATACATAGACTGCAAACAAATCAGGTCACTCGCACTAACCAGGATCCAAATATTGCGAGCTTGTGAGCATGCCAGACTAACTAGGCAAGAAGTAAACCCTACCAATCAGGCTAACTAAATAATAAAGCACATTCAGATAGATTCTAAATATTTGCTTTTGAGTAGTACCCAGGTTGGAACTGCAGGAAACAAATAACAGATGCCTGATTCCACTTATTTACCGGTGGGCCTTCAACCAAACACAAAACAAGGATGATTTTGTCCTCTAAACCAAACACTAGAGGAGATCATCCTACTTCAAAGACAGATGATCTCATTCCACTCATTTCTCAACCAAGCACAGCCTAAGGTTTCAGCTCATTGATCTCTTTTAGTAGACCTCAAAATGCTAAATCAAGGCCCTATTTGGACCCCTTATTTGAAGGTTGCTAATCTTCAGCAACTACTAGCTGTTTTTATTGCTGATTGATCCATAAGTAAAAAGGTGAGCTATTAGCAACTACATATTTGGATCCATCATTGTTAATTTTAGCATACTAGAAATTAGTACTTATTATATGATTCAAACAGGCACCAAGTGTCGTGTTGGAAAAAAAAAAACATGCTATTTTTTGTGACCTGACTGATTGTAGCTTAGCGCTGAGTCAAATTTTTTTGTCCCACTGACCCACGACCACTAGAAAGATGCATCGGGTCAAATCAGGCTGTATCTGAGGTTGGGTTAGGTTTTCGTGTTGGGTTGGATCGGGTTTTGTGTCAAAACTTGCAGCTCCGTCTAGCTCGCTGAGTAATATACATGCCATAGTATCAAGAAGATATACATTGTTTGTCGATGTCTGAAAGCTCAAATAGTCACTTGTATTGCACCCACCGACTTCAATAGGCAGGGTGTCCAGCCCTGTTGTGTCTGGTTTTATGCCAGATAATCCGAACAGAGCAAGTGTGGAAAAATCATTTTCCTGGTAGTGTTCATCTTTTTTAATGAACATGACAATAGCTCTGCCTCTTAATTAAGGAAGGAAAAAGAGTATGCGAAAGTGCCATCGGCACAAAACCCCCAAAGGGCACACAGAGTAAAGTAAAACACACAGCACACATGTCATGGGGGATAGATACAAGGTCGAGGTCAGGTTGTTGAAGACCCTAGAGCATAGGTCGATATCCTCTTTGGTTTTGGAGGCTACCCGCCAGACATCCATCACCAAATTTTAAAAAATCCTTCTATTTCTTTCCTTTCAGATGTTCCACATTGTGTAGATGACCACCCCGTTGAAGTGTCTACGTCTCTGCCTTGGGATGTTGGCCGCCCCCACTTCCCACCACGCCCTTATGCTAGATGGTTGCACCCAAGGCCGAATTAAGTCCACATCGAAGTGTTCCCACCCCAGCACAAGGCGCCAAACTTCTATGGCCGAAGTGTTTGTTCGTCTTCTAGCCGAAGTGTTTGGACTATGACATGATGCGTCGTAACTCTAGGATTTTGAGAGTGGTATATATATATATATATATATATATATATATATATATATATATATATATATATATATATATATATATATATATATATACTGAGTCTGTCTATTTGGCATCCGTGTGTTTCCTCCCACCCCATACTCGTAATTTTTCTTCACATTTGTTCTTCTTCCTCCTCCACTTCGCCTGTTCCTTACTCGTCCTCGTCGCCCCCACGACCACCCGCTTGTCAAGGGCTTAGGGTTTGCTGAGACTCCGACGAGCTAGGGTCATGACCTAGCTCGGCCGGAGTTCTGCGCGAACCCTAACGCTCATGGTGACCTCCCTCTTCCTTCCCCCATCGTCAGTCATCTTCTAGCTCGCCGCCTGGCTGTAATCTTCTCCAACTCCGACGAGCCTCCTCGCCGCCTGCACGGCCCGCGGCCTTACCACCGCCAGCCTCCCCTAAACCGCCCGGCCACCATCCCCACCGCCTAGCTCTCGCCTACCCCCCCGACCGGCCCTTCTATACCCACCGGAGTTGGAGAAGAAAGAGGGGGAGAGCTCGCCGGAACCCTAGTCACCACCGCTGTCATCTTCGTCTCCGGTGGAGGAGGAGGACCAGACGCCTACCTCGTCGGCGTCCATGAGCTCCGCCGCCACCGCCGCCGCCGCAGCCGCCGGAGGGGAGGGAGGAAGGAGTCGCGAGCTCGACCGAGCGTGGGATCGGACGGCCTCCACCTGTTCCCGTGCGGATCTAGGCTCCAGAAATCGCGTGTGGGGAGCTCCTAGAACACTCGGGTGTTCTATAGCTTTCTCGATATCCTTCACTCTTTCACTTATTAACTTTAGCATAATTTGAAACAAACTGACTTTAGGCTAATTTGAAACAAACTTATTCATAGGCATTCACTCCTCCCTCACAACTCTCTAGAGCTTATCTTGGTAGGATTTTATTGTGAGTTGGTGTGAGGGCAATGATTCAAGGCGGATCTTCACTTCCATCCGAGTAATCATGTCTTCCAACATCTAGCACCAACTGTTCAACAAGATGTATAGCTTGGTTTCACCTATTGTTCAACATCCAGCACCAACTGTTCAACATCCAGGGAATAATCACTGAAAAAGTGAAAAGTAAATGCAGGACTTCATTTTTAGTGAAATATATGACTTTAAAAAAATGAGAATTTGGCTTATATGACTAACTACAAAATTATTCCAGACTTAAACTATCAGGAATGTAATCTTTAGACAGAGGCAATCCAAGATGGGAATCTAAACCAAAGAAATGAGTCACAGATATAGAAACAAACTTACCATGGATTATCATGCATGAATTTTTTTTGTTAATGTATTCCTTGGGGAAAACAAGACACTTCACTATCCAGTAACAAGAGTTTTCTGGAGTAATAGCTTGAGATCCTCAAGCCTGTAAAGATATAACAGCTGTAATTTATCTAACACACAAAAAGGTCTCAAATGTCAATCGAGCAGAACCTACCTGACATTACTAAGGTCAGGATAGGTAGCAATTGCATCCTTGAAATCCTATGAAGAAGTTAGCAGATCAGGAT
The DNA here is from genome assembly GCA_904845875.1 of Miscanthus lutarioriparius. NCBI lineage: Eukaryota > Viridiplantae > Streptophyta > Magnoliopsida > Poales > Poaceae > Miscanthus > Miscanthus lutarioriparius. The sequence goes on from CAJGYO010000012.1 coordinate 3,784,240, forward strand.
ACAGTTCAATTACAGTGAACAAGAACTAGAGCTAAAGATCAATCTTACTTGGCTAGCAGTTGAAGGTGTATATGTTATTATACATGACATCCCTGCCCCTTTTGCAGCCTATAAAAAGGTAAATGTATCTCATAGTCAACAGGATTAGTGCGGTTAATCAAATACGTACTTGGAAGACTTACTAGTAATCCAATAACACTATCCTCAACCACAAGGCAGTTCTTGCTTCCCACACCTAATTTCTGGGTACAGCAAAGGAGGTCCTTAACGTGACCAACTCTGGATATATCATATATATATGAAAAAACAGACAAGACTTGATACTAGTGTTCACTACCTCTGATGCTGTTATATATATTGTTGGATCAGGCTTCTTTAGTTTAACATCATCACCTGCAGTGGAGGCAATTGAGAATTGTGCAATTTAAGGACTGTTGTCTTTATCGCAACCAGAACCTTAGCGACTGCCAGATCCAAATAAATTAAGTTTGACAATTGACAAAGGAGTGATCTGATATTTCACATTTGGGAAATATGATGCAAAGCATCCTCAACAATCTATTGTTTACAGGACTTGCTTAACTGATGACATATTTGTTGTAGTTTTTATATAGTTTAAAGGCATTACACTGTTCTTACAAGTGCTACAAATGCAACCACTATATATTCCTTGTTTTTTAACATTAAATACAGCAAGGGAGACCCCCACTGTAAAGGATTTTATTGAAAAAAAAGAACATGAGGAGTTTTGTAATTTCTTTTGTTACTGTTCCCAGTGAAATTCAAAAGACTAAAGGTTAAAAAGACAAAAGAAGAGGGGAAAACAGAACCTTACCAGCAAGGAAGCAATCCAGGCCATTAAATCGCTCCTATAGAAACAAGAGCAGAAGTGAGAAAAAAATAAAACCAGCCAACACAACAGAAGTTTTGGGGCAGACATGTGAAAGCAACATAAATCATAAATTTTAACTTACAAGTCCAATAAGGTTTTCAAGGCACATTATGACTGAACTTTTAGTCGCTGCAGAGCAAACAGCAAGCTTGATACCCTACACCATTGTATAAAGGATAAAAATCACCTCAGAGTACCAAATAGCTATACTGTTGAGAACTCACTGAGGTAATGTGACGAACCATTCAAATTTTTACGAAAACACTAGTACGGAGACAACGAAGATGTTGCTTTGAAAAAATAAAATAAAAGAAAGATACTCCAATAAGTTATATTACCGCATCCTTCACTTCATCCATCAACCGCAAAACACCAGGTCTAGGTTTCACCTAACAATAGAGAGACTCAAATCAGGGTCAGAAAAAAAAGAGATGACTTGTTATGCATATTAATTATAATTATGATGTAAGTTTAGGAAATAATGAAGGCACTGAACTTACAGTTCCAGATTTTATTATTTCTTTGTATCTCTCTGTTTTCCAATCCTGCAAATTAAGTGTTACAACTGTGAAAGTCCTGAATTCAGAAGGTAAAATGGTGTAAGCTGTAATAACGTGTTTTTTCAAGAATGCACAAAAGACTTGCACACTGATAGAGATTAGAGAAGGAGAGAACACAACCGAAGTTCATAGCTAAGATTCCAGTTTTTTTGGATAAATAACATGCAATTGCAAAAGTATAATTGAATGACAGATTGATAAAAGAGATTAGCATTCGTGTAGAACACACAACTTTTGAAGATAACTTTAAACTAGTGAATGGCTCAAAGTATTTGTGATCCTATCCTGCACCGCAGAAGTGATATTAATGAACAATCCAACATGTTGTAAAACCAAAGATATAAAAGGCAGACCTGAATTATGTCAACCAACTTCTCCTTATCAGAGTCAGTCGAAGGTGGTGTCTCAAAGATCTTTGAAGAAGGCCACCCATTTTCCCCAAAGTACCTGTCAAATCCCAAGCCCCAACCAATTCAGAACCAACGTCACAAAAAGATCCAAGTACTAATAAGGCATGATATATATGAAATCGTTCCCTTCACGTGCTGACAAGCAACAATCAGTGGCGGGCGGGCGGCTGAACAATTGCATTGTACAGCGTTTGTAAACTTCTTACATGTCCATTGCAGAAACGGCAATGTGCCGTGTGATTATCCCAGAGTTCGTAAGTTAACAACACGTTTATGATCAAAGCTTGAATATGCACAAATTAAACCGCAAATATGATTTAGCATCCCACTAACACATAAGCATGGACATCCCAATGCATTTTTTGCGCAAAGCACCAAGCATAAGGCAAGGCACATGGTCATCACTCATCACAAGCAATTAACCAGTAGGTCGAGCAATTCCGTAACGAAAGAAACCAAACTTGCTTACGTACCACCGCATCTTGGGCTTCCCTCCGCCGATGCGGTTCTGTAGGTCGTCGTAGAAAGCCTCGTCCCAGTACAGCGGGTCGGAGGAGGCCGGCGGGCAGCGCACCCCGAAGTTCGCGAACGCGTCGTTGTAGGCCTGGCGGTGGAGGTTCTCTGACTCCAGTATGACGCCGTCGCAATCAAAGATGAGGGCCTCCAGAGACGCCGAGGCAGAGACCATGACGAGCCGGGGCGCGCGGCGGAGGCGCGCGGTGGGGACGCTTGAGGGTGATCGGTTGCTGAAGAAGGCATGGCGGCGAGCGCCGGCACGGGCGGCGGTGGGGAGTGCGAGGGAAGTGGAAGGCACCGTAGTCGGAGGCATCGGGAAGGAGGGAGGGAGGATGATGGAGCGGAGTGGAGTAGGCACTAGGCGCCAACGGTTGCTTATCTGGCTCTTCTCGCTTCTCACAGGGAATTACCATCCTCCCACTGTCCCACAGAAAAGCTCCCCGCCTCATCCAGAGACCAGAGGTCACGCGGCGATGGCGATGGCGGTGGCCCGGCTGACCAGTCTCGCCTGCACTCCCCGACAGGCGCAGCATCGCGGCCGCCATAGCCTTGCTCCGCCGCGCGCCTCGGGTGCGGTGGAGGTGCGGGTCTGCACGAACCGCACGTGCGCGCGACAGGGCGGGCGCGAGGTCCTGGCTGCGCTCGCGGGCCTCGCGCCGCCGCGGGTCGACGTGGGCTCCTGCGGGTGCCTCAGGCGCTGCGGCGCCGGGGCCCAACGTCGCGGCGTCCGTCGCCGGGAGCGCCGCGGTGTTCGGCCACGTGGGCACGGCGGCGCGAGGCGCGCAGCTACTGGAGCACCTCCTCGGCTCCGCGGAGTTCGACGCGGCCCTAGGGCTCACCGCGCTGGCCACGAGGGGAGAAGGCGAAGGCTGCCCTCGAGAAGGGAAACGCGGACGAAGCGGAAGCCCTTCTGACTGAGGTCTGTGCTGGACACATGCGCCACTCTGCGATTGTGCATGCTCCCTGAGTTGCTGGATTCGAGCTTGATGATTACACTTGTATGTTTGCATAGGTTATTGGGTCCAATGCTTGTGGTGGTCTGCATTTGGTGTACAAGAGCAGGTTCGTTCTGTTGCTTCGAGTTCAGTGTGGGAATTAGTGTCTGTAAGTGTAATTGTGTACTTCGTGTGTAAGTTTGGCATGAAACATCCTGTTGAAATTATGCAGGTCTAAGGCGAGATTGGCAATGGGGGATATCTCTGGTGCACTTGAGGACGCTGAGGAAGCAATAAGAATAGCTCCCAGATTTCCTCAGGTATTTGCTTTACTTAGAACCTCCAAAGTTCCCGAGTATAACCTTTCTTGTACAACCATATTCATGTTCTTACATCCATGGGAGTATATTAGTATAAGGTTGAAAAATACCAGTAATTGATGTCTATGTCTATCTATGTTTTGATCGTCTCAATTATGAATTGGCTTGGTTACCTCCCGTCACCAATGTTAGCTGAACCTACAAACTTATGTGAGTGCCTACACAGAATAGTAACTTCGTGATAGGTGAAGTAAGGAAGGCTTGGTACTTGTAACAATCAACAAAACCAAAGAGTACCCTCATCAATGACTATAAGTAAATGTGACGATTTATACTTATACATATTGGGTACTGTGTTTCTAGTAACATGCTTATTTCTTTTCTTAATGCAAAGGGTTGAAGTGGCACTGGGTGATAGGTGCTCACAATTTATTTGTAACTAACACATCATTCATTATCTGAAATCACTTTGACTTGTATAAATTGGAGGAGCCTCTCGAAACAGTGTTATTTTTCATAAATTGATTTGGTACATTAATCAAAATGCAATTTCATGGTATGACTATAAATCAATACCATTTCCATTTGAGGCTTTGACGAACAGCAGTCTTCAGTCCTCACTGCATCCTTACTTACTTAGGCATGTCAGACATCACTTTTCTCTGGACTGCTGATGTTATTATTATTGTTGTCATTAAGCATGTCATGGTTTTGCACCTCTTATTGACCATGGCTTTGCAGGCTCACTTATTGCGAGGCGACGCACTTTTTGCAATGGGTGAATATTCTGTTGCGGAAGATGCCTATGCAGATGCCTTGGATCTTGATCCATCTATTCGCCGATCCAAGTCTTTCAGGGTTAGCATTAGAGATTTGCCTTGTGGACACTTCAATCTCTACATAATTTAACTCTGAAACCTCAATAACTCATGCATTCTGTTGCATTCCCTTGTTCAGGCCCGTGCGGAAAGGCTACGAGAGAAGCTTGTTAGTGCAAATAATCCATAGTTCATTTTGAAGTTTCCTCTCCATCAGAAGTTCCATCCACAAGTAATGTAGATATGCTCTTGGTAGGTCTGAATTGCTCGATGCAACATCTGGAAGTAGAATACATAGATAGCTGCATCCCTTTTGGCTAGCAGTGCACACTGTACAGTTCTCATATTTTTTTTCTTTCTCAAACACACAGTGTCGAGTGTCCTCTTTATTATTGTTGTCAAGCTGATATTTGCAATAAGTGGGATGATGAGATTAAGATGTTGGCAAATTGCAATGATTTCGGTTTTTGGGTTTTTTTTAATATAAGATGTTGATGATTAAACAGGTGAAGGTAATAATGCTCACGCACTTTGCAAGCCACTGGTAAGGAATTGATTGTTGCCACAGATTGGAGGATCCAACAGTTCATATGAATGTAGGGCATTGCTGTTTTTCCCACCTGAACTGCACTATGATCTACAAACTTAGAATAGTCTAATGGATTTTATTGTATATTTGTGCTTGACAACGTAACCTACTGATTTCCAAACCATGCTAGTATGTATTGAGATTTGAGAGCCGTTCTCATTTCAAAAAATTGTTTCGTTTCACTCTTTGTTGATATAATCTTGGCATTCTCATTTAGTTAGCATTTAATTATTTATTTGCATTGATAAATGGGAAATTTGGAATACCTCCAAGGATTTAATGTTAATCATAAAAAAAACTTAAGCCCACTCTCTATTCATTCATTGCACCATCATATTTTTATTCATGGGAAAACAATATACAGGATACCTAACAACCTCTTGGAGTTCATACACATTCTCTCGGTTTTCTTTTTTCAGAGTCAGATCATCATTTTCTGATATCCTATCAATTGCCTCAGTTCAGTAGGAGGGACTAACCAGTCATGATTTCAATAATAGTTATTCTCACTCTTGTCCTCTTTTTATTCTTATGGGACAGTATAAAGTTATCTACCTTTTCGTTAGCAGGGCTTCTGGAATTTTGTAATGATTTCATTTGGACTGATGAGAACAAACTACTAAGTTTCAACTACAAGTGCTTTGAAGGTGACGGCAATGCAACATGGTTATTTGCCTCCACTCAGCTGATATGTTCATCTTTTTTGGATTCATACAGAACAGATGTGTCGGGAACCTAATACTGGGTACTCAAGGAGATGAAACCAATAACCATCGAACGTTAAAAACTCCCGAACGGACAAAGAACACCGCTGCGCTTCTTGCCCGAACGACGGGAGTTTTGGTCTCACGCCCGATGCCCGTCGGCCAGCTCCGCCTCCCCGGACGGTGGGGATGGCTCCACCTCGCCCGAGGGCCGAGGGCTAGACTCCGCCGCCCAAGGCCCGTCCACCACCTCCGCCTCCTCGATGGGCCGGGGACGGCTCCACCTCACCCGAGGGTTAAGGGCTAGACTCCGCCGCCTGGGAGGCCCGTCGGGCCTCCGCCGCCCCCCGACGGCCGGGGGCGGCTCCGCCGCGCCGAGGGCTGAGGGCTAGACTCCGCCGCCCGAGGCCCGTCGGCCAGCCTGCCGCCTCCCCGACGGTGGCGGGGACGCTCCGCCACGCCTAATGCTCGTCGGCCAGCTCCGCCTCCCACGACGGCCGGGGGCGGCTCCACCTCGCCAAGGGTGAGGGCCGAGGGCTAGACTCGCCAGCTCCGCCTCCCCGATGGTTGCTAGACTCCGCCCGCCCCCTCGAGGGTTGGGCTCGCTCGCCCGACCCCCGAGGGGCTGGGTTCACTACCGATGTCCAAGGATTGGCTCCGCCGCCTGACAATCGCATTCCCGCTCCCTCATGATGCTAGGCATGAGGTAGGACAAGACGTCGGGTCAACCACAGCATCAAGGACCATGCCCGCGCCCCACCGGAGAGTACCGCCAGGCATGACGGGACAGGGTGTTAGACCCTTCCAGCGTAGTGAGCTCGAATAGTATTTAGGTAGCGTGTTTTCGCCTCTCAAGCAGTTGTTGTAGGCGCCGCCTTCAAACCACCAGGCGAAGAACCCGACATTTAACATACGACAACCACTACGCTCCAAGGAGAGACTCCGCCCTCACCGTGGCGTAACAAGCAAGCCATCATGACATCCGCTCCCTACGGGTCGGGGTTCAAAGAACCCTGTCCGACGCATACGCCAGAGGGGCGGGATGGGACACTGCCACTTGCTAAAAGAGGCTGTGGCATGGCCTACGTAAGATCGCCGAACACACCACTTCTGACACGGTCTGCCATGTTATACAAGGCAGGCGCTGGGAAAAAGGAAGACCCGAATCCTTCGAAGGACCTTCTATACCCTTGGTATTTTCCTCTTTCTCTCATCTGTAACCCCTGCTCCCCCCTTGGTCTATAAAAGGGAGGGCAGGGCTCCCCACTAGAGGGATCGACTTTCAACGAACAACTCACATACAGACGAACTCATAGAGGGTTCAGTTCAACTCACATACACAGCCAAGCCGCCGTCAGGCTCTTTGCCTCTTTTCGGCCCTTCCATCAGAGACCTAGGACCAGTCCCTCTCTCGACCGTTTGTACCCCCTACTACAAACCGTTTTTAGCGCTAATAACACGAGCAGCAACAGACTGGACGTAGGGACATTCAGCTTGAACCAAGATAAACCTTATGTCTTTTAGCGCACCATCCGGCCTAACGCATTATAATTATAAATTTACTTAGCCGGTGCTTGTTCGAAACACCGACAAGATGTTATCACAATATGTTGTTAGGTAAGTATTTCCATGCTTTGGCACTTCATGTGATGAAAATTTAGTATCAAATCAAGTACTCCTGTAATCTGTATTCATTTGCATTTTGCAATTAGAAACTATTCAGATATTTATACATAGTTTCCGGGAAAAGTTGCAGTTTTTATTCATTGTGCTTCTGAGTATTTGTGACCATTGATGTCCTTTGCAGAAAATAGTTTAGCATCCCTTTGATTGTACCTTTTATCATTCTTTTATCTCACCTTGTGTTCCTTGTGCATCTCTTAGGTAGAACCTTTCTTAATCTTGGCCCCTTTGGGTGTTATTCTGTGTAGTGGTAGCTTTTTTAAGTCCTGTTACGTATCCCAATAATCTAGGACGATTATTCTAAGTTTTGGTTGAATTAAAAATGGTGCCTTCTCCCTTGACCTAACCAAAGAAAGAAAAATGTTTTAACCAAGGCTTGTGATCGAGACGATTAAGTTTAGCATACACATGGGGTACGCATGTTGGCAGCAGATGGCTTGTGCTCATTTTAAGGACCTCATGGTGTGCTGGCATCTGAAAGAGTCCTTTCCCCTCTTTTCGTGGTGTGGCTTTCTGAAGTTACAACTAACTGCTGCACATACATCATGAGAATTTGTATAACGTCCTTCACTGCCAGTTTACCTTTTGTTGGCGTTGTGGTTGGTAATTATTGTTGGTATTTTGACACAATATTAGTTGGTGGGTTAGTTAATACATAAAATTGTCCAATGCTATTAAACATCAAGAACTGCTGGTCTTTTTACTTACAAAAGCCGTTTGTAAGCATGCTCAAATAATGGTTTCTCCAAGCTTGGTCTCTTAAGCTTTCTCTCAACATATAAAAGGAAAGAGGGAAGAACTGGATAGATAAGGAGAAAATATGATTGAGGTCAGTAGTTACAAAGCACATTTAGCAAATCTAATAGCTAACATTTACAAAACAGCACTGAGCACTGGTTTTGTAGGATTCAAATTGTAGCAGCTGCTTGATGCCTGGCATTTTCAATTTCTTTATCTTTTTTAGGTGATATATCCATTATTTTATTTTATTTTGTTTATGAAGGTATGATTGTTCCTATAAAGTTTTATCTTCATAACTGAATGCTGACCAGCGTGGAGCCCATGTGTATCCCACATAAAGGAATCAGTCCTTTTTGCACCCATATTTTTTTGGGAAGATAGCTCTTTTTGTCCCCAAAGTCAGTTGGCATATATATTTTTTATAGAAACAAGGATATGGGTCTGCATATGGCCCACAACGTTGAAGTCTGAACTTGCAATTCTGGTCTTCAAAGCTGACCAGGCCAATTTGGCCTCGCTGCCAGCAAATTGCCACCTTGCTGAGATTCCACACCAGCTTTAGAGATAGGGAAACTAATTTCCTTCGTACCAAATTTTTTTGGGTCCATCACCTGATTGGTTTAAGCACATGCAGGATGATGAGAACATTCTAGCATGCTATATTTATTATAAAATTTTAAAAGGGCGGAAACATTAGCTGTTCTGATTGTGATGTTCGGCTGATTGGCTGCCCGTGTGATGCAGTGTACAGAAAGAAAGCTTATATGGATAACGTTGCTGAACTCGCACATTGTCTGCTGGCTTTGATTTGGTAAACGCCAAGTCCTGTCTTAGACATTAAGATCTTTGAAATTTCCATACCGTTTATATATTACACCAAATAATTGTATCAACGCCAGCCATTATTTTTTCAGTTGCAGACATGCCTTGATGCCCTTATGATACCTTTTATGATGCAGCCATGCATAAACAAAATCCTATGTGGTTGTGACTTGCACCACCTGTATGAGAAAATGATAAGGTCAAGGGTGTAGCAATTTCATTTTCTGTTCCTCTGCTGAATCATCTGTGTCTATTGTATTGTATCTGCAGTTCGAATCCCAACCCCCTTCACAGAATGTTAGCACACCCATTTATTCCCCCAAGTGCTGCAATGTGTTACTAAACCAAATGCTTCAGCAACTTAAACTGTGTTTCGACTAGCTGCTAGAAACCATTGCTGTCATAATCCCTGTGAGCTTTTGTGTAATATTGGTATGTGAACTTGTGTTGCTTGTGAGGTTGCCGTAGTTCAAGGCTGCACATCTCAGACTTGAGGTGTACCCTTCCCCAGCTCCCCCCTCCTGTAAACAAAACAGCCGGCTGAAGCTCCCCCCAACATCAATACAATACAACAGAGCTGAATGGTGTCTGTCTACGTCAAACGAGCCTTTGATTACAGGCTTACGCTCTTTCTTAAGACTTGTTCGTCCTCATTATCCATGTGTTGTGTACTTGTGTGCAGCTCAAGCATTGCCTGAGGTCAAAGTCGATGGGCGGCCAACGCACGAGGCCGGAGGCTCCGGCGGCGCCCACGTTTTGGTTCCCACCGCTTCCGATGCGTGGCGGTAAAGCCAAGCATGCGTGGAGGCAACTGTAGCGATACCAGACGGCTGCTCCAGGCAGTACTGCACTACTGCCTCCATAAAAAAATATACAATCTGAGACGAGTCGAGATTTTTTTTAATTTAATTAAGTTTAATGTTAATAGATTTATTATAAAATGCATTCCATAATGAATCCAATAATATTTATGCAGTATCACAAATGTTAGAACTTTTTCTATTCATTTGGTCAAATTTGAAGCCATTTGACTCTCGGAGAAGCGAGAATTGTGTTCTCCTGTGGACGGAGGGAGCAGTAGTATTTTCTTGGTCAGTTTGACTCCGGTTTCGTGCTTTTCACTAAGTCAAACTTTTCTAAACTTGACCTAGTTTTTGAAACAAAAATATAGAGTAATAGTTGTTAAAGTTCCTGTCATAAGTTTAATGACTAACCTGTCTACTATAGGAACATCTATGAGTTCAAATAAATGCACTAACAAATTGTATTTCATGAATAGTTCGACGAAACTAATTAAGTGTCGCAGACATTGGTGTATTTTTCTATGTACTTATCAAAGTAAAAGAAATGTGACTTATATAAAGAATAAAAGTTAAAATGAATTATAATTTAAAACGGAGAAACTACGTGGTATCACTCAACACTAGCATTTCAAATATTTTTTTGAAACATTACTATTTCAAATATCTGCAGAACTATCCTGAATAAAGGGCTGAACTACTACTACTATTTCAAATATCTACGCAACTACCTACCTACCGACAAAAGGGCCGAACTAGGGTGTGTGTTAGTCTATGTGTGGTGATATGAGTTGTTGCGTGTACTACATCTTGTATTTAAAGAGTTGAGGAATAAAAAAATGGCTGAACAATGAACAGGCATCAGTGCGATTGATCATAGATCATTTGGTGGAACTTGTGCACTCGGGTTCAAATCCTCAACTTGGCACGGGTGCTCGTATTTTCTTGAATTTATTCTAGGATTTAACGGCGTTATGCTTTCAGTAGTAGACGACGTCCCCGTCGATAACGAGGCGCCAGTGGTGACTTCGTGAATCTCGAGATTTGTCGACTCAGTCCTTTGGAGGTGCTCACAGAGATAGTGTTTGCGTATGTGCGTTCATAAGAACGAGTGTGGGTACGTGTTACCGTGTAATTAAAAAAAAGGCATGAGTGCGTGACGGCCTAACGAGATTGGGTTGGGCACGGAAATATCTGACGTGCCATGGCCTGTGTTCAGGTCGCTGCGTCCACGGTAAGAATAGGGATGGGAAAAGGGAAGCGATGGGGCATACCGGCGAAGTGTCCGGGGAACAAAAAAAAATCATAGGGCGATGCCAGCATGTTTTTCACGCTGGCGTCGTCGTACTCCTTGAGAAGACCTTGGATGCCCAGACAACCTCGTACAAAGGGATTCTTTTCACGCTGCTTGTGTGCAAAGTAGTTAGACCTGGTTAGTTTGTTACCTAGAGTTTAATTCCTATCATATCATATGGTTAGACATATACATAGAGTATTAAATATAGATTAAAAAATAACTAATTGCACAGATTGTGACTATTTTACGAGACGAATTTTTTAAACCTAATTAGTCTATAATTTGATAATGTGGTGCTATAGTAAACATGTGCTAATGATGGATTAATTAGGCTTAATAAATTCGTCTCATGATTACTGAAATTTACTTATGTGTAATTTATTTTATTATTACTATCCTAACACTCCCATGTGAGACCGTAAACTTTAGCCCCTAAATTTAAACATCACCTTAACTTATGTTTATATATCTGTTTAGTTATCAGTAGGAGCTTCTTGTCCTTCCTAATGCCTAAAATAAAAATGTCCCATTGGGGAATGTGGCAGTTCTCGTATTTTTCATGCATAGATTTTCTATATGACTCCTATGAAATTCTTCTTACATTTGAAAAGAATCCTGATTCGGGAAAGTTTACGAGCGATAACGACCGTGACTTGCGAGCGAGAGAGTGAGCAGAGCACGGAGCAGTTTTCGCGTAGGAGGGCACATTTCGGTTCCTTCCTTGACGAGAATGAGATGCACAGCACACCAAGTGCGAGATAAAGGTTCGTGGCCGTGATGAGGTGAGGTGTCGAGTGTCATCCGTAACACACCGTAACGTACACGTACATCTCCTATTCTCCTCCTGTCCCGGTCGTGCACTACCTCATTTGGTACGCACTTGCCACTTGGCATTCCACGTGAGCAGCTTATTCGGCCCATCAGTGTGAAGTATAGTACGTACCGTATGTGTGAACCGTTTTCCTTTTCTTCGAGAACAATGCAATGCAAGAACATCCAGTGTGAACCGTGGTGGAGTGCAAGGCTTGCACTGAAAATCACTTGTACGATCATCGTACGATGCGACCCAACTGTAGCATCGAGTGGCTACCTGCAGATCGGGTGTCGTAACTGTGGAAAACGCAGTAAGGGTGAGAAGTCAGTGATCAGCCTGATCCTGATCTCATGTGAACATATGTGATGAGGTGGGGGAAAAATATCTCGGGTTTAGCGACCGACAAATTCTATCTAGGCCCATCAAACATGTCGCGATGATCATAAATTTTCTGCTCCATTCATTCTAAATTATAAGCATTCTGAATTTTCTTTATATATATAATTTTTGTTATATTCAGTAGATATGTATATGCTATGTTTAGATATATGGTACAAAAATTCACTTTGATAAACCAAAATGACTTACGATCCGAGAAACTTAATATGCGTTTGGTTGGTTTATGGAATCCACTTAGATATGTGGTATAGAACCCACTTAGATATTTACTATGTGTTTACCTTCTTTTGTTTTCATTTTGATAAGAAACTTAATATGTGTATATAATTTATGGTCATCCCATGCATCATGATATTGGTGCAACATAATTATGTTTTACAATTTTTGGTGGAATAATTCATTCCTCAGCCATATATACTAATTATTATCTTTTATCTAAAATGATGTGATGATGGATCAATCCATTATGTTTCATAAATCAAACAAAAGAGTGAAAGTGACCAAAAAATAG